>JAQLOL010000007.1:2281786-2293370 GCA_029783665.1 Naso thynnoides | reverse complement strand
TCGGTGCAGATACCCTGTACGAACACGTGACACACTCACTCAAACAATGAAATTAAGAGCTCGCTCTCTCTCTCTCTATCTCTCTCTCTCTATCTCACACACACACACACACACACGCGCTTCCCAGTGTGAGGGGAGGGCACATTTATCTTTTTCTTCCTTGCTGGTCTCTGTGCTACTGGAGCAAAGGCTAAAGCAGAAGAGAGGACACAAGAGGGAACACACAGTTCCTCCCTTCACTCAGGATTTTTGGACAGGAAATAGTCCACCGGCGCTGCCTCGTAACATAACATCATAACATCATGCTGCCGTGTGTGTCAGAGACTAATATGGCAGATACAATCATCAGAAGATAATTAAAGAAGGCAGAGAAAGAATCCATGAATCAGAACTTGTATTCTGTCTTTCTAAAAAACTACCAACCTGAATGAATGACTTACTGAGGCAAACATACGGAGGAGAAAACAAAGCTGGATTCTATCAAAGCTCCATTTGTTCCCCTTCTGCTGCTCTGTGCTGCGGCTCTCTCCTCTGCTTTACGCTCTGCTGTCCATTCTGTTCAAAGTATTAAAACAAGGCTGCAGCCACGGCAGGATCTCAGGGTGTTAGTGTTTCAATTAGGCCTTTTTTCCTGACGCCGACCATTTTTGCTAGAAAAAAAAAGGATTTTAATTTGAACAACTGATTATTTAAATAGATTCCTTTAGCTGCAGCTGCTAATATCTAATTTTTTAACATGTACTCCTTAAAACCTAAATGTTGTTATGCACATAAACTTGGTTTATATCAACTCTTGACACTTAAATCAATTTCTGGTGCTGCTCTCTGGGCTAAGCAGACAAAAAAGGTTAACTCAGAATAAATGATAAGTTTTACAAAAATCTATTGCCTCCAATACATTGTCACTGAGTGGCATTGACCGCAGACTTTAAGCAAAAGACCAAAATCGGTGTGACTTCACCTTTTGACTCATTCTAGAGACCTTAGAACTATTTAAACATGTCAAACAAACTGTGCAAGTCAGCTCAAAGAAATGATCTCATTTCAGCTGTAAAATATGCGACTGTACAACCTGCTGATCTCCTCAGCTGCATATAGATTACTGAGAGAATAAGACACAAAAGTTTCAGAAATCTGAACATGGAGACAAGGTCACTGCAGAGAGCAGCTGAAATAAAGCAGCACAACCTTATAGCTGACCCGAGTGGTCTTTAAAAAATAGAAATCAAAGGTGAAGATTAATTTTAAAACAGACATTCAGGAGTTTTAAAACCCGAACAGACAAATCACATGGAGCCGCATCACGATAATTCTGGTCACATCTCAACAACACCAACATAAACAAAAAGACTAAAAGCACAACATTAAAATAATTATAATAATAATTTTCTGACTGGCTATTTAGTAAATGAAGCACTTGATAAGCATGAACATTTTTGCAGACTGAGTAATTATTTCCTCCCGGGACAATTTATAGGATTTGAAAATAAACTCTTTCCACGCGCCTACTTACAGTCAGCCTGACTGTGTGAATGCTGACAGTGTTTGGACAGACACAACTCCAAGTGGCAACAAGCACAAACTGAAGACTTTTCCACTTGGAAATCTACAGATGTCTTGAAACTAGTAAACCTGCAGGCAGCAGGTTCATGTTCACTATTCGACAAGTTGTAACACATGAAAGCGGCTGCATGTCCGCTCGCTCGCTCGCCGCTCGCCCGCTGGATAGATACTGCTGCTGCCTGTGTTGCGAGAGGTTCCAGGTTTGATTTCCACTGTACATGTCCCTTCAGGTTTCAACCCTTGGCTCTTCAGGATGGGCTCTTACCAAGCTGAGTGTAAATGTTATATATCTTAGATTTGAACAAATGTTAGAATCACAAACCTTCCCTTGTACTCCAAAATGTTGTGCCAAGACCAAAACAGATAAAAGGAGCTTCAGTCGAAGTTCAAGGTGCTCTATCATGACGGAGCAGTATGTCTCAACTGTCTGCATGCAGCAGTGTGTGTGTGTGTGTGTGTGTGTGTTAGTAAGGGCAGCAAAGCGTGTGCCCCGGGTGTCCTTCACCACCTGTGCGATGTGCACATCCCTCCTGTAAGAAGACTCCTCTGATGTGTTGAAGCTGTGAAACAGTCATAGTTTGCTTGGATGGGATGAGAAAAAGATTTTTGGTTGAACACTGTTGGTTTAACACGAGTCTCACCGTCTCCTGCATGAAGTCGTGTGTGAGGCCCACTGCTCCACCCCAACCTCACCTGTGTGGTTGGATTTTGTACTACGGTGGATCAATTGTAGAAATTGCCTCAAGCGACCAACTGTAGATGGATTTAGAGGTGGAGTCAGCAGCATTTGTTTGTTGCAGCTCGTACACATGTAAATTAGGCCCCTCCTCCTGCCTCAACGCCACCACTACACTGCTTGTACCTGCACAGCAGGCTATGCAGGAGTTTTATGTTTGTTTTAATGGAGAAGTCGATAATTTAAAGTTAGCACAAGCTAACCGCCAGTGTTCGTCACCTACCTGTCCAGCAGACAGCAGGTCAACTCCTCGTCGCTCTTCATCCTCAGCCTCTCCTTCAGCGCTTGAAAGCGACTGAAAGACAAAATGAGATTCACTCTCGTTCTGGAACAAACTTTATTCACTTGTTCTGCTTCAATATTTTATATAAATAGTATTTCCTTTTTTTGCTGCTATGTCCACATCCGCCATTTTCTCCGGTCTGAACGGCGTCCAGCCGCTGTGTTTTATCCACTCTTAACCTCACCTGTGCGTTTTCATTGGCTGGAGGAAACACACCCTCTTCCCACCCAGAAACGTCCCGACTAAACCAAAACATCAAAGTCCAGGCAGAGGGCGGAGCTCTGCAGTCACCATCACACATGTACAGAGGATCCGAAGTCTCTTTCCATCATTGTAACACCAACCACAATCTGTTAAGTTTTGATAACTTCAAAAATGTCAAAACTGCCCGCCTTGTGTACAAAGTGTTCCATGGACCGGCTCCATCTCTTCTGAATGCGTTCATCAAGCAGCGGACGATTAGTGACCCTGCTGCCCGGCTAGAGGAGACAGCGAGGTGCCCGTCAGGCGCTCCTCATTCCGTCAGCGTGTTCGGCCATTTAAGGGAGGTGCACAATGGAACGGCGTACGGCTTTCGATCAGGGAGTGCTCCAGCTTCGCTTCCTTCAAAAAAACCTCTGCAGAGGTGGCTATGATCCAACCGGACCTGTAATCTAATCCCCTAATCAGACATGTGACCATCATGTATGTGCTTATCTGTGTGCACGTGCAGTTTTTATCAAGGCCAGTTGTGCAGTTATTACCGGGTATATGTGCATTAACCACGGACCATGTGCAGTTAATATCAGCACAAGCGCTTCATAATACAGAGTATATCATGGGGGTTTGTGCAGTCGCCTTGGGTAATGTGCAATCATTAACAGCATAATGCTCTTTTAAAGTGTGTGTCTTCATTATCATTGATCCTGAATTTCATGGTCAGTCTTGTACTCGGCACGTTATTTCCCCACACGCTGCTCCTTGGCACTCACTGGTTCCTGTGTTATGGCACGTAGACCGCCATGGTCACTCGGTCTGACCCACACACGCCGTAGTCTGCGTTCTGTGTATTGTTGTCTCGTATTGTGTACTGTGTTCCTTTCTGTCATGTTGTAACTTTGTCCCGCTGTGTAACATGGTCGTGTTGTATTCCGTTATATAACATCAACCTGCCAAGGGACTGCGGATGGAAATTAGCCCACGGCAAATGTTCAGCAATTTATATTGTCCCTTTTTAAATAGATATGTATAAATAAATAAGTAAATAAGTGATGATGGAGCAGGATTCATTTTGCTGAGGTCTATATTAGCTAAGCTTCATTTTGTCGTTGGGCAAATCTCTCTGACTTTGTCGTTAATGAGGATTTGATTTGAACATAAATGGATTTCTGGACACATTTGCATGGACCTACAGCCAAACGATCAGAGGTCAACTCACGGTTTACAGCTGCGCCTACTATAAAGATATATTCATAGTTTTCCCTTTTTAAAGATTTCTCAGTCAGGTGTGCATTTTTGTAAGCTTCTGTCTGGTTTATTTGGATGGACTCTGACTGACAACAACTGATACTCCAAGAGTCAAACAAGGTCACTCAGAGCTGTAACTTCAAATTCAGCCGTGATTCTGAAGGAAACCATGAGCAGAAACAAATGTGTGGATCCTGATAAGACGGATGTCTTATTGTCTTTACGGGAACATCAGTGACTTCTTACTGTGAATTAAATTCCCCTACATTTACTCCAGTGACTCAGAAGTCTCTCCAAACTGCAGTTTGAGCGTAGAAAGGTTCTGAAAGGAATCAGGTCCACAGCAGACATGCAGCACGAGTGTAAACGTGGACATCTTTGTTCATCTTCACCTCAGTTTGGCTCTGATTCTCTGTTTTTAGTTGACTGCATTTTAATTAGGAGAGAAATTGTCCCGGTGGATACAGGTTGTACTTGGAGGACTCTGCTGGCCTAATTGAGCTTTTCTCTGTTAATCATTAACTCTGGGCTGATGCAGGCTGCAGGCCAGGCAGAGGAAACGGGCTGAAATCAGCGCTCTGATCTCACTGACATCTTGGTTTTCTCATGATTATTACTGACACACGTCTCTTGAAGAGCACGGACACAGTATTTTACTGTTGGTGTCTCAGCAGCTTATTTGGGGGAAGTTTGGGGCCCTCCTCATGCGCGCTGCGGGCAGCTCTCCACGGGGGCGTGGCCAGTGACGTTTGCAATTCGGCCAAACCTTAAACCTGCACTTTGAGGACTGGAGAGGGGATCAGGGGGGAAGTTATCAATGACTCGCCAGGAGAGAAGACGGTACTGGAGGAATACTGCGCAGCGCGCATGTGATGTGCGTCCAGACTTTCACTTTTACGCGTTTGTTTGTTGCGGTGGCGGCGGAAGCGACCAAACTCCACAAAGAGCAGCTGCTTTTTTCCTCTGATCACCATCAGCCGAGCGGCAGGTTTGTGCACGAAACGATCTGCTTTCATCTCTAACTTTTCTGTAAAGAGTGTGTGTGTGTGTGTGTGTGTGAGAGAGAGAGAGAGAGAGAGAGAGAGCTGGACCCGGATGCATTTCAGAGTAAAAGTGACCCGTCGTGTCCGTCTGACAGGTGCAGCTCTGTTCGATTAGAGTCAGCTGCTTCCGAAGTGATCAGAAAGTTCAGGCGCAGCGGGTCGTTTGAGTGACTGATTATTGGCTGTCAGATCGATAATCGTTGGATTTAGGCTGAAAAAACCAGCTAACACACAGGAGGTCTTTTCATTTGAATGTGGAGCATTAACTTCAGCCAGCTCCAAGAAATGAAGATCAAACCCTAAAATTCCTTTTAGAACCAAACTGTCGAATTTGGGGATTATGGCCGTGTGGCAAGATATCAACCATATTCTGACATCGATGTTTGCTCAACATGTTTTCATTTAAAATCAGAGCAAACTCCAGAGAGACTGCTGGACCTGTGGAGCTGATGTTGTAGGTGTGGAGGTTTCAGCCGTAGCGCACAGTTCTCCTCAGCAAATGTCCTTTTTCTGAACTCTTCTCCTCTGTGACACCTCGAAAGACTGAGTGTATGTTAAATTGTCCTCAGTGCATGACAGGTGAAAAAAGTCAAACCAAAAACTGGATGTAGAAGGCAGAAAGGTTTGGTTAGAAAGTGAGAGTTTGTCTGGAGGCGTTAGTCATGGACAGACAGACACGTCTCCTTCCTTTACATGGCTGCATCGTCCCCAGTGTCTCAGAAGAAAAGTTTCGACCTGTGGTTCCGAAAGTGGAGTTAAGACACTAACAGCTGTCCCCTGGCAAAATGGAAAATATCTTTAATTTATTGTTAGAATTGTCAGTTATTCTTTGTCGTCTGTGGAAAGTAGACGAGTGGCGGCATGTGTCAGAAGGATCCAAAGCTGTAAAGACTGATGCTGAGATTCTGGGGCTAATTTCAGGAGGTGGGCTCCACAAAATGTTAGAGTATTTCCTGACAGTATTTTACTTAGAAATGATTGAAAGCACATTAAGAAACACTGGCAAGTAAGAAAAAGACTTGAAATGTATACAAATGTTTGCAGTGGATGGTTTTGTGAAAGGCGGTCCCTGCCAAGAGAAACAAATGGTAACAAATCTAGTGTGTAGTTTGTGACTGAAGGTCACAGGATGCAGCCCGTGACCTTTCTGCCTCTGCTCAGCTGCACTGCAGCCAGTCTGCACGTTAAACCATCTTTTGTTGCAGCTGACAAGAAGAAAAGACGTGACACAGTTGCAGACCTAAATCAATCCAGTTGGACACGTCAGTGCAGATGTTTCTCACAGGCCGAGGTTCATACTCGCATTAGACTGCTGCAGGACTCTGTCACTGACTTAAATGTGCCCTCGTTTTCCGTAAACTTCCTGTAGGCGCTTGCTTTTCACATGCTGCTCTTCTGCAGTTTATTATTACAGTAAGTTTTTTTCTGACAGACTTTTGCTTTACGCTGTAATCGTTTGACCCTGCTGCTGATTGTTTCATCACATCAACAAACTGACCGTATCTGCTGCTGTTCTTAATGCTCCTCGGTGGAAAGCGCCTGTCAGCCTCCTCTGCTCAGCCTTGAGTCTGCTCATGGTGTAATAATAATGTGGCTGTTACTGTAAATACCAGATTCCTTTTCCACTTGTGAATAACTGAGCTGTGTGGGAGTGTGTGTGTGTGTGTGTGTGTGTGTGGAGGGGAGGATGCAGGGAAGTCCTGCTGTTACCAGAAATAAAAGGTTGGACTTTAGGCACATCCCCTTCTGCTCTCCGGCGTTTCGCCCACGTTGAAAGGATTTCATCGGCTGGTGCCGAAAACTCGCCAAGGTCACGCTGCTCAGCAGTTCCTGATAGCTACCCGACTCCATCCACGGGTCGTCCGTCACCCTAGATACCCGAGTACAGCTGTGGTGAATGGAGAAGCAGTGCAACTCGTTTCCTCACTGCAGTCACGTTTGCTGGGTGTTTTCATGCAGGCTAGGCGGCTGTGAGCAGAGGGTGGTGTGCCTCACTTGTGCACTTCCTGTGCACAATAGTATCAGGGTGTCATTACTCCTGAAAACCAAATAATCGGACATAATGGGATTATTTGGCTCTTGCGGCGCGACGTTTTGTGACCGTTGATCTTTAAAGCAGCAGCTTCCAAATCATTTTGATGTAAAGTTCACTTATATTAGTGTGCGGAGTGCGTCTGTGTGCTCCCAACAGAGTGATGAAGTAACGAGTCCCTAAACGCGGAAGCCAGTGAGCATTTCTGCACTTCCGGCCCCCTCGTCTCAAAGTGTTTTTTCAATGGGTTCTCCGTTAAATAGAGTCTGTGGGTCACACAGGCTGCTAAAGTTTTGTTCTCCGATGTAAAATACACCAGACTTGCCAAGTCAAGTGTCTTCTGTCGTTGCACTTGATGTTTGGCTGGTTTTGATCTGAGTCAAGTCAGCTCAATGTTACAGCCGGGCGTTAGCAGCGTGTTGTCCTGGTTCAGGCTTTGTTAGCTTAGCATGCTGCTGTTGCTGGTTGTGTGCGACACTTGTTCAGCTGACTGCAACCAGGTAAAAAATGTCGGAGCATGTTTGTTTATTTTATCTTCTCACGTGAATCACCTGAAGCTTCACTGAGGGTTTCTGCCCTGAGGCCCGAGCGTAACGTGAGGCTGTGCTGGTCAAAGTGAACTTGGTGCAAACTGTGGGATGAACGTCAAGCTGCTTTATTCCAAGAGTTTTGCATGTGGAGCCTTGACTCCTCGGCGTTTTGCAAACGTTTGTGGCAGGAAGTGCTTTCAGCGTGTTTTCTGAACCCTTAGGGTGCCCTCGTCATTTAATGAAGTGAGATTCAGTATACTGTGAACAAAACCAAGTGTGTTTGATGAAAACTCATTCGACCATCTCGAACTGGACATCTGAATATAACCTGCTGTGTCTGTAACTGGATCCAACATGTTTCTGTTGAATGAATAAAATCACTGTTCACTGTTGGCTGGTGTTCAGTTGATGGCGTGATTGGTGGATGACTTTTGCAGATTACGTGATAACTTGATTCATTATCTTAGAAAGGTTAGACTGGAAAACTGGAAAATTGTCTTTGGTCTCAGCAGAAACATGAGAGACACATAGCAACAGAGACGGAGATTGTTTGATAAGTTTTGGAAGTTTTTTTCTTTCTTTTTCTTAGTCATTCGAGGTTAGCAACATTGGCGACATGTTTTAATATGTAACCCAACCATAGTCTGCAGCTTTGAAAAAAAAAAACTTAGCAATTCACGTTAATACGTCGCACAAAACAGCAATTTGAGTAAA
This sequence comes from Naso thynnoides, assembly GCA_029783665.1. Taxonomy (NCBI): domain Eukaryota; kingdom Metazoa; phylum Chordata; class Actinopteri; order Acanthuriformes; family Acanthuridae; genus Naso; species Naso thynnoides. Next base: position 2,285,023 of record JAQLOL010000007.1, on the reverse strand, counting down.
ACCAGATAATATTTTTTGGAGAAAATGTCCTCTGGTTTTCCCTCTAGTGTCCTATAATTGCTCTGTCTGTCTGCAGCCTTTTATTCAGCCGAGCAGCTTCGGTCTGCAGGCAGCCGACGTGTTGCTTTCAGGAACCTCCGTGAATCACGGCGCTGAGGCCGAGCAGTCAGAGGACATCAGAGGGAAAACCAGAGGACATTTTCTCCAGAAAATATGACCCAGTTTCACCAAAATTACTGCTTTATGTGAAGTTCTACGTGGATTGGTTCGGATTTGTTTCTGCGATTTTAAAAAATGCAAGATGCACACAACAGTAAAACAACCAGTGAACTGGCTGTGGGGGCGGGGCATAAGTTGGAGGAATATGATTGGAGTGTTGTTGGCAAGTGTTGTTGTTACTCCCTGACAACCGTTGCTAGGGCTCTGCTACATTTTAACACCAAGCTAGCTTTAGTTTATGTAATATTGACAGGTGGATTGGCGTGATGTATTTATTTTGATTTATTTCTGGTTTATTTGGTAGAGACGGACACATTTTACATCTGATGCAAGTATGACAGCGCTGGTAGCAAATGCTAATTCACAACACCCGTCCCTAGAAGGGCTTCTGTGAAAATATAATATAATATATAATTGGTTGAATTAAAAAAAAAAAAAAAAGATTCAACCAATAACGACCCGAGTCAGCGGTGACATCAGAGACCCCGGGGATGTTTTTCACATGAAAGACGGAAGTGGCAGACTTTGAAATCATTTTGTTTTTGTACTTTTTTTATGACACATTTTCAAATTTGACTACAATAAGAGCCGAGATATGGTCCAAAAGGGTTGAAAATGCATTTTTGACTTCTGCTCGTCTTTTAAAAATGTGTGAGTGAGTGTGTGTGTGTGTGCGCGTGTGTGTGTGTGTGCATCATTAAGTTTCATTTTTCCAAGCTGCAGGTCGCGGTCAGGTTATATATTGTCATTTTAATGTTGGGTTTCGTGCAGTGTGCTCTCATGTGACGCTAACCCAACATATAAACGGTCCAGTTAGCGTGTCAGCGTCACAGTCATGAGCTAACTGGCTGATAACACCGGCGGTGCTGATTTATTGCTTGGACCAGGCAGCTCAGACATCAGGAGTTCTAAAGTCAGTGAGCATACTGTTCAGAGGCGAGCTAGAGATGATGCAGACGTTAAACGGCTGTCTCTCATGTTACAGTCTACACAGACACCGACAACAATTGAACACAATGTCAGAATTCGAAACCTCAGAGTTCCGAGTTGTCTTGAATGTGTAAGTCGGGCAGACAGCGGTACAGCCTCTGGCTGTTTACAGTCCGACTGTTTACAGTCCGAGGTGAGAATGGAGTTGGGGTTGACAGACCACATCTGCCAGTGGATCTTTTCACAAGTAGCCAGTTTACAGCCGTTAACAGTTAACAGTCTGCTGTTAATTATGTGGACTACAGAAGACTACAACCAGAAACCAGGGCTTTTCCTGTGCCGAGACCGCCCGACCTCGCCCACAGACTCCACAGTCACTGAATGAAGAGTCTGTTTATAGAGACCACATGCAACTATCTGTTTCAAGATAAAGAAAATACTAAAAGCTTTGTTTTGTCCTTTGTTTTCTAATCAGAACAGGTCAGAGTGCATTATTGTGAGTTTACAACGACAACAAAAACAAATGATGACTAATCGTGATGATGGTTTTACAGCTTGTTGTAGGTAGATTATAGTCAGATGTCCTTTTGCTATGGCAACCATTAGTTAACCAGCATTAATGATTTTTCCATGATTGTTATTTTCATTTCGATTATTGTTTATTTTCAGTTTATTTCTCTTTTTTTTATATATATGTTGTTGTTTTTTAAATAAATGTAGTAAATGGGAAAAACTCCCATGACAGTTTCCCAGAGCCCAGCGTGACTAACGCTCATCACGAATCTTGTCTCACTGTCCAAAACCCACATATATGACTTTACTGTCATGCATGACAGAGAAAAGCAGAGAGACGTCACATTTTAGAGGCGGAAAGAGGGAAATGTTCTTCATCTTTGCTAAAGCAGTGGATGGAGCTCTTTCTCTTGATCTTACCAAATATTCACTTTAAAAAAAATTAGTTCAGTATCCTCAATAAACTGATGTGTAAAACTTTGTGCAGCATTTTCAGTCTGGTAGTCATTTCATCTTAGCTTTTGTAGCACATAGTTTGAAGAAAAGTGAGACAGTGAAAGACTCAGAGCAGCTGAAATGAGTGACGGGGATGTGCGTGCAGTGCTAGAGCAGACGGGCCGACCTGACTGGCAGGCCGACGCTGCCGCAGCAATGACAGAGAAAATGACTACACATACCGGCTTTGTAATAAGCCTGTCGCTCCTGCTGAAGCCTTTCGCTGTTCAGCTCCTCTGAGCCAGAAGCAGCTCCGTCCAGCTCCTCCTGCTCCCATGTAATCTGCCCTCCCCTTCAATTCAGCTGGGCTCTTCTCCTCCAGCAGCTCCTTGTTACCTTTGTGAGGCTGAGAGAAAGGAGGAACAGAGGCTGGCTGATGGTTTTGCTGGGGGTCTTTGTGTTTCGGAATGTGCTGCTGGCTGGAAGCCTTGTTCTGCGGAGAGGGGGCTCTGCGCTCCTTTATACGCAAGAAATAAACAGTTTTTTAATACACTGGCCTGAAAACAAATTTTTCATTCATGTTGGTCTCATGTTTCATGCAACTTGCTCGTGATATTTCCTGTTGCTGCCACGCTTTGTCGCAGCCTCCCAGCAACATGTGCCCTCTGGAACTTCTCACAGATGGATGTGTAGAAGCTCATATCTTTTACAGTGCAGCTCTGACAAAGCTTCTTGTGTTGGTGAGGCCAGACACACCTTGACCTTATCTTCTTTAGCCACAGGTGGCAGAACTTAGCTACATTTATGGTCCCACACAGAGCAGCAACAGAGACAATCCATCATTATGAGATGAACCCACATTTTGTCTGTGTGAACAGGGTCTCGGATGGACTTCTTTTCTCTGACGGGACTCTGCAGAGTTTTTTAGCACAACTCTCTGATGGGACTAGATGTTGAAAAGAATGTACTAAAACTCGGTGTGTAAATAATAGAATTACATTCATTCATTCTGCATTGACATTTAAAACTCTGACTCCAGTTATACTGTTGCTCTGCTCAGTTTAATCATGCGCAAGAGCCAAAAACCAAGTGACTGAGCAACCAGGAAGGTGAAAGGTTAAATCATTGTGTCTGCAATTG
>JAQLOL010000007.1:2258160-2272982 GCA_029783665.1 Naso thynnoides | reverse complement strand
GCCCCCTCTGTTCTGTCTTTGCAGCACAGTTTAATAAAAAATGTGGTTACAGAACTTAAATATGTGAGATTTTTCTTTTAAAATAAATTAACTTCACCCCGGTCACATAAGTGTGAGGTGATGTTTTCATTTGTTTCACACAGTGGGGTCAGTTTCACGCTCTGTCTTGTGTCTCATCCCTCCGCCAGCGAGTCGCGGTCTCTCCTTTCCTCAGTTCATGTGCGAACACACGGGTCAAAATTTGCGTGGAGCCGTGCACATTCCCACGCCAAGCTTGTTTTTTATAAATCCCAATTTTTGCTTAGGAAGCAGCGTGCACCTTCCTTTGTACATACGCCACGTTTCTAAATGAGGCCCCAGGTGTTGGGGTATCATCTGAAAAAGAAATACAGGTGTTTGGCATAAACCGGTACAGCCCGCAGCACTAGGTCAAATCTGACCATCTGTGATGATTCAGCCTGTAGTGAAGTGCAGGAATTAGTCCTAAAATCCTGAAATGAATTAGTTTTGTTGAACTTTTGTCTCTCTCGTCTCAGTCAGTTTTTTAGATCTCAGACCACTAGTGTGTCACAGTGTGCTGAGCTTCTCTATAGGTTCATCTGGAAGGTGTGTTTTTAAACTGGCCAATCAGAGCAGAGTAAGCCTTTAGAGGCGGGGCAGGAGCTAAAACAGAGCTTCTCAGACAGAAGCAAAAATCCTGGAAAAACCAGGGCTGCTGCAGTCGGCTGTGTGAGAGAACAGACGAGTTTTTGAGCATCAAAGCATGGAAACCAAGAATAAAATATGAACCCAAAAAACGAGCGTAAAATGTCCCCTTTAAGAGGACTGTTTGCTAAGAATTGTGGGATTTTAAATCGCATGTATGGACTTTACGCACATGGGAAACAGTAGGAAAACCTACAGCTACCAAGGAGTATAGTGTGTGGGCATTGAAAAATAAAAATTATTCCTCTCACACGCAGGCTGTCACATCGGTGCTCCCAACGTGAATTCATTCATCACACAGACAGATTCTTTCACAGCACGTGTGACACGTGTGTCGCACTGTGCAGCCCTGTTAAAGCTCTCTTTGTCAAATCTTATCCACAGGAGCGGCAGCAGGATCTCATTCTGCCCTCCGCATGTGTGTCACCCAGTGATAAACACGTCCTATTATCTTGTATTTTGTTGTGGATTCTTCAGTGTCCTTGAACTATAGGAGGACAACAGCCAGTAGAATGATCTATGTTAGCTCCCAGTGAGCTGAGCTCAGTCACTACTGCTCCATATTGTTCAAGCCAGATGCACAAGAAACTGACAAAACAGAGGAAAAGGATTTTTCTTCTCCTGTTATGAGTTTTTCCTAAATAAATTCAAAGAAAGGATGCATTACATCATTGTCTTCATAAATTATGTCGTGTTTTTGCCTGTGTCAGTTTCAAAAAGTTTGTCTCAATGCTTTACAGTTGGCAGCCCTGCGAGCACCATGATAATGTCATCATTGCTAACGTGCACGCAATGCTAAAATGCTAATGTTTTACCAGGTATGTTTACAAAGTTAACCATCTGAGTTTAGTGTGTTAGCATGCTAACATTTGCTAATTAGCACAAAACAAAGTGTAGCTAATGGTAAAACCGCAGATTTTGCAGGTATTTGCTAATAAATGCAAGTTTGAACTGAAAAAGATTTTTTTCTTGTAAACATGAATTTTAACAAGTTACATGGCAGTATGTTCAATAACTTTTGCATTATTTTGGCTTTTTAAATTTCACTAGGAGAAATATTTCAACATGTAGAATCTGTCTTGGATTTTACTTGGATAGCAAAAATATTTTAACCCACTTTTTGATTTTTTGTTTGTCATCAAATCAGGGCTTAATGTGACCTAATACTCTGACTGTTATTTCATTTATTTTGAATTTCAGATTTTAAGGGTAACGTAGTATTATCCTCATCTGCTGCAGGATTTGTCCACTCTGGTATATGCGTTAAAGGAACCAGCTACATCAGCATATTACCGTCACCGTCAGCTTATCCAGTGGATCCCCCCTGACATGGCCTCCTCTCCCGGGCTGGATGCACAGCCATTACCGCTGCTTCAGCTCCAGGAGGTGGACTCCAGTAAAGCCTCAGAGAGGCCAAACTCTCCGGGACTCCATCCCACCGTGTACAGCCCTCCTCTGGGCATGGACAGCCACACCATCTGCATCCCCTCTCCGTACATAGACAGTAGCCATGAGTACAACCACGGCCACGGACCTCTGACCTTTTATGGCCCGTCTGTGCTGGGCTACGCCAAGCCGTCCATCACTGAGAGCCCGTCAGCCCTGTGCCCGTCCCTCGGCTCATCAACCCTCTGGCCCTCCCACAGCCACCCGACCATGCAGTCGCTGACTCTGCGCTGCCCTCAGCCTCTCGTCTACAATGAGCCCAGCCCGCATGCGCCATGGCTGGAGTCCAGAGCCCACAGCATCAACACCAGCAGGTAGGTTTACTGACACTACTGATGGAAATGCCATATTTGAGGGGGAAAAAAAAGTTTGGTGAGTGTCAGTCAATTCTGTCTTAAAATGGCCCTTTAGAAACTTGTCCTGCAACTTTCACAGCACACATGTTGCAAATGAAATGTGGCGTCATATTCGGATTGGCGCACTCCAGCAATGCGTCCTGGTATTAATCCTTAATGAATTCTGCTTTTGGACTTTTTGCCTCACAAGGGAGTTAATTTCCAGGACAGAGTGCACGAAGCCGTCAATCCAGGGGAGAAAAATGTGTCTCACATGGGAATGAAAAGCCCATGACTGTATGAAGGTGCACTGCAGGGGGAGGGGCCAGTAATGACAGGTGGGGTTGCTGTGGCTCAGGAGGTAGAGCAGCTCGTCCGCTCGCCATAAGTTTACACAACACAAAGTATTTATGTGAAGGCAAAGCAGTAAAACTAAACAAACTGCTACCTCACCTGATGGGCCTGGCAGAACACGACACTGACACGGTGGACCTGTGAGTCTGTTACACACTGTTGTTTTGTTTGTTTTTATACGTTGCACAGTTGTCATATCAACTAACGTTCAAAAACCTGTCAGGACAAACGGCCTACAGGAGCCGAAAAAAAGACCAATAAATTTACAGCAGGTCCATCAAATCTGTTACCACTGTAATCACATCCAACAGTGATGTCAGAGCGAACTGACAACACACTCCTACATCACTGCAGCAAGGTGAGAGTGTGGGTGGAGCAAATATGACAAATGTGAGTGCTTCAGGTGTTTCTCACAACATAAAGGAACGAGTAATATTAGCAATAATAATAAGTGCATTCCAAAGGAAAACATTTGTTATTCAGAAAGCTACTTGTGTTGCGGGCAAACAGGTGGCACTGTTACCATTAAACTACGTGATGAGAGAAAAAGACAGGAAGTGCTTCAGTGTGCAGAGCACTGAAATGTGCGCTCATTCAAATGTATTGATCCACTTCTTTATTTTTAAGTGACTTTCTACATGTAAATCAATTAATTTCTGCTGTTTCTGTGTCTGAGTGGGAAAAAAATAAAAGAATCAAATCCCATAATATAATATGGTATGATGTTTTGAAGACACTTCTTTTTCCGAGACAAAGTCAACACATGTAAATATTTTCGGCTGAGACGGCCGCGTCATACGAAGGCAAACACACAGAATCCAGTGACGTCATCAGAACTGAACAGTGACACGCAGTGATGACGGACCGCTGAGTTTTCTGCTTAATGCCGTGCTGGAGGGTTCATGTAACAGTTTCTCTTTGGATTCTGGTCACTGAGTTAACTTTCCTTATGTCCGTTGGTCAGATTCAGGATTGATCTCTTTTCTCCGTCATCATTGTCTTTGCTCTGAGTCGATGCTCAGAATAGCAGTGAGTATGGATGCTGCGGATTTATACACCGATAATGTTAATAACGATGAATTATTGTGAACTTTTCTACTATAGTTTTGCAGTTGACTGAAATGCAATTACTGAGACATTTTCAGCAAAAAAGAGTACCTGTTGGAGGACTAATGACAGGTGAATGATGGGCTAAAATTCCAAATGTCAAGTTGTCCCTTCTTCTCAAAGTCGCTGTTTCTTCCTGCAGCTCCATCATCAGCTGTAACAAGCTGCCGGGGAAGAGATCAGACGAAGGAGTGGAAGGTGTGAACTCCTCCTTGTGTTCCTCGGCAGTCGGGAAAGCCGACATGCACTTCTGTGCCGTGTGTCACGACTACGCCTCGGGGTACCACTACGGCGTGTGGTCCTGTGAGGGCTGCAAGGCTTTTTTCAAGAGGAGTATCCAAGGTACCAGCTCGGACTTTCTGTCCGTGTTTACTCACCATTTATTCCCTCGCATCATCCATGGACAGAACTCTGCAGCATGTCTTTCCTTTTGCTTTTTCAGGACACAATGACTACATCTGCCCTGCCACAAACCAATGCACTATCGACAAAAACCGACGTAAAAGCTGCCAAGCCTGCCGCTTACGTAAATGCTATGAAGTGGGCATGATGAAGTGTGGTAGGTGCTCACCTTTTATAATAATTGGGGTCCTTGACGATTTGTCATTTTACAGCAGCACAAAAGTTCAAGCACCGAGAGAGAAAAGGTAAAGAGTGTTACCTGTGAGCTCATTATGGTAGATGGACTTTGGACTTTAGAAAACACACAAGATTGGAATCTTATAAATACCAAAGTGTGATAATTTATCAAAGTTCTCGCTGCAGAGATACAGTTTAATTTCTTTGTCTTAGCCTGCACATTAAAAGACATTTTAGACATAATTTCACCTGAAAACACAACTTCAAAGCTCGTTTTTAGCATAATTAAAGGATCATGTAAGAGAAGTTTGTCTGTTTGCGTCTTTATCTTCATATTTAGATGACAGAAACTGTATGAGAGGTATCAACTTACTATTTAACTCTCTGCAGAAAGTGAATAAGTATATCAGAGCTGCACTGACTAATTGTTCAATAGAAAATTAATCACCAATTATTTTGATAATGAATTAATCATTTCAGTCATTTTTCAAATAAAATAAAAAGATGGACTCTGGGAAACTGAAATGAGCATTTTTCACACTTGTTGACATTTCATGAAATAATTGGCAGATTATTTCATTCATGAAAATAATGGTTGGTTGCAGTATGTTGTCCAAATTGTCAAACTAATTCTTTAGTGGACAGGAGTCAGACTTTCTCAGATCTCATCACAGAACTGCTCTGTGAAACTAAAACTGTGAAATGATTCTCTACAACTCAGAACTTTTAGGACAACAGTCTGCACAGTCAGGGCAAGTCAAGAGTGCTGATGTTTGAATTTCTAACTGCAAACTCTTGGTGAAACTCTGCATTTGAAAGCAGCTGTTTTGTCTTCAGTGATCTCATTGTGAAGAACGCCTCCGTGTTCTTAAATGCCTTTGTTGTCATTAAGACACCTGGACCAGTTACCAGGAGACCTGCTCAGAGGTTTGAACACCTGACACAAGCACAGAATCACAGGTCTATGTCTGTTGCTGTGTTCACGCTGTAGGTGTAAGGCGTGAACGCTGCAGCCATCGAGGAGCCCGACACCGCCGGGGTGGACTCCAGCCTCGGGATCCCACAGGCAGAGGACTGGTCCGGCTGGGGCTGGGCTCTCAGCGGCATCTCCATCTGGAGGCTCCTCTCACCCCCAACCCTCCCTTTCCACAGGTGAACCGTGTGCACCAGTCAACCATGAGCCCAGAGGAGTTCATCTCACGCATCATGGAGGCGGAGCCTCCAGAGATCTACCTCATGGAGGACCTGAAGAAGCCCTTCACCGAGGCCAGCATGATGATGTCCCTCACCAACCTGGCAGACAAGGAACTGGTCCTCATGATCAGCTGGGCTAAAAAGATCCCTGGTAAGATCGAGCTGTCATCACAGGTCTTGAGAGATAACTTGAAAGTTGTAAAGTGGAAGTAGTCCGCTCAAGTGTCTCTGGTTGAACCACTGACGGAAAACAGATGGACGATGTGTCTCCATTTCTTTATAAATGGTGCCAAAATATCTCTGAACCAGGCGCTGCCATCTGGCACCAGTGTTGTCATTTGCAGCCAGAGTTTGTACAGCGGTGTGCCAGTTTTTCTTAAGAAATCATTTTTCAAAACACATGTCCCTTTATTTTCTCCATACACGAACCACCGAGCAACAAGAACGTTGTGTCGTCCTTTGTATGGCCTGAAGGGTGCCAGAGCCGTTTCAAGGCAAAGGTCTTGGTGAACCTGTGTGTTCACTCCAGGCCAGCGTAGAAACAGAGCAGAGGTTTCCAGCACAACTTCACCTGCTGACAGGTGCACAGGGAGGAGGAAGCGTCCGCCAGTGGTCAAACATAAGTGACACTTGAAGAATATGGCACTTTATTATCAGATGTACAGGTTTTTGCAAGACACATTATAAACAGCATTTAAGGAGGGTGGACATAAAGCACAGAAAAATTCAAAAAGGTAAAAAAACAAACAAACAAGCGTCTACTTACATAAACCAGCCGATGCCCCCCCCCCCACACGTTGACTTGCTCAAACCCGAGAACGAGACTGAGGGTTATAACGGTAAAAACAAACCCGCAACTACCATAAACGTGCCCCCCCCCCATCCGTCATGCCAGTTGTGTGTCAGCGAAGCCTGTGATAGTTAACAACACAAATAAATGAGATGATATCTGCATGGATACACAGCCAATACAATCATTAACCTTTGATGTCTACATTTATGAGCTGCAGTTAGTGAATTCCTCTCTGTTCTGAATGACTGACCCGCTTTCTTTTTCTCCGCTTTCCTGTCCCTCTTACACGTCCTCCTCTTCTTTTATGTCTTCAGTCAGCTCTCCTCTCCCTCCTCTCCTCTCAGCCAGTGTTCAGCCCAGCAGGTATCTCCCCAGGAGAGGTGTTAATGTGAAGGGATCACAAAGACTTGCAGTTTTTTGAATAAAGACCATTTTACCCGAATTTTTTAAAGACCATTTCCCCTTTTTTTTCTGTACTTTGACGAGAGTAAAAATGAGTTTGCATTGTCTGCTTTATAAAAGACAGAGAAAGCACAGAAAGGTGAGAGAGATCAGCTTAAGAAAGACACGCAGTTGCTCTTAAATGATGTCATTGTTGTAAAGTTAGCTTCTCTTGTGTTTTTTGACATTAGAAAGTTTCAGACTTCTTTTTAAAAAGCCTTATTTACTGAGGGCGTTTTCAGCACTGACTTTTCCACAGAGAATCAGATGAGAAGTTAGAATTTGATCCGTGTGCATTCTCTACTCGATGATAAATGTTTTTGGTTCGTATGTTGTATGTTGGGGAAAACTAGCCGGCCTAACTTTCTGGACGGTGCTTAAGGTAGCTTAGCATAATGACCACTGTAACAGCTTGTTTTCACATATCTCTGTGTTAACATCCAAATCAATCAGTCGTAAAATCTGCTCATTCTTGTGTCTCATTTCCACGCAGATTTATTTTGAGTCCGTAAATCTGTTTAATATTCAAAGATTGCCAGTGCAAGGAAAGGCCTTTCTCTGCAGGTGAAAAGCAACGCCGCCACAGGGAACCAAGCTACTTCTGTGATAGTTTTGTTGTAAGACTTGTGGAGCACAATGCATGCGCTTAGCCAAACTGCTGGAATGCTGCCAATCACCAAAATGTTAGTTGTTTAATATGCCGTTCATTGTTACTGCGAGGAAATTTCCTCTCATGCTAACTTCCTGTGGCAAACAGTGCAGATGTGAACTGTTTAAATCTGTTGCAAAACTTTAATTTTTTTTTGCATCATTTTACACATGATGGAATTTTAATTGCTGATGGTTTCTACAAAGTCACTTCCTGTCCTGTGAAAAATGTCTTCTTTTTTTCGGTAGTTTTTCTCTCTCTGATGTGTTTTGTATTAAAGACTTCTCAGGCAAATTCTGAAGGGTGAAGATATGCTGTAGTTTGAGGCGTTTGTCACAACATCATGTCATGTGACTCGTTAGCGTTATCTGTGAAGCTCGAGCTCCTTTGATCAGACAGAATCCTGCTGAAAGCAGCTTTGTCTGTTTAAATGTCGTGAAGCTTCGGTCGGGCAGCATTTTCGGCGAGTTTTAACTACGCACACGGTTGGTAGAGCTCACATCTGAATTCCATAACCGAACTTTCTGCAAGGTCTCACACAGTTGAATTGCACAACATGCAGCAGTGTTCCAGCTGTTAAAAATGGCTCTGAATTCTGGCAGAGTGTGTATGAGGTGGGCATTGATTCTTGGTGTGACATCAGTGTCTCTGGCTCTGTGTGTGTGACGTGTCCGCAGGCTTTGTAGAGTTGAGTCTAGCCGACCAGATCCATCTGCTGAAGTGCTGCTGGCTGGAGATCTTGATGCTGGGCCTGATGTGGAGGTCTGTGGACCATCCGGGAAAACTCATCTTCTCTCCTGACTTCAAACTCAACAGGTGAGCAGGCTTTGCCACGTTCATGCCTTCAGTCAGCAGCAGTGCCATGCACAGTTAGAAACATGCAGCCGTATTCATCCACGCTGAGCGTGTCGTCTGTGGTGGACTCAGACTGGCTGAAGTTCACCGGCTGCACAAAGCTGTGATACGTTTATGGAGCAACAGTTTCAAACCCTGCTTAAGATTAAAATAGTTTTACTTTGTGATTCAGAAGTATAACCAGTGATAAAAACACACAGGGAAGCATGATCCTTCAGAGATATAGAAATCAGGGTTGGGCAGTATCCAATTTTGGGGGGGGGGTGCTGTGTTTGTCAAGGCAGCAACCTCAATTATAACACGCTGCGGGAAACCCTTAGTGATTCACACAACAGCAAAAATGTGATGCACGATCCCTTCCAAATAGTTACGCTGCTCTGTGTTAAACAGGTTCTTTGACAAATGACATCTTTACAAAAACATTTACACAGCATTTTCAAATAATGTCACTGGACACAGCGAGTGTCCAGGGTGACAAGTGTCCCCAGAACAGTACAAAGGACACTTCTGCTGCCGTCAGGCAGACGGGACAGATCAGTCAAGACAAGGACAAACAGATTCAAGACCAGCTTCTGCCCAACAGCAATAACCACATTCAGTGCAGCCAAAACATAACCTGAGGTGCAAGACATGTTTTTAGGGATCATGCAAATGACAGAGAATGTATGCTTGTGTGTGTTTGTTCTTGTTTTTTACTGTATGAATGTTAATTTCTTTTTTTACATGTTACAATGACAACAAAGATCTATTCTATTCTCTTCTAATGACGGTAATGATGTTGACATTTTTAAGTGCCCTGGTATTCCTTGTTACCTCGTTACCACCCAACCCTTGTAGAATTCAGATTTTCTAATATCAGCAGCAGTTTTTATTGCACTGCATCATGTTTGCTGCCCTGAAAGGTTCCTCTAGAGGGCGCTTTAACATGGAGCATCATAGAGGGCACTTTCTGAGCGTTTTCTCGAACATCCCTATAAATGTATTTGTTCTCAAGCTTTTTGGTTATGATTTAGACACAGGACCGTGTGTGCATGAGAAAAGAAGCAGTCTCCAGAAAGAGTCAGACACAAAGACCTGTGCCTCTCTTCAGTCTGCTTAAATGAAGGCTGCAGCCTTTATTTAGTGGGTCTGCCACATCAGTGATGGTGGGCACAGTATAATCTCCCACACCTTCACACTCTGAAGATAAAATAAACAGGGAGTTTAATCAAGCCTTGAAACAGTCAGAGCATATCAGCAGCACTAGCTGCAGACATGTCTCTGCTGCTGCTGCCAAAATTCTTTTATCACTTACTGTTATCTTCCACGATGGCGTTCAACTTTGACCAGAGAGAAGTTTGCCGTTTCTGCTGCTTCACTTTGTGTTTATTGTGAACGCTCTGAGATCAACCTGACACTTCACCAGCAATCTGGACCCTGATGAACCACAGTTAACCTAATATATTCCCATACTTCATCAGGAAATAATGAAACATGAAAGCAAAATGTGGTCAGTGTTCAGTAGAATGGTGACAGGAAGTTAACTTTTTGATTATTGGTTGCTTGTTGCAACAGCAAAAAGTTGCAAGTATATATAATCAAAAAAATCTGTAATCAAAATCAAGATAGCTTGATTTCTAAATGTAATAGAAACCTACATGTTACTGACACCTGTTTATTTATGTTTATTGTTTTGGACAGAGGAGGATAAACAAAAGGGAAACATGAAAAAAGTTCAAACATGGTGATAACTTTCTCGGTTTCTTTCTCTTCAGTTCTCTGTATTCCATCGAAGGAAAAAAATTAAAGGAGGACTCCCCCAGCGTTCATGTGGATGTCCCGTCAGTGTTCATGGTAATTGTAGTCAATTGAAGCAATAAATTATATCAACAGAGAAAGCTGAGTTATATTCTGACCCACCATACATTGTGGAAAGAGACAATTAGACTTAAAAAAAAAAAAAAAATCTCCCATTATGAACGAGTAATGTTAGATGCGATGCAGCTGGAGGTCGAGGTGAACCGCACGCAGTGGGGCTCTGACCTGTCACAGGCACAGCTGGAGCTTATTCAAAGCGTCAGTAGCCCACAGACAGACAGGTGGCCCTGATAAGCTTTATTTTTCTACAAGCAGATAAATAGTCACACAGATGTATTTGTATTATGTTGTGATTTTAGCTGTTTGTCAGTTTTGGAGCTTTTGTCTGGTGTTGTACGCGAGTTTCATTTCGGTACAGGTCGGTAGAAAGGCTCCTACTAAAGGCTCCTATTCTTCCCTACACGTGATTCCAACAAAACAGTATTTGCCGGGTCTCCAGGGTTGTTCTCTGTCACATGACGTCATTTGATGTCATTTTGGCACAAAAGATAGATGGAGAGCCCGGCCCATGCAAGACTGGAGGAAGATGAACAACATTCATAGTAATTCACTGCTGATTTTGGAACAATACAAATCTGGTTGCTAAAGTAACCCAAACTATCTGTACAAATTCGCTTTGTTCTGGTGATTATTATTAATATTTATGACCTTACTGACCTGTTTGTTTGTTTTTCTTAATCTGTGCGTTGTTTTGTCGTATGGCGTGCTGTGCGTCGTCTGTGTGATTGTGTTCTGGTGAACTGCAGAAGAATTGCCCTTTTAGGGATCAATAAAATTGTCTGAATCTGAATTTGAATCTGAGCTAATCAAAGGGTTGTTGCTGTTCCATTACAGTGTGGTTTGACTTCTTGCAGTTTGAAATGCTGAGCAAAGGTTGACATGTGTGTTGTTTTAGAGTTTTCTGATCCTCAACAAATCACATGAAAAGACAAAAACCGGTAATGTGTTCATCCCCTGATTCTATGTGACTTTTTCAACCTGCTAGTCGCTCTCAGCTCAAAGCTCATTGGTTCCACTTGAGGACATAAATCTTAAAATATGTTACATAAATACATCATTTCCTGTTCAGATATTGACTGGTCACAGTTTCAGCAAACCTATAAAGAGGACCATATAGTACTATTAATGGGACTATTTTCAGCAGTGGAACAATCCAGCGTTGGTGCTATGGTGAAAATAAGCTGCAGTGTGTGTTCATGGTAATGACGAAACATGTCAGTCAGTGTAACAGTTTGGCTCTTTGTCAAAGAGGCTGTGATACACACAGTATTTTAGGAGAAACATTTATAGATGTTTTTGGTCATGGTTTATTTATTTTTTTAAACCTGCCAACAAGATGAATCCTCATCTGAACATGAAGACCAAAACGAGATGAGAGTAAACTTAAATAAGGACAATGCAAACAAAAAAAAGCTAAAGTCTTCCTCGTTGACTGCTGGGTTGAGCTCAGTGTTTGACCTCTCTTCCCTCACTGCCGTGGAAACTGTCACTATAGGCTTAGCTTAACCTTGATGTGTTTTCATAACACGGCCTTATTTTGATATGAGGCCATGTCCACGTCGCCCTGTGGTAGCCATTTCTCCTTGGGCAGTTCAGGAAAACATCCTGGATGTGAATCCATCCTCTTACTCAACAAAGGCCAGAGACACACATCACGATTTTTCTCTCGTTCTGCCCTGTCCTCCTTTTGATGTGTCGCATATTGTTTTTGACAATGTGTTTTTGACTTATTTACCCCTATGTTTTTCACACATCATTTTTAAGGCCAGTTAGTGATAAAGATTCAAATCACAAAAATGTTTTTTAAGTGTTCAGAGAAAGGTTGCCACAGTTTACCTGTTTGAAGCTTTAAAACTGTGTGGGAAGAAATGTCTTAAAATGAGAATTTGTCAAGTCAGAGGTGCAAAGTTTTGAAGATAGCAACACCAGAGTTAAAGTTTTGCAGCCAATCAACTCTTTCCACATTGTGTTGTGAATAAATGGAATCTCTGAAAAGATTCGGTTACACCTGTGGTTTGATGAAGATCCTCAGAGTTTACTTTGCGTCTTTGATTGGTTGATTTTTATCATAATTAAATAAATTAACAAAACTCTGAGGTTCACACTGGCAGCTGGTTTGCTCTTCGTGCCGACTTATTAAGCTTAAGCTTTATGAAGTGTATGATCACACACCTGCCCACCGGGAAGTTTTAGACCTCAGGGCGGCGTAGTGTTTAAACATTTAAAGCAACGTAATGCAGGAATTCATTTCTGTATTTTTCTCGACCCCACAGCATTGCAGGTATTTTTATATATGTGTCAAACATCCAGCAAGAGCAACAACATGACATGTAATTTAAAGCAGCTACTTCCTGCTCAACAGCAACGAGTCCAGTTCTCTGTCTGTCTGTCTGTCTGCTGCCTTTTATTTAGCGTAACTGTCCCCAGTCTGACAGAACTCTCCTCTTGCTCGCTCACCATCTCTTTTCTTCATCAGCGTCTCTTTACGGCATCCTCACCTCTGTCGTGAAGTTAGCAGAGACTGTTGAGTTCAGTTACATTACCGCTCACTCGGCTCTGGTTCTGGTGTCCATTCCGGTGCTGGACCTCAAACCTCCTCTGGTAGCGAGACAAGACACCGACACTCCCCGCTGCTGCAGCTTCTGTCTGCAGGCAGCCTACGTGTTGCTTTCAGGAACCTCCGTGAATCACAGCGTCAAGGCCGAGCAGTCGAAGGACATCAGAGAGAAAACCAGAGGACATTTTTCCATAAAACATGAGCCGCTTTCACCAAAGTTAAGAGTTCCGTGTTGTTGCTCTAAACAGGCTTAAATTTAACTGCAGACGTACACAAACCTGCAACAGCTGAGCTGTGGGGGATTTAGGAAGGAGATCCGTCTGAACATCAGGGCGCTCAGTGGTCTCTGACCTTTGAATCAGTCGAGCATTAACAAACTTATTACACGAGAAAAAAGAAGACTTCGTCAGCGGCGAGGCTTCTGAGTGACAGTGGTTCTCTTTGCAGACTCAGCTGTGAAACCTGCATGAGTGTGATGCATAGTATTACTATTTCATATTTTTTTAACTTTACAGCTGCCTGTTGATTTTTATTTTTATTTTTTCCCTAAAAGTCACCAAAAGGTTTGAAACCCATCTGTGATTCTTTCAGTGAAGTTTGTGTCGGATGAATCACCTCACAGGTCTCCCATGTGGAGTTTGACTCCTCCTTCTGTGCTGTAGACAGAACCAGAGGAGAATATAAAGATGATTTTAAAAATTCAAAACAGCTTCACGTAAACACATCTTCATGACTTTACTTCAAACCTTCTGAACTTTGACCTTCAGCCAGCAGACCTCCTTCGCCTGTTTGTGCTGACGTGTCAGTGGGATGAATCCTGAGAGGGAAGCCTGGATAGAAAGGAGAGAATAATTTCTTGTTCTGCTGTATTTCCTGTAAACAGTAGCGTGACGTCCATGTGTCTCTGCCTTCAGGTCTTGTCCATCTGTCCAAAGGACATGCGGGCCGACATCTGTGTCCACCTCAACAGAAAGGTATGTGTCAGTATTAGCGGTACTGCATCGTTTACATGTCTGATCCTGTGAGTTCTGTGTCGTGGCGGTGTGAAGTAGGCGGCGATCACTCAGACGCTCACACTTACTGATACTTGTATAAACTGAATCCACAGACACGTGCGATGAAAGATTCTTTCGATGGTATGAGCTGTTGTTTCTACAAAAGATCAGACATGGGAAAAGATGAAAATGGACATGACATGAGTGAAAGAAACCCTTGACCAGTGTAAGTTTCATAATTGTTGCTTTACACATTTTTGTAGCTAAATAGAAGTGTAGCTATAAGCACTAGTAGCACTTCAGTTACATAAGAAAGAGCCCGATTAGAAAAAGGAAAATGTCACTTCCGAGCAGGAACCACTGAGCTGAAACAAGCTTGAGCTCGCCTCAGCTGCGGCCAGCAGCAAAAAATGCTGAGATCCAAAATACTATGAACTCGTTTGAATGTTGAATCCTTTCGCTACTGTGAATTTGGAAACAACATAAGTGAAGAAATAAAAATTACTGTCTGCAATGATGCCTCCCACAAGAGCCCAAAGTCTATGACAAACAGTTGGTGAGTTATAGAATGGGGTGGGGCTAAAGAGTAGGAGTAGGGCAATCCATGACCAATGAATGTGTGTGTGTGTGTGTGTGCGTGTGTGTGTTTCTGCAAAGTTTGGCCATGTTACATGAATCCATTTAGAAGTTATGGACCTTTTTGATACAGGCCACTCCCACTGCCACGCCCCCTTATTGCCAGTTGGCCTGTACAGTCAATCGTCTGTCCTTTGGCTCATGATCAACCTTTCCACTGAATCTTGTGCAAGTCTGTGAATCCATTCAGAGGTTATACTTCTTTTTGCAGTAGGCCACTCACATTGCACATCCCCTTTTAGCCAATTGACACGCACGCACGCACGCACGCACGCACGCACGCACGCACGCACGCACGCACGCACGCACGCACAAAAAT
>JAQLOL010000007.1:2231406-2258060 GCA_029783665.1 Naso thynnoides | reverse complement strand
TCTGTCTGTCTGTCTGCTGCCTTTTATTTAGCGTAACTGTCCCCAGTCTGACAGAACTCTCCTCTTGCTCGCTCACCGTCTCTTTTCTTCATCAGCGTCTCTTTACAGCATCCTCACCTCTGTCGTGAAGTTAGCAGAGACTGTTGAGGTCATTTACATTATCGCTCACTCGGCTCTGGTTCTGGTATCCATTCTTCAAACCTCCTCTGGTAGCGAGACGAGACATCGACACTCCCCGCTGCTGCAGCTTCTGTCTGCAGGCAGCCTACGTGTTGCTTTCAGGAACCTCCGTGAATCACAGAGATTGAAAACCAGAGGAGATTTTCTTCATAAAATACGACCCACTTTGACCAAAGTTATTGTTTTTTGTGACACAGTAACATACATCATTACGTTTCAGTTTTGAAAGCTTCAGCTTGAAGTTCCATAGAAGAAACAAGCTACAGACCAACAGGGGCCAAGTCAACCTGTTAACTGACATTTTAAGTCGAAAGTTATATATTGTTCTGAACTGTAGTGCCAGTACATGAACCAGAACTTATTATAGAACTCGAGATTAACAAATGCACACATCTTTATTTTTTATAGGGATTTGAATGGTGAAGTAAATGAAACTACCGGCCAGTCTGATTAACAGACAAACAAAAACGAAAGTTATGTATGGTTCTATGAATCCTGGATGACCATCAGAGGTGGTGCTTTAGCACTGGATATCTCCGTCTCACGCGTGCACAGGTCGAGTACATATATCAGCAAAGTCACCTGTGACCCTCGTATGACCTTGGGAAGCTAAAAGTTCCAGTGTCATCGGAGGATCTGTTCCTCTAGAATTTTCTCACGAAATCATGAGGATTCTGAGTGACTGAACGCTCTGGCAGACATCCAGGATTCATAGAACCGTAGTTACATTCGTAACTTTCATTTTATTTCATCCCTGCTGACCGCCAGAGGCAGTGCTTTAGCACTGGATGATACATATCAGCAGAGTCACGAGGAATCCAAATACCTACCTCACATACTGGGTGCAGAGGATCTAGGGACCAGAGCCCAGAGGGGGAGCAGCAACATTAAACCTATAAAATTTGGAAAAGGTGCTGGGCGAGGCCCAGGAAGCCGCAGCACAAATAGCATCCAGGGGTATTCCTCCTAGAGCATCCCATGATGTAGACACACCTCTAGTAGTGAGGCACCTCACTCCAGATGGTAATGGGCAGGCACTGGCCGTGTAGGCATGTATAATGGTGTCCACAATCCGGTGGGACAGCCGCTGTTTGGACAGCCCTTCTTAGGACCTCCATGGCAAACGAAGAGTTGCTCACACTGCCGTATGCCCTTGGTGGCTTCAGCATAAGCCTCCAGAGCCCACACTGGGCACAGCAGCTTTGACCTGCCCTCCTCTGGTGGGGGTTCAAATCAGGCCAACTGGATAGGCTGATTGGTGTATGATGATGCTGAAACCTTACGGAGGAACGCCACATTTGGCCACAATGTAACACCAGATCCAGCCACTTGAGCTCTACCTGGGCCAGGGGCTCAAATGGGTGCCGGCACAAAGCATCTAGCACCAGTGGCAAGTCCCACGGCGGGGCCCTCTGGGCCTTTGGAGGACGCAGCCTCAGGGTCCCCTTCAGAGGGAGGGACACCAACCTGTGAGATCCCACTGTGACCTTGTCAACCTGAGCATGTCGACTTGAAATGGCAGCCAAAATAACCTTCACTGTAGAGTGTGAATGCCCACTGTCAAAAGGGATTTGTGAAAAAACTTCTGGACGACCGCCACAGGGCAGTGTACTGGATCCACATGGCTGTCCACACACCAATCAGAGAACATCTTCCACCTGTTCTCGTACTGCACCCGTGTTGATGGTGCCCTGGCATTAAGAATAGTGCCCTTAACAAATTCACTGCATTCTCTTAGGAGAAGATCAGACCCTGCATAGGCCAAACCCACAGGCGCAGGCGGCCGGGGTCAGGGTACCAGATCCGACCTCCCAGCTATGAGAGGAGATCTCTCCTGTCGGGGAGGTGCCACAGTGAGCTGCAACAGATCTTGTGCAGCAAAGGAAACCACGTTCTCCCCAGCCAAAAGGGGGCCACCAGGAGAAGCCTGTGGCCCTGCTGGAGAACCCTCTGCAGCGTTGGTAGCATCAGAGGTAGAGGGGGAAAGGGATAAAGCAACACCTGTGGCCATTAATGTGCTAGGGCATCTCATCTAAGAGAACCAGAGGGGACAATAGGTTGACTCCTCGGAGGCAAAGAGATCCATGTCTGCCTCTCTGAAAAGATCTCAAACTCTGCCCACCACCTTGGGATGAAGCCGCCACTCCCCCAGTGGAGGCTTGCGCTGGGAAAGAAAGTCCGCGACCAAGTTCTGCTCCCCTGGTAGATACATAGCTCTCAGGCTGGCTAGGCGGGGAGCCGCCCAGGTCAAGAGGCTCTGGGTCTCCTGAAGTAACTGTGCTGACCTGGTGCCCCCTTGATTATTGATCTGTGACACAGTAGACATGTTGTACGGACAAGTACATGCTTCCGTCTAAGGAATGACATAAAGCGCTCGAGTGCTAGATGTACATCTTGTAGCTCCAGTACGTTTATGTGCCTCATGCTGTCTTGAGCAGACCACAGACCTTTAGCAGTCATCTTCTGCCAAACTGTGTCCAACCCCACGGGACAGGCGTCCACTGTGACCGTCTCTCTGAGAGATGGAACAGAGCCCATGGACACACCCTTTGATAGAAATGACCTCTTTCTCCAAAGGGATAGAGAGAGGATGCACTGCTGTGACACTTTGACCTTCCTGTGCCAGTGCCTTCTGGCATCTAAATGAAGGCCATTCAACCATCTCTGCGAGGAGCATAGGGCAAGTAAGCCCAGAAGAATCACGGATGAGGCTGCTGTCAGTTTGCCTGCAAGATGCAGGAACTGAAGGTAAGGCATCACTCAAGCCCCTTCTGAAGAGCGACAGGGAGTTGAAAATGTTGTCTACATGCCGAGATGACAGACTGGCTATAATGGTGATGGTTTCCAGCACTACACCCAAATATGTTACCTGTTGGGAAGGATTTAGGCAACTCTTCTTCATGTTCACCACCAACCCTAGGCGGGCCACAAGGGTCAGAAGATGAGCCACATGAAAGTCATGAACAGGCTGTTGAGCATGCAGCTGAGACTGTTGATGGCCTCTGGGGAATGCCAATAGCCGAGTACAGCACCAAGGGACAGCTGAGGAGGTCCTGGGCTTGCCTGAGGCTGGTGAACCCCTCTGAAGGCCAGCAGTTGCTGTTGGGTCTTCCCAGCCTAGGCAGTACGCTCCAAGGCCTCAATGGCAGCAGGTCCAAACAGCTCCCCCAGCTCTACTGGCGCAGAGCGGAGGACCCTCTGACATGTATTAGTCAGGGGTGACTGTGCAAGCTACACCTGGCACCGAGCCTGGACCATATCATGTGCCCCAGCTCCCTGGTCACGAGTGGAAAAGCCTGCAATGACGCATCACTGAAGTCAACAACAGATGGGTCAAGCGACGTCTGCTGCAGAGAGAGCGAGCATAAGATGGGAAAGGGAGTTTCCGATATGACCCATGCGTGCTGCCGTATCGTATGCCTTGGAGAGCAGGTTATCCGTGACCCTGCACTGGGGTCGAGGACATCTGGCATCTGGCCTTAGTGTCTCATCAGGAGACGCTATAAGCGATGCAATGGCCGGCTCTGTAGCTGGCATATGACCTAGGCCATACTTTGCTGCATCTTGCATAGCCACTAAGGCTCGGGCATCCGAGGTGGAGTGGGAGAAAGCCTTAGCGTCTCTCCAGCAAGCATGCAACTCTTTGATATAGTCCTTCGAAGGAGGAACAGAGAAGGTGGCTGGGGCATGCTGGCGCCTGAAAAAATGAATGAATGAATGTGAGCACTGTAGCCAACAGTAATTTAAATGAACAGACAAACAAAGAAATGCTAGGAGTACAAACCGCTGGTTCCAGCCTTGTCAGGAATCACCAGCTTGTCACAGCCCCTTGGAGGGCGAACGAGGCGTTCACAACTCCAACCGCTACGTTCGCGAGGCTGCCAGCGACAAACTGAGGAATTTAGTAAGCCTTGCTCAAATGTTAAAGGAAGCAAGAAGCGAATATCACGTGCAAGCGAGAAGATGAAAAGGAGTGACACCGGAACTTATCGGTTCCTAAGATCATACGAGGGTCTCAGGTGACTTTGTTGATATGTGTACTCGACCTGTGCATGCGCGTGATGAAGATATCCGGTGCTAAAGCAGCGCATTACATTCTTGCCAAAGCATCAACACTCATTCTGTCTTCGTTGATGCTTCTTTTTTGCCTTTTTGTCAGTTTTTTCTTCCCCTCTATTCTCTGTTTTTGTCCCTGTGTTTTTCTCCTCTGTTTCCATCTGTCTCCCCCTCCTG
The DNA here is from genome assembly GCA_029783665.1 of Naso thynnoides. NCBI lineage: Eukaryota > Metazoa > Chordata > Actinopteri > Acanthuriformes > Acanthuridae > Naso > Naso thynnoides. The sequence continues at coordinate 2,253,647 of JAQLOL010000007.1, read as the reverse complement.
TTCTTGGTATCACTCTTTCTGATTATCTTCTTTCCCGTGCTGTTTGTTTGACCCTCTCTCTCTCTCTCTATCTGCACAGGGAGGAGGGACAGTGTGTGGAGGGCATCATGGAGATTTTCGACATGCTGCTGGCAGCCACCTCTCGGTTTCGTGAGCTGAAGCTTCAGCGGGAGGAGTACGTCTGTCTGAAGGCCATGATCCTCCTCAACTCCAGTGAGTTCAAGTGATGCACACAAACTGCAGCTTATCTCCGTTCGCTCTGAGACAGATGAGTTGGAGTCATTGAGCAGGACTTTTAAAAAGTTTTTACAAAGTTCGGCCATGTTACGTGAATCATTTGAGGAGTAATGTGCCTTTTTGTTACAGGCCACTCCCACTGCCATGCCCCCTTTTAGTCTGTTGGCATGAACAAACACACTCTAGACTTCCGTCCCAAATTTCAGCCTCCAAGGGTAAAACTGTGGCTACACACCAGTCTGACAGAACTCTCCTCTTGCTCGCTCACCGTCTCTTTTCTTCATCAGCGTCTCTTTACGGCATCCTCACCTCTGTCACGGAGTTAGCAGAGACTGTTGAGGTCATTTACATTACCGCTCACTCGGCTCTGGTTCTGGTGTCCATTCCGGTGCCGGACCTCCGTCTGCTCGACTCAAACCTCCTCTGATAGCAAGACAAGACACCGACACTCCCCGCTGCTGCAGCTGCAGCTTCTGTCTGCAGGCAGCATACGTGTTGCTTTCAGGAACCTCCGTGAATCACAGCATCAAGGCCGAGCAGTCAAAGGACATCAGAGTTCAAATCAGAGGACATTTTGAAAGTGAGATGGAGGAGTGGGTCTCAACTGTTTTTACACAACCATGATAATTTTGTCCCTCTGTTCAGTTGTAGTTATTGAAACTATAATCTGGATACAAAGTAGGTCTGTGACACCTGTCACATATCTGACCTGCTTGGCAAAGAAAATGTGACCAGAGCAAAAAAATGCAGAATTATTATTGTTGAGCTGCTGCTCTAGAACTTAAAAGTCAAAGTTTTTTCTCATTTTTCAGCCAAAATGCTGATTGTCCTTAAAAAAGCACACGGAACAGAAAACCGGGTTAGGAATCCTGAAACTTGAATAGTTGTTTTATCTCCTGTGAGGAGGCAGATGTTGACTATCTCAGACAGATTTGACCCACAAATACCACAAAAAGTTATTAACTTTAAACTGCCTGCAAAATTACTCAAAGAGTCGAACTGCACGGACATGTAAGGAGAGCGGGAGAACTCTTCTAACTTAGGCCACAAACTTATCATTCACTCCTAGTACAGGTTATAAACTGTTTGAAGGGGGTTAAATGTTTTAAATAAAGAGCAGAAATGTCTAAACATAAATCCAAACTATGTGGAAGAAGTAACTTTATTGATCCCTGCATTTGGACCCACTCTCTTCTAAGTTAACTACACACATTAGAAGCAGTGGGCTGCCATGGTACAGCGCCTGGGGACCAACTCCAGATCTTTTGTCAGTGCCTTGCTCAGGGGCACTGACAGGAGTGTTAACCCTAACATAGCAGCCGTAGTAGAATTCTACACTCTGGTACCTTTTTAAGTGGTCTAGTGTTTATGGGAGTTGTGCATATAGAATGTGACAGTAAAAGCCATTTTACACAGCAGCTTTGGAAACCTTTTTACAAGTATTGTACTCCACATTTACACCACACTGATCCGTCATTTGAGATTTTATGAGGTGTCCCTCCCTCAGAACCTCCCACTAAAGCAGGACCGGCAGAACTTTAATCTTGTTTGAAGAAGATTTTGGATGAAATGACCTGTGGCTGCGGAACCTCTCCCAGCGGTCACCGTGTCCTCTCAGCCAGAACCACCAGCAGCAACTTTGCAGGTTTCATCGAGGTGATCGACCTCATGTCCGTCTTAAACAAAGTTCCTCTCTCTCTCTGTCTCACACACACACACACACACACACACACACACACACACACACACACACGGGGTCCTCTGCCAGACTCTGTTGACTCTGCTCCACTGCAGCTGTGGGGGAAAAAAGGACAGATTGTGAAAGAAGTGAAATTGAGGCTGCAGAGTGAAAGAGAACATAGAGAAATGTTGGTATTTATGTATTTTGACAGACGGAACATGTCCTGGTTTGGGTTTGGGTGGATAGAATGATTAATGGCTTCTCCTCTGTGCTGCCCTCTAGTGTTACATTTGGAACATACATCATGATGTCATTAACTACAAAGGATAGATTACTTTTTAAACGGCTTTTAACGTGTAAAAGGTTTCAAAAAGTCGGCTTGTGTTAATATCACAACTTGGGTTGAAACAAAAGATCCTGTCATGTCAGTTGAACGAGCTCATTGGCAGGATGTCTCAGTGTTTTAAAGGGATACCTCTTGTTTGTTTGTTTGTTTGTTTTATGTGTGGTTGTGTGAGGCATGTATTTCTCGTCAGTGTCACACCTGCAGCAGATAACAGTCAGCTCGCCCTCTTGGGATTCAGCAGTTCTCAAACTGCATACAGATCATTGCATGGCGGTAAACGGCACCAACAGCAACACGCCTGTTAGCCACCAACATTTTAGCACTTTACATCAGACAGCCGTTTCATTTAGGACTACATTCCCTCAGCCACAAAATGTCCGTGTTCCTTCGCACAACCGCAGCTGTTCCTGCAGTAGTCACAAAGAAATTGTCTATTTGACAGCAGTGTAATACACTAAACATTGTCAAAGTGTAGCGAACATGTAATGGCTCACAGACGTGTTGCTGTTGTTAGCATTTACAGCAGAACTATGACCAGTTTCCTGCCGACGCCCTTCGCTGCTTCTCCACACAGATGGAGAGCTTACACTTGTCCACAGCAGGTAAGACACTGACGAGGACTAGGTGCCTCGTACAACTACACGTTAAAAAACACAAACTATCCAAGATTAAAGATTGGAGAGTTTTATTTGTCATCATGTGAAATTCTTAGGCTAGGAATCTCCTTTTTAGAAAACGGTTTAAATCCCTTTAATTGGTGTCATTATGGAGGTCACTGATTGGTTCTTTGGGGCACTGGCTGCTGTTTCGACTGTCGTTGGATTTGCTGGAGTCACTTTCAACCAAGCATACATAAGCATCGTTTGAGTTGTAACAAGTGTCATGTTTATGGTAAATCTCCTGGGGAGGAATGAAAGCACAGCAGTCATATCATCCCTAATGAAAGGTCAGTTAGCTTACTGGTCTGTTGTAAAAAATGCAAAATGTTTCTGCATGTTAAACTGTTACTGTGTGTTGCAGATCTGTGCACGAGCTCCCCTCAGACAGCAGAGGAGCTGGAGAGCAGGAGCAAGCTGCTGCGTCTGCTCGACTCTGTGATCGACGCTCTGGTCTGGGCCATCTCCAAACTGGGCCTGACCCACCAGCAGCAGACGCTGCGCCTCGGACACCTCACCATGCTGCTGTCCCACATCCGCCACGTCAGGTACGGCCAAAGACGGCACAAAACTCAATCCAGGCAGCAAAATCCACACAAGAGAAAAAACACAATCTGAGATATTTTCCCCGAAGCCAACTTTATGTATGTGTTTATTATTTATTTGTTATTTTTCTTTCTTAAGCATATGCACATGTGGGTTCAAAAGATCTGTGTGCATCACATTTAAATAAGCAACAAAGATTTTTAGAAACTTTTCTCAGGAACCATTCTTTTTTTAATTAGTGGTTATGTTTTAAATCTCGGAACAAACTTGGAAAAAAATCTCATTTTCAACAAATCTGCATTTTTACACCACCTAACCTCTTGGATAAAGTCAACAAAAGCCATCCCCACTCAGAGAAGAAATATCCTGCAGAACGTGCAGTTTGTAGGATTTTCATGCCCATGTTTTTATCTGATGGCCCGATGGCTGACTGAACACAGTATTTTAGTTTCAGATACTCTCGATAAAACACTGAAGGACTCGTGAGTCTTCTTACGGCTCTCTTGGTTCACCGTCGTCCTCCTTTTTTGTGCAGTAACAAAGGCATGGACCATCTGTCTACCATGAAGAGGAAGAATGTGGTTCTCGTGTATGACCTGCTCCTGGAGATGTTGGACGCCAATACGTCCAGCAGCAGCAGTCAACCCTCGTCCTCTCCGAGCTCCGAAACTTACTACGACCAAAATCAGTACCCACAGCCTCCTTCGCACCAGACCAGTGCAGACCATGCTGCCGTGCACAGGCCGTCCGAAGCCCCGATCCTGGACAGCCACCTGCAAGCTCTGCCCCTCCAGCCCGCACCCCCGTTCCAGAGCTTAGTGGTTTCTCACATGAACAGCAATGAGTAAGTTGCAGCTGAGACGGAAAACTAGGATCCATTATTTCTTTACTTTTACCACCAAGACTATTAAATGTAAATTCATTTTGAGGTCTTTAATAAATGTATCATAGTTCAGATTTGATGTGAGGGAAAAAAATAAAGATTTGCGTGATTTGTATGATTTCAGATCAATTGAAAAAGACAGAAAAGGAGCAAAAAGGAAAATAAGGAGAGAGTAAACCCTACATCACTGAGAAAAGGGGAACAAAGGAGAGGAGTGAGGGAAGAAAAGTAAATATATAGGAACTTCGTGAAGAACTGAAGAAACGAGGTCAGATGGAGGTAGGGAGGACTCCAAGGGGAGAAGATAAGATGGAAAGAAAAAACATGTGTAGCAGGGAAAAAGTAAAAGTAAAGAAACTACAAAAGAAGGAAACACGTAGTAAGGAATGAAACTAGGACAGATGTAAGGAAAGGAAGGTTTTGTATCCATATCCAGTGTCTGTCAGAGCCTGTATGTAGATTCATATGGGCTCTCAGTGCTTGTGAATCTAGGGCATGTTCATATTTAATGTATTATGTAATATATAATATACTTTGTGTGATTCCTCCTGAGTGAGAACACAGTGTATAGAAATATGTCTGAAAGTATATTGTCACTTTCTGATTTTAATGCCACTTCGTAAATGTCTTATAGGTTGTAATGTTTTATATGTTATGTGTGGACCCAAAGAGGTGTAGCTGATGTTATGAATTAATGGGGATCCTAATGAAATAAATAAATAGTAGGTATTACGGAAGAAGATGGAGTGGTGGGAGAGGAAAAGATTAAGGGAGGAAAGCAGTAAAATAAGACTACAAGAAAAGTTAAAAAAAAAAGTGAAAGGAAATTTAAATTTGTCAAAGCAGAAGCAGAAAGACTCTTTCTTCAGAACGGTTCTTGAGTAAATGTTCTCCTTGGCCTCTGGCTAATTACTGCAATAACTTTCCTCACAGTTGCATCCACCCGGAGCAGTGGTCACTGGTTACAGGAGGTGCAGGTCCATCAGTGGAACCGACAGACTACATCAGCCCTCATCATGTTGTCATGGAAACTGCCACTGTGACAGGACTGTAATAGACAAACTGAGTGGGAGCCTTCATGGCTCTGCATCCCCCAAAGATCGAGAAAAGGACACAAAAAAAACAAAAAACTTGGTGTTGTTGTGAGGTAAAGTTTTTGTCTTGTTGAGATGTTTTTAGTCTTTGACAGAAATGTTTTGCATCGAATGTATATTTTGTGTCCGTAAATACTTCTGAATGTGCACTACAGCCGGTGTTTATGAGGACATCGCTGAACCTCGACAAGTCAGTCTGAGCTCTTTTTTGATACACAGAATTTGTATCTTTTTCACCTTGGTGTGACATCCAGAACAATCCTTAATTCATCTATGGTGACTCACAGAAAGGCGCATGTGGTCGACACAGCAAACATTTAGGTGAGCATTGGTGGTCATGTAGCTAAAAATAATAATGGGTTGGCGGGGGGGCTGTGTTTTCTACTGTTCTCTTTCACACTGGTGTTTTTCTCCTTCACTTCTCTGTGCTTTGGTGTTTTGATCACGGCCTCTTCGTCCAGGATTTTTCTACCTGTACACATTGTGTGTGTCAGTGGAGTGAAGAGGCAGCAGGTTGTGGCCTTTAAACAGTGACTGTTAACAGAAACTTTCTTCTCTGTTCATGTTGTTAAACTAAGGCTGGATTAACACAACATGACATTTGGCACAGGTATGTTCTTAGGTAACACTTTGGCACCAGCAAAACTGAAAGGTTCAAGCTAAATTTAATCCAAACCATGTTAGTAAATGACAGTGAAGCTGTAAAAACAGACTGCCTCAGCTTTTACAGTTCAAAGTTATCATGTCAATGCAAACTCTTTCCAAGTGTACATGCTATTGTCCAAACACAAGTGCAAATTTAATACATTCTGACCTGCTTATTTTTCTATGTAGCTGTACTACACATCAGTGTAACAAGACAACATGCCAAACTTTACATACTAAACGACTTTTATAGAGAAATGAATATCTGTTGCATTCAAGCCCTTTCCCAACAAGTTCACACAATGCTAATTAATGCTATCACCTCCACCATGTGTCTCTGAAATAAACGATAAACAAAACAGAAAAGACAGTCAAGTTATTTGCTTTAAAGCTCTTTTTCTATTTTGGAATAATTACTAGCTCAGCAAAAATAAGTTGACTTCGAGTTATCATGTTGACAAACTCGCGTTAGCAAGTTAGTTGTGTAGCCGTCCAGCTTTACTAAACTGAATTACTTGGCACAGGCTGAAGATATATTTTAAATAAATAAGAACATGACACGTAATACCTGAAACACTAATGGCTGATTTATAGTTAGCTTTAGCAGCAGCTGCTAATTTTAAGTCAAGTCAGTTTTAGCCGGTATACAACTAGCATGCTAAACATACTTCTGCAAAGGCAGGTTGATGCTAAACAAGCTAACCTGCCAAATTTATACTTTCATACATACACAACCACACACCTACATACATTCATTTTTATACACCTACATATGTACTTACACACATGCCTATATACACCTACTGTTTTCATACATACACACCTGTACATACCTACGTACATATACACCTGTACATACCTACGTACATATACACCTATATGCATACATGCATATATAACATACATTTTTGCAGTTATACCTACATACTTTCATATATACACACTTACATACAGTAGATGCATGTAAATTAGAAGTAGGACTAACACATACATCCACACCTACAACCATTCAGAACTACACACATACACACATACATACACACATACATACACACATACACACATACATACACACATACATACACACATACACACACACATACACACATACACACATACATACATACATCCATACATACATCCACACGGACCTTCATACATGCCTATATACCCACATACACCTACATCCATACTGTACCTACACACATGCATAATAACACACACAGATACCTCACTACATACACACATACATAACTACACACCTATGTACATACCTACATGCATGCATCTGTTGCTCCTCTAACTGTTCATGGTAACAAGTGACCTCAGCCTAAACAAAAAAATATAAATATGCATTTTCTTTTTGGTTTAGGATCATTTTGATGATTAAAAGGGTTGTCAGCCATATTGAACATGTTCCTAAACATGATGGAATCATCAGTGTTCTTGGCTGTAATCTCTGCACTTACTCCAGTTGGTAAGACGTGCTAAATCAAAGCTGAACCTGAACTTCAGTCCAGAACTCCAGAACTGTTTTCGTGTTCTGGCCTCACAGGCTGAGGAGCTGTTGGCTTCAGTGCTCATTTGTCCCTTCACACGTTTAAAGTCTGGTGCTTTGGACGTGTTGCTGCTGTGTTTTTGATGATGCCCCATTAGTCGCACCACTGTTCTCGCACAGGAGAACGTGCAGGGTTGTTTTTTTTTTTGGGGGGGGCACCTTCCAAGTTCACGTTGCTTTGTTTTGAAAACAAACCGGAACAGTAAATGCTCCATAATTTTTTGAGAAAGTGCACCTAACACATCATTTCCGTTGTTTCTGGACGTCCAGTCAAGAGCTGTGCCACTTCTCTGCCAGAGTAGATTCAGCCTTGGTGTCAGGTTGTCCTGCATGTTCACTGCTGTCTTTCCCGAGGTCTGGGGCTTTTACACGCACCTACACGCCAAGCGACCCAAAGTTGATGCTGACGGTATTTCTCCTGGAGGTTTGTATACGGCACACACATTCATATCCGACATCTTGTCAAGTTGGTGCCAGTTACAGCTGTCAGCTCCTAGCCACCACTTTCTCTCTCGATCCAGTGACACAGTGAGCAAACACACGTTAGTCATGGCAAACACCGTTTATTGTCATTCTATACATCCCATAAATAAGAGTTCACAAAATAAAACTTAACACACTTTGTTTCTGCTGCCCGTCTGTGAGGTCGACATTGTGTACAACATGGTGTCAGACACTTGGATTCAGATCAAATCACTCTTACCATTTAGGAACAACAACAATGTCATTTACATGTTTTGATCTTTGATTGTGCATGTACAGTTACATTCAATGCCCAAAGGACCTCGTACATTCATGTTCTACTCCGAGTCTGGTTTGTTAGATTTCTGATGCCAGACCTTCAACTGCACGACTGAAGAGTGATTTAAAGCAGCATTTAGGTGAGTCCCACATTTACATTACAGTTTAAACAAACTGTTTGTAAAAATCAGTAAGTGTATTAACATGTTTGATGCCTGCAGGACTCGATAACGGGGACAGCGTTGGATAAGCGTAATGTGTGTTTAGCGCTGACGAGAAGTCCTACAGTGATTTTGCTTTCTCAGCTCCCTCTAAAATGTGAACACTTCGTCGGATCACATGTTTCAAATCAAGTGTCTTCTGTGAAACGGTCGTTCGTAGAACCAAACACACTGAAAATCAACTCCCGATTATTTTATGACTCCTTCAGCCGTTTGGGTTTTTACTGCCGCACACAGACCAGAGGGCTGAATGTCATGATGTGGCAACCTGTCCAGCAGCAGGTAAACAGTTACTCGCTACTGGAGAAAAGTGAAACATCTTCCTGAAGAACAGATATTCTTCTCACGAGTTGTGGTGATGTGTCTCACTGATGGGTAAAGCCGGCAGTTTTTATGCTACTCGAGCACTAGATATGCTACTGCTACATCGAGAAGTTTTTCTCCATGTCTAGACTCTGCCCCCTAGTGGTCAAGAATGGCCTAACATGACTTTAAGTGTCTGTGTCCTTTTTGCAAAACTTTTAGGCTGTTGGTGTTGATGAAGAAGAAGTAATCATAGGAAAATATGTCAGTAATTGTACCAAATCGTCACTTTAAAAAAGGGAGTGCCAAAGTCAGCTTGACGAGCTGGTTTGACTTTGAAAGGTGTAAAAACACTTTGAGCTATTGCCCATGTTAAATAACTTTTGATAGGTTGTAGTTTCACACTCACATGCAGAAACAATAATTTAGCTATGTCTATCAGTTTACAAAATTCATCAATGACACAAGTACATTATCAGATAAAGTTCTGTTGGCTACAGAAAGGCATGTCTGCAGATCAGTCACTGCCGTCATTATTACAGATCTTATAAAACAGCAAAAACAAAACACTTCAGCTATTCTCTTTCTCTGTACAAAATGTGCTATTAAGAAGTGGCTGCCTTCTATTAAAAACAGTAAAAATAGCTGCAGTGGTAGAAAATGGCTAGTTAACGTCTGGATTTCAGCATGCTTTGGTAAGAACGGTCCTTTTCTCTTCAGATTAGAATCCATGGACTAAAGTTAAAGTACAAGAAAATGAAAATGTACTGTATCAAAATAAATCCTTTGAAATGCTTTGAAGAGTTTCGTTGGGGACGTTTGATGGCAAATCTACATAGAAAAATGACAAACGATTATAACCAACCAGTGATATGGCTTCTTTTTTTAAAACTGCAGAGCTCCGCAAACATCTTTGAAAACACCTACAAAGTTTAGTCAAACACTGCACAAGATGAGGCCTTCAGACATGAAGGGTGGCACCTTGTCTCTAGTAGAAGAGACGTGTCTTTGCACCTGTGTTTTAACAGTATGAATGGTTTCAGCCTCAAGATTTTCAGTCCTCCATCTCAGAGGCTAACTGCACTGCAGGGCGTCATGCTGTGTTCATGTGGGTGGAGGGCCGTTGGTGTAGCGCAGCATGGGGTAGAAGGACCGGGCGAAGTTGTTGGACAGTGTGCAGCTGTAGTCCTCTTCAGACAGAGGCACCAGGCAGGCCATAACCAGCAGCACGAAGAAGAGCAGGTGCAGGGGGAAGGCAGCTCGAAGAACGCGGTAGAAGAGCGGTCGGTGTGGCGAAGAATCACTCCTCTCCTCCCTGCATGTGACAGATGGTAGATGTCATGTGTTGGGAAGTTTAGTTTGGACTTTTTAGCAGGAAAACAGAGAAAAACCTGAACTGAAAGTTCACTAAAAAAGTAACTGTGAGGTTGCAGAAACTGTGTCCTTTTTCTTCAGGACGTAAACAACAAAGTTAGACGTGGAGTTTTTCACCTGGAAGCTTCACAAACAGAATTCTTTTCTGCTCAGTTCTATTGCCAGAAATCTCAAAATCTCATCACATAAAACTGAAACTATTTGCATGGCAAGAAAGCGTTCATGAGATGTGGGTCAACAGAAGCTAGTCTGAAAAGGTACTCATTTATCTCACACATCAGCTGATACACAGAGGAGAGTGTTAGCTTGGAAACGTTACCTTCTAGTCGACAGCTGTGCAGCTGCAGCTGTATGCAGACCGGCGTTCTCCTAAAGCAACAGACAATCACAGATGATCATTCATGTGTGTTTCTACGTGGGAACTGAATATAAACTCCAAAAAACATTTTTGTTTAACACTATAGTTTCATGTTTACTTTGGACGCAAAGCTAACATTAGCAGGACACGTTGTTAGCATGTTAGCTATTGTACACATGTTAACATCATGCAGCTGACGTGACAGTTTCCGCGGTGGAATGTAAAGGCTTTTTTAGGGTAAGTAAGGTGATTGACCTTCCTTTGCTTTTTTTACTGATAATATTTCTGTTGCATTTTCTGATGGGAAATCTGCACAGACAGACGTTCGACACAGATACTCCGCAGGATATGTTTTGATAAATACACTTCATGCTTTATTTCAGATTTCTCTTTCTACTTAGCTACATTTCACAACAGAATATTAATGGCTACTTTAGATTTATACTGTCACAGCCCTGTCCTGATTGGCTGTCAGACTAGGGGGTGGGCCTGCGTAGTCAACGTCAGTATAAGGAAGTGCAGAGTTGATGAATGATTTAGAACCTGAAGATGCCAAGCATGTGGAGAAGCTAGTGACTGTCGAGAAACCCCTTCATTGCCAGTGCTGGGGAGTACCTACTTACATGTAATGAAATTACATAATTAGATTACAAAATAAATGTAACTCGTTACAGTTACAGTTACTTTTTAACTGATTACAAAGGGGGTTACATTGCATATCTTCTGTAAGAAGCTTAGGCTTTATGTTGGATAATATTCACTTTGTTGCTTTGCATGTTTTTGATGTGCACAGCATCTTCTTTTCCAGTCAAGGCCGATTCATAAAGTTTGAAGTTACTCTGATGCTTTTGATTAGTTCTCTGGTTGGAATTTGCAGCGGCACACGTCTGCCATTAACGCTGCCTGGTTGAAACATTTGAAAATGGTCAGAAGATGAAAACATTCGTTAGAAATTCAGAAAAGTCATCAAATGTAATAACTTACATTACTTTGACAAAGTAATTGAAATAGTTACATTACTTTTTACATTTTAACTGGGTAACTGGTACTTTGGAAATGTGTTACATTACATTTTGACCTTCCCAAACCTGTTCGTCCCTGAGCTACAGTTAATGTTCACAGCCGAGGTGACGGAGTCGTCTCTACAGACGAAGCTGGCCGAGCGCAAAGTGCCGAAGGGGATCTAAGAACAAGAAGGCTCATCTTCACACGTTCCAGTCTGCACAGACAAACTCCAACTACGTATGCACAGGCCGCAGGCCCCCGTTACGTTAACCCCAGACGAGGGTCCGGTCCCCGGCTCGTGGTGCCGTGAAAAGACTTAAACTCGACCTGCGTTCTCCTTCATACGTCTGTTGTAATGTGACAGTTACAGAGAACATTTTCTGTGTTGTTGGTGCTACAACTTGTGATATTCAGTGTTTTCATGCAGGAATCTTGTCTTGTACTACAGTATTTTCATAGCGTCAGTTTAACTGAAGGAACGATCTGCATTGTTTCTCCAACACAAAGGTTCATATGAAGTTGTACCTTGTGCAGCAGCAGAGGAGAGTTGAAGGTTCCCAGACCGATGCTGTCCACCTCACAGCTGGTCGAGCAGGTTTCCTGAGACACAGACAGCAAACAGACCGTCAACTTAAAAAAAACTGACCGATCCATTTCATCAGCAGCAGCCTCACAGAGCGCCGACTTCCTGTAGCTTTCCAAGTGTCTCATTTCCACCAAACTGACGTGTTTTTGGTTTTGATTTTGCACTTCCAACAAACGTGTGATTACACATTGTGCTGGTCGTGTCAGTTTCATTTAAACAGCCTTGAGTCACGTGATAGCTGATGTGGTAAAAATAGAAATGTGTGTGTTTGTGTGTACTTTACTTTGGCAGGTGGAACAGGTTGTTAAATATTAAACTGTGTATGGCAACAAGCACCTTAAACACTAAAGGTCTGGTTTTCTTTAACATATTATCCTATAATGTTTAATTTAATGGTGCAATCAGTGATTTTGCTGAACTGCCCCCAAACCTTAACGATTCATTTCACAGGTCTGCATTCCAAATGATGTTCTAACAATTTCCAAGAAGTTTGCCAGAAAGAATTTCTTAATCTGGCTCCATTTATTGAGAAAATGCTTGAAGGGGAAAAGGCTCCCATCAAACTCGAGAGAATGTTCATATATTGTCGTAAACTTTGTTTTTATTTGCACTATAGTCTTCCTGGAAATGATTAGGAAATTACAGAGTTAGCTTCATGGTTGAGTTTAAAAGGAGGATAAAAGTGAAGGCAAATTTTTTTCTGCTGTGTTTTATTTCACAGCGATTTTTAGAGTTTTGTAGAAAGACTTGTAAACACGACCTGTTCTGCAAACTGAAACTTAAATATTAGTGTCAGTATCAGAAATGATACAGCTGTAGTTCACCACACGATCAGCTTATTACACTGATAATTTCTTTCTAAAAATGATTTCTCCCCTGATGTCTCCCGCTCAGTGCGAGTTCAATAAATGAGCGTACCAGTCTCCCCTGCAGCGTGTGCAGGCCGGCAGCAGTCTGTCGCAGCAGCAGACGCAGTTTGTTGCAGATGACGTGAACCTTCTCTTTGGCCTCCACGCTGTCTTCTCCTGTGGCCTCGAGGAGGAGCTCAGACGAGATCTCCTGCAGCGAGGAGACCTCCCGCTGACGGCTACACAACTCCTCCTGCAGAATCTGCAGCAGGGGGCGACAGAGAGCACAGACGGCTCACACACAAGACTAACACGTTGCAGTTCAGTCTTGTCGTGATTTGAAGGTTCGGGAAAAGATTTCCTGTCTGCAACAGACACCTTGAATGTAACATGAATTTAAATGTTTCTTTCAAAAGATGACAAAGTTTGCATGTTTGTTCCTTTGTTTAAAGTCACAGTGCAGAATTAAATACAAGTCACTGATGCAACTGTAACTACTGTGAAATTTAAGATGACTTTTGGTAAAGACAGATTTTACAGGAAGAGATTTTCTAGTATCTTCATTTAAGTTCATTAGAAATTTAAACACTGAAGGATTTTCAGAGGGTCTCTGTTGAAATGTTGAATGAGACCTCAAGCTCGGTCACTGAGCTTTTTTTAACTCCTAACATGAAACGATCAGTGTAAAATTAATTTGTAGTGAAAATATCAACCAAACAACAAGTTTGAATGCTGTTAGTGCCAAAATAAAGACTGCGTTTGCCAAAATCCTGTTGCTGAAAACTTGGAAGAACTTCAAGTGTCAGCGACGGATGAAACGATGAGTCGTCACTCACCGTCAGCGCGTCTCGCTGCTCCAGCAGGACGCAGCGTGACATCGACGCGTCGCTGACGTTCACGGCACGAAGTCTGTTCTCGGCCTGAGCGAGCCACAACAGCAGCGAGTGCAGCGTCTCATGAAACTCCTGAGAGAGAAGACAAAGGTCAAAGGTCATAACAGCTTTAATTTAGAGTCGGATCACATCCAGGGAATTCCTGTTGTGTTCTGCAGACAGAATGCAGCGCCTCTCTCTGACCTGACACTGCATCAGTGCGCCGTGCAGCCTCCTCTCCCAGCTCTCCAGGCTGCTGCAGGCCTGCGTCCAGCTGTGATTGGCTGAGCTGAGAGCTTCCTGCAGCTCCCGCAGCTCGGCGCTGTCACCCCGCAGGAAGTGACGACTGCTCAGGTTGACAGAGATCATCAGACACTTGAAGCTGTTGAAGGTTTTTTGCGTCTCCTGGAAAAAAGAGACGCTGAATGTCAGTGTGGATGTGATGAAGTGTTTGTCGCTGAAACTGTGATTCATCTGCACGGACAGAACGATGCTGTCTGTCTTTGACCTTCAGTTTCCGGATGTTGACTTCGATGTCTCGGATGCTTGTGGACGGCACAATCTGCTGCAGCCTCTCCAACTCTGGCAGCACCCTGCCCAACCAAGAAGTGACATCACAGAGGTCAGAGTTCAGCTTCTGCCACTGCTCCAGGTCCTCCTTGACCTCTATCTCTTGGCTGAACTTGTGTGCCTGCAGCAGCTCCCAGCGCTCGATCACACCTGCGGACGAACGAGAGAAGGACGAATGAAACTCTGGAACAGTTTGTGAGTCACACGCAGCCTCCTGTTGAGTCCCACTCTGAATGAACTTGTTTCTCTGTGTATCAGAACACTGGATGTGGTTTGTAGGAGCACATGTAAATGAGAATTAAAGGAATAAATAGTATTTCAAAGTAACTGTGGGTGCTTTTAAAGGTGGTGAATGCAGCATTTCAACAGCAAATAAAACTTGAAGACATTTGAGCAACAAACGAGACGCTCAGAGAGGAAACTCTCAGCCACTGCGATGTTTTTACATCAGTGAAAAAGCAGGAAATCAAAATCAATAATCAAGTTTTTGCTGGGACCAGCCTCCAAACTGAGGGTGAGAGGAAGCTGTCCTCTGTTTCATAAAAATTCAAATGAAATAACTTTTGGTTTCAGACTGTCAGTTGAATAAACGATCAAATCTGAAGATGTTGGCAGACGTGCGATGGGTGTTTTTTACATAAAATTTGTCGACTACATTATATGACTGCTGTGTCTGTGCACCTGTGCTGGTCTGCTTGTCAGCCGTGCTGCTGGTCAGGCCCGCATCCTCCGGCTCCTCTTCATCGTTCAGAATCAGCTTGACCCTCTTCACGCTGTTGATGCTGCCGCTGCACTCAGACATGAGCTTAGCCTGAACACACACACAGCAAACACACTCAGCTCAAAATGAACTCAGAGCGAATTCATCGTGCTGGATTTAAATTCATTTGGAAAAAGCTGCTGGTGTGTGTGTGTGTGTGTGTGCTTTCTTACGTAGCCCTGCTGGTGGAAGGTGGTGTTGCCACTGGTGTGTGTGGGGGAGGAGCTCAGGACGCGGAGGATTTCTCGGGGAACTCGTTTCCTCTCTGGGGAGCTGGGCTGGTGCCAGCTGGGGGGGTCGGTCACAGACTTCACTGAGGAGAGAGAGAGAGGGAAAAAGTTCAAAAGAAGAATAAAATAAAAACTGAGAAGACAGGTTGAAACATAAAGCACAGAGGCAGGAAAGTGTTGCAGGAACATAAAGAACATAAGAATCACTCCTGAGGTGTGAAACGCTCGACATAACACATCCGACTCGTGCATAAGAGCAGAGTCTAGATCACAGAGCACAAAATGGATCACAGACGTAAATAACATTCACTGCACGTCATGCAAGTTTCATCTTCTGATGCAGAAGTGAAGGGCCGCGGTGCCTCACAGACACGTCTGACCCTCAGTGTACAGAACGAGGTGGCTGTGAATCAGACGGCGGGCTGAGCGCCTACCGGAGGCTGCTTTCACTGCTCGGACAAACCGCTCTGAGCTCTCAGTGACCTTCACATCTGGAAGAGAGAGTTCAGGTCAACGAGCGGCTGCTGCGGCTGCTGCTGCTGCTGCTGCTGCGGCGGCTGCTGCGTGAGGGGCGGAGCTCAAGACAAGACCAATGAACTTCAACAGGAAGACGAGGAACATCTGACACCAAGTTTCTAACTGTTCAAGTGTGTCACATTTAAAGGATCCACTGGCAGAAATGATCAGTATTTTTAAATTAGTGTATACGTATCCGAAAATAGGAATGATGTTTTTATTACTCTAGAATTAAAGAGATACACACAGAGAGACAAAGACACACACACACACACACACACACACACTCACACACATTCAATGTTGGCCAGAATTTTTTCAAATGATTTTTTGACAAAAACAAATAAATAAAAATAAGCCACTGGAATATCTCCGAACTTGTAATTTTAAAGCCTGCACTTTTAATTTTTTACATGTTTTAATCTGTTAGCTACAGAAATCGACAGTTGTGTAGTAAACAGTTAACATCATTGTTAACCTTCAAAAAACCTCCTAGGATCAAACTTTCACTCTGAGAACCGTCCTTCATCTCCTTTGATTCTGCTGCAGGCTGGAAACTGATTTACAGGACCCTGAAAATAAATGTCAGCCACAGTCAAACTGATTGATTTGGTTGTTGCTTAGTAACACAGGTGGAATGTTGGAACACGCTGCATTCATGATGCACTGACATCTGAGTTCATGTCTTTGCTTTGTGAAGAAGAAAAAACACGTTTTGTCAGGACAGTGAATTTTTGGTTGGGTCGTCTTGCAGCTGCTTTGCTTCAGGACGCTGACACAAATTTTGTAACTGTAATAACAACAGGAAATAACGAAAAGACTCTGAACAGCTCAGAGTCGTTCTTACCTGACAGAGCGCTGTAGAAGGTGCCGTCCTCATCTTCCTCGTGTGATGAAGATCCTCCCACGTCCACCGTGTGGTCCCACTCCAGCGGGATGGAGTCCACACTGACGGGCGTCTCTCTTCCCGACCTCTCCAGAGGGGGTGCCAGCAGGTGACACACGGCCTGCCGTCCAGCTGAGACTCCGCCTACTGCGGGAACCTCCTCCTCCTCTTCCTTCCTCGCCTCCCTCCAGGAAGTCCTGTTGGTCAGATCAGGTGCGACGTCCAGGTCTGTGTCACGGTCTGAGAGTTCTCTCTCCTCCTCTAGGACCTTCAAAGCATTTCCAGCAGAAGACAAAAGAAATGAGCACGAACAGCGACCTGTCCCACACACACACACACACCCACACACACACACGCTGAGAAAGGCCAGAGCTCGTAACCTTCACGTGTGGCTGACTGTCAGGGTGAGAGGAATACTTGTGAGTGACGGCTCTGCACTGACCGGGCGTCTGTTGACGAGTCGGTGGTGGAAGCGAGCGACTCGGCCGAACACTTCCTGGCAGTACGAGTGCAGCTCCTCCAGCTCATCCTCGATCAGCACGGCGTCCAGCGGAGCGCTCTTCTGGATCAGGTTCTCCCCAAACACGATCAGGGCGTCGATCTTGTTGGTGTTGAGCGTGATTTCCTGCTGGAAGCCCTGCGGAGGGTGACGAGAAAAAAAACACGGTGATGTTGGGAGCGACAGTCTGTGTGTACTGAAGGTTCAAGGAGAACATTCTCACGTTCAGCTGTCTCATCTTGTCTTCGACGTCGCTCTCGGAGAAATGCTCCACGTTGGTGAGCTGGAGGTCCATCTCTGTGAGCCAGACCAGGATGCCCTCACGAGTTCCCTCGAAGTCTTCTCTCTGAGAGGTGAAGTGCTGCAGCAGCACAGAGCAGAGACCTTCCTGTTACTGCTGTTCACACGTTCTTTATGTAACCACAATATTTATACACTTCACTTCTAATGCCGAGCCTTGTTGATGGCATTTATTATTTCCATGAAGGTGAAGAGAAACTGCAGTTCCTTAAATGTCCACTTGAGGCTCCAACAGTGAGTCATTCCCACGGAGCTTCAAGAACTAACAACGTGACCTTATGAACTTCTTTTTTTTTCTTTGCATTGGTTTAGGTGTTGCCAAATTTGCCCTCTGATATATCTGCCTTCAGGCACTGATGTTTAACACAGAGTAAAAAACATTAATAGGACTGGTGAAAAACTTATTTTATTGATTAATTTCAATTTGTGGTTTGGGAGATTTTTTTCAACAAATGAAAATGGATTTTCTCTTTCTCAGCTTGCGTTTGGTTCCAGGAGCCTCCAAATGATTTTGCTCTGATTTATGGTAACTGAGAATGACATGTAAACATGTTTGGTCAAATGACGGCAGGCTTCAGTTCAAACACGAACAACGTCCCATGAAACCACAGAGACAAGTTAGCAGCTCACACTTTAACTCCAGAGGAGAAATTCCGTTTGCTTTCGCTCATTTTTGTTGTTCAAATAAAAGCAAAAACTTGTTTTGAGTCATTTCTTCATCATTTGTAGTTTGTTTTAAGAGAGAGAGATAAAAAATCAATTAAAATTGTGAATCCAACTATTTCAGTCCCGTTACCTGAGTCCATTTAAGGGACATCATGTTGAATTAATAGAATCAGAAATGAAATATGAGCTCAGAGCTTTGCTCCTTTTTCTCCAGCATGAAAATCAACCTGTTTGGATTTTGTGAAGGTTCTTCGGAAGATTTAAAGTGAAACCGTCCAAACTGTCCACATGCATGGAGGTGCAGACTGACATGACTTTGAAAAACTGAAACTATTTTTCCTTTTTATTGATGACAGACACTTTGGATATTTTTCTTTGATAACCTCTCTGTTCTTTCCTTGTGTTACAGATTCTTTTCTGTTACATCCGCCAGCACCAATCAGCTGAGCTCCTTGACTACTTGAAATACAAACGTCCACCATCTGTTCAGCGCCACACGCCTCAATGAAAACAGCTTCAACAGCCAACATGATGCCGCACGCCTCGTCACCGTCTGAGAGGTGACCTCAATCCTGACAGCTCAGCGCAGAGAGCAGGAGATCAACCAAACAAAGAGTTTCTCTGCTGTGAGGCAGTCTGGCTGGTTTCTGGCTTTTTAGGTTCAGATGTATCTTCTGCTGATGAGGCTAAAAATGATTTTTAACTGACTGTTTCACTGAAGTGTCGTGTCTCACCTTGAGTCTGCGGAGGACAGCAGCCACCCTCCTCTGCAGGACGTCCCACCTCTGGTTCCCCTCGTGGACCATGACCTTGAGCTTGCTGGCGGCGTCGGTTCGGTTCTCTCGGGCCAGACGGCGATACTGTTTGTTGACAAGTTCCAGTTGGGTGAGACGCTCATGAACCTGCCGCTGAAACGCCTGAGAGGAGAACATGACAGAGAAGAAGTGTCGGAGTATAAATACTGTAAATACAGCCAGTTATCTGTCAGACACCAGCACAAACCGCTTCCCCTGCAGAGAAGGCCGTGTATTACAGTATTTATCTCTCCTATGTCAAAAATGTTAACTTAACTCAAGAACTTAAACTAAAGTGCTGATCGAGTACAAGATGTCTCACACGTTCGGGCTCCGTGCATTGGACACGAGGCCTAAACATTTTAAGAGCTGTTTTGGGAATGTGATCCTCTTGTTTGGATTTGAGTGGCACGCCTACGACCACATCGAGGCGGGTGGCATGTCGTCACATCAAACCTATCAGAAATGGCTCTGACGTGACGACAGTAAAACTAGTTTACCAGCTGCAAAAATGACATCGACATTGAAACGCTTGAAGGCAAACGTGAGAAAATCAACAGGAAGTTGAAGTTCCCACAATGGGTCTGATGAAAAAAAAACCTAGTTTAAAATTTGTTAGAAAAGTAATCAGTTACTGTGTGGATGGATGGAAAAAAACATTCAAAGAAGCACACTGTCACTGAAATCAGGTCAGTCTGACAGGCTGAAGCTCACACGAGGCTACACGAGCAGCTGCTCAGCAGGATTAACAACCTTTGAGTCTGTTTATGGATCTGAACCTTCATCCTGCTGCTGATTCCAACCACGACACTCCCACAGCCTCCATTACAGCCAGTAAGCAGGTCACTGGTCCACAGGATGAAGTGGGTTTAGTTAGCAACACCAGCTACGCAGAATCTCTGTTGCCTTGGAGACAAGTGCACTTTGGCAGAGTCCAGATTACTACAAACTAATCTGTGTTTCTGATCCAGACGAACACATCAAAGGTTACGTTGGTGTCCAACACAGCGGGACACCTGAACCTGAACCTGAACCTGAACCTGAACCTGAACCGTACACATCTTTCTTTCTTTCTTTCTGTCAGATGTTGGACACTTTGAGCAGCCCACTGAGGGAAAATATGAGACCTCTGGAGTTACTTGAGGGAACTCGCTGCTGAATTTCTCTTATTTAGGAAGTTACTTTGCTTTATGACACTGATAACCAATCAGTTCAGTTTTATTTACTTGCCAAATATCCCACATCACAAACTGCCTTCAAGGAAATTCTAAAAACTTGAACATTTCAATGTATTCTTAACTTGTCTTTTTCTTCAGTTGTTTTCCAGCGATGCTGGTCTTGGAACTTACAAATCGATATTACAAGAATTACAGGGCAGATTTTCATTCAATTTGCAGTAAACAGAGGATGAATATTTGTGTTTTCCTTTCTACGAATGCCCACATCTGGTCAAAACATCACTGTGTCCCCAAGACAAATCTGAAGACTCTGGCCAGTGTCTTATTACACCGACATCTTTTAGATAGTGGGGACTGTTTGCACGAGTGTAGGGAAACAAACTGACCAACGTCTAGTGAAACTCTTTAGATTTTAAAGCCTCTTCCTGTGGCGTCAACATCAGGACCAACATCAAGTCTTTCAGCCTTTAGTTTAACCTGAGCACGGCCTGAGCAGACTGGACGTTCTGTCAACTTCACCTCCAGTCCTCCTGTTTCAACATGAGAGAGACAAAGATCTGTTGGCTGACCTCAAACTTCTTGAGCTCCTCTTTGGCGCTGGTGTAGAGGACGTCGGCGGAGTCGGGGCTTGCCGCCGTGAGCTCGGCCGTCTTCAGCCACTCCTCGAAGCGAGAGTAGTCGTCCAGGAACTTACACCAGAGACGCCATGTCTCCTCGATCCTGAAAACAACACAAGGTTTCTGTGCGATGGAGGACGTCGACTGAAGGGACTGAAATTCTTCATTCAGTAAGTAATCATTTGATTCATACGTATTTGGTTTACTCTGTGTTGGAGTATCGAGTCCCACATGTCTGTTGTTGGCTGAACCTGTCTGACTGTGTCACTCACCTCATCCTCCTCTCCATGGACATGGCGCAGATGTTCCTCCAGCGGCGGTCGAGGCTGCGCGTCGTCTGCTGGATCGAGTCGTTCTCGGAGTCACTGCCGCAGGCGTCCGCATCGTGCAGCAGGACGTCGCAGAGTGTCAGCACCGACGCCACACTCTCCGTGTGCTGCTCGATGTCCCGCTGCAGATCCTGCAGGTCCAGCAGCACAGAAGCTCGTTTTTTCAAAGAGTTTTTAAGCATTGATGCATCAGGATGCTTCAGGGAAGATCCAGACTCACATGTGAATGTTTTATTTCTTCCTTTGAAGTCATCACAATACAAACGTGTGATAGATGCTTAAACTGTGATAAATGGTTCATTTCACATGCAGTCAGACGCTGTGTGTGATTTTATTTGGCCAGTCAGACAAGTCGCTGCTAAAGCAAACGGATTGTTTCCCACAGATGCAGCTTCGAGTTAAAGACATCTGACGAGCAAAATGCGACTTAACTTTTATTTTGAAGTGACAGTTACGCTGGTTACAGGAAATACGACATGTTCAGTTAGCTTGGCTAGCTAACAGCTAAATGTGTTTGTAGAGCAAACAGCGGCCATTGTAAGTATTTTTTGACACATGTTCAATTTTAAATAAATGTCTGGGAGTAGTTTTATACATCTGTAAAAGTAAGAGTAGAAGTAACGTTGACGTTTTCAGCCTCTTTATCAGCATCTGAAATATTATGCAGTGGGTGCTTTTGCATTTTACTTTGACAGCTAATGTTAATCATCCGTCACTGTTCAGTTCGGCTGGTCAGCTCTTCTCACTCTTGTCGTCAGTGAAATATCTTTGCATTTGTCTCCAGCAGCTCTGAGCTGATAGAGCGTCCGTCTGTCCGTCGACAGTAAGGATATTGTTTTCATTATGGGGCGCCAGTGGGCAAGTAAGGAATTATTAACAATTATTCAGTCATGTTTGCTGGAACTGTCACTATATTCTGATAGTAGGACATTAAATGGGTAA
>JAQLOL010000007.1:2207087-2219531 GCA_029783665.1 Naso thynnoides | reverse complement strand
ATATCTATTCCTTAAAGGGATACTTCAGTATTTTTGAACTGCGGTTGTATGAGGTTCTCATGCACCGTCAGTTACTTCTACAGACGGCGATCAGCCGTGTCACTCACAGGATTCAGTAGCGTTGAGCTTCTGATTTGATTTAGCGCGCTGACTTTTCTACTAAACTCTCTATCGTACTGTGACCTGCTGATCATGGCTGCGTCCGCTGCTCGTTCCTTTTTCACGCAGTGACGCCTAACATTCCCAACAAACACTGCAGTCTCATCAGGCCACTTGTTGGCAACCGCCTTTTGTGAGACACGTAAAACTTTCAAAGGTCAAAACTGGGTTTATACTGGAGAATTTATGATGAAGAACAAAAGGTCTGTGTATCTTCAGCCTGCGTTCATCACAGACCTATTTTCAGGCATTTAACCAAAACTCATTCAAAAAATGGGCAGACTTTAAGACGAGGGAACTGAAAACTTCACTTTATTTAGCCTCAGCCTAAATGCTACTCCAATCATGCTAACATTGCTACAGCTAGCTTGCCACAAACATGTTAACAGTCTCCATGGCAGCAGGTCATATTGAATATTTTGCTAGCATGTAGTTTTACCATGCTAAATCCTGTGTTCAGGAAGCAGCGAGGGTGTGTGAGACATGAAATTTGTCAACAGTGTTTCATGTTCAAACACAACATTTAGCACGTGCTATTAGTCTGTTAGCATCAGAATCAATTCTGCTGTATTGAGAGCACTGAAGCAAATTGAGCATCAAATAGTTGTTGGGATATTTTTTAATTAAACAGAGATGAGACCAACAAACTGACTAACATCCCATAATGTGAGCTGCAGCACGTCTGTGGCTTCCTCCCTTCCTTCTTTCCTCATCCTGTCTCCTCTTACCTGGCCTCTATGTGGTCAAACAGATGCTGCCAGCGGTCGTTGACGTCCTTCAGCTTGTCGTTGATCTCCGTCTCTTTCGTCTTGTTGCTGGCTGTGATGAGTTGTTCTCCGAGCTGCTTCAGATGCGTTTTATTCTCACTGAACAGGTTGATCTCTTCCATACAGTCCTGAAGGAGGAACGCACACAAAGCAGACAGAATAATTATGCACACGTTCACATTTCGAGCCACAGTTTTTAAGTCTCTCTACAGGATTAACAATAAGGTGGCTCATTGTAGAGCGGCTATAAAGGATGAAGCAACATTTACTGAAAACTTTAAATAAAACCAAAATCTACAACACTTTAAGATTGAATCTGTCTCATAAAAAGTTTGCCTTCAAATGTTTATGTAACATTCATTATTTATATAAAGTGCAACAATTTCTACCTGAAATGAGCCACAATAACAGATCTGTTAGTCTCATGGGTGGGAAAAAATCATGTTTACACCTTTATCTAAATTTCCCTTCACTTCAGGCAAAAATCAAGACCACCGCTGACCAAAGTAACACAGCTCGTTTAGTTTTAAGTGTCTGTAAAGGTTCAAGCCCCTGCAGGGCAAAATGTTTGAGGTTCTCTAACAGCAGTTGTCTTTACTGCCCTCTTGTTCCCCCCCGACACACTGTGACAAATGAAAGAGGCC
The DNA here is from genome assembly GCA_029783665.1 of Naso thynnoides. Lineage (NCBI taxonomy): Eukaryota > Metazoa > Chordata > Actinopteri > Acanthuriformes > Acanthuridae > Naso > Naso thynnoides. Next base: position 2,217,961 of record JAQLOL010000007.1, on the reverse strand, counting down.
GTGAGCTCTACACAAAACAAACCCGCGTGGCCCTGCAGGGGCCCGAGCGGCTGTCGTCTCTTTAACAATCAGGAGGGACTTCACAGCTTTTTGAAAAGCTCAGAGCGTCGATGCAGACTGACACGTCCCGACACAGAGCAGCTCACAGTGACACAGCAAAGCAAACAACAACAACAACAAACTGCAGGTTCTGACTCGGGGGATAAATAACATCGATCGAATGTTAGAACGCTGAAGAAATATAAAACCGATGCTGATTAATGGGGAGATGTACATACAGCAATCATGTGCTTGCTGGCTGCACAAACTTGTTTATTTTAACAATCAGAAAAATGTTGAGTTTATTCATTTTCATTTTGATATTAAATGAAATCACACTCAGTCAAATGAAATCATGTGATACAAGACCCTGGTTTTTTGCTGAAAGTTCCAAAAACTAACACCAAATTCGCAGACGCAGCCATCCGGACTCTTTTTACAAACTGTGCACTGATCCAAGCTTCCCTCCGCTGTGTTTGACTGTGTGACGTGATCACGGCCGGTCACCTTCTTGAGCTTCTCCACCATCTCCTCGATGTTCAGGTCCGAGTTGTGAGCCACTTTGTTCTCCATCTGCGTGAGCCACTCACACAGCTCCTTGTTCTTCTCATTGAAGATGATCCAGGCGTTGAGACGATCTGCGATCTCTTGCTTACGCAGAGACACCTGAGACACAGAGACGATGAGAGAAAAGGGAATTTTTAAAAGCTTTATGACTTGAAGACGCCCAGTTGTCCTGTGTTTATGTGTTATCATCACTGATACAGATGGATGCATCATTTCAATTCAATGAATCAGATTAGGTGTAATACAGGTAAAAGAGGGGTCACATGTAACACGCTGATACAACTTGCTGAAGACAACCAGCAGCAGCTCTCACCAGCATGACTGCTCTAGTTTTCAAGCAGCAGCTCCTGGTCTTCATATGAGCCAACGATCCCAAAAACTCTCCGAACAAACATAAATAGAAGTTATGAAGCACTGGAGACAATCCAGGACATCAAAAATAATCTATTAAATATGAGAACACGCTTCTTTCCTGGAAGGCCTTTAAAGGAGCATTTTTCCAGAGTTCCCACATAGCCCCGCCCATTTCCCCAAAACATCTTCATCTCTGAGTAAAGGCTTCACAGAGGTCAGAGGTCAGATGTGCAGCACACAGACACTGGTGACACGACGTAACGCCCATAAATACAGAAACAGACACACACACTGTAGAAAGTGAAAGTACGGGCGCTGCCCCCCACCCCCCCCCACCCCCACCCCCGATTCATTTCAATACAAAAGCTTCTTCTTCCTGAAGCCTCTCAGCTCGTTACAGCCTCTCCTGTCACCATCTGTTCCCCCACATCCCCCCCTCGCCCCCTCATCTCCTCCCACCGAGACTGACAGAATCACAAGATTTACTAACTCAACTCTTTACAGGCGTAGACGTTTACCAGTGGTGACCAGAGGACAGACACACTGAGCTGTGTGATGTGAACGCAGCGTCACGGTCAGATGAGACACGCTTCAAAAACAAACCCAAAGTTAATATGAACTTCCTGCTCCGAGCCTTGAAGTCTGCAGAAACCTTCACCTCCTGCGCTCTCTGCGTCCCGTCTGACCTGCTGCTGTCCCACAACACACTCACACTGACAAACACAACGTTTTCCCCCTAAGCGTCCTGAACCAGCAGCACTGCAGCCCCACACACTTTCAGCCAGTTATTGTAACCAAAGAATCTGTCTGTGCTCATTTGTCTTCATTTGACTGAAGCCAAATCACAAAAATCACTTAAAAACACTTTGTTTCTAACAGCAGCTCACGCTGTGCACCTACACATTGTTCAGAGTCACAAGATTTTATTTTAGGATCCAGCAGCTTCCAGAGACACAACATGCCGACTCACCTTTAACATACTGTGTATTAAAAAAAACATGAGACAGCTAAAAAATGTCACTTTGACTAAATGATGGAGCCATAAAACAAAATTCTTGGGTTCAATATTTTACTTATTCAGCTGTAATGAAGAGCTGGAACAAACTGATGTAAATATTCACATGATACTCCGGATGACGTGGAGTAAAGGAAATTTTCCAACTTTACACACTTAAAGGAAGAACTTAAGAAAACTGTTAACTCCTGCACCAAAAATCTGACTGCACACTTGATCTGAATCTCTGCACCAGAAACGTTTTGACATCTTGAATTACTTTCTTGTTGTTAAATTGCATCTGATTGGAGCCAGAAAACACTGAAAATAAGAACTTGGTGAGTCATGTTTTGATATGTTGAACACATAAAACCGCAACATGAAGCACTTTCACATTTTAATTTAATTCAAATGAACGAACGGTTGGCCTGGATGAAAAGGGCTTTAATGTCAGCAGCTCAGCGACATGTGTTTAAAGTATCAGCAGATGTGAATCTACAGCAGAAGAAGCAGCAGCTCGTTTCAGCCGCTGTGGCTGGAGGAAAAACTGACAGACTTTCTCATCTGCAGTTCAGTGCGTCAAACCCGGCAGACTGACCTTGAGGCAGAGTTCCTCCCACTGACAGTTCAGGTGCTCCACCTGCTCCTGCAGCACCAGCACGTCGTCGGCGATGATGTACTGGGAAAGATCCGTCTTCATGGTGCTCAGCTCCGTCAGGCTCTCAGCCCAGTCCGCCAGACAGTCCTCGTTCTCCTGCATACCATAACAGAACAACCGTCACAGCAGACGGCCAGGGACCCCCTCCACAGCTCACTCTCTCACAGCTACTCCCTAATGTCTCTCTCTGGCCGGCCCCTTTCTCTTTCTCTCCTGTCTCTGTCACTCTTTTCTCTCTTTCTCCCCGCCCAGAAAGGATTAAGGGCCACGGGCTGCAGGCCCAGGCTGGGGGAGGGGTGACTGTGGAGGTGGAGGGGAGGGGTGGAGGATAAAGGCTGTGATGGGTCAGAGACGACGAGCTGAGTTCAGCCAAACCTGTTCCAAACTTTGCTCAGTGTTTGATTCCCTCCAAACTCAAAGGGCCTGAAGGAAGCAGCTCTGTTCAGCTGTCACAGGACGTCCTTCAGCTCCAGCTGAGCTCGTTATTCTAGCTGGATGTCGGCTTAAGAGATCAATCATCTGTTTGTATATCTGAACACATGTGATACAATATGAACATGTGACAGCTCGGTCAGCACACTGAAGAACATTTACACACTGCTAATGCTACAGAGAGGATACACGATACTGAGTTAACTCATCAGACCAAAGTCTTGTTAGTCACTCAGTACGTTTGCATGCACACGATATTCCGCTTTTTGCTCTTATTGCCAAAAAGACAATATTTGGTCCAAGCTGTTTACGTGGTAAATGAAAAGGAATAGTCAGTAATATTTAGCATGCAGCTGTGCAAACTCAGATTAACGTAATGACGCACATCTTGTTGAATCTACGGAGGAATTTACTTCCTGTTCAAACTGCAGTAACGATCGCTGAATGCTGTTCCCTCGTCATCACCCTTCTGCAAGTTTGCCAACTGTTGGCTGGTTTGTAACAGAGCACAAAGCTGAGCGTACGCTGTAAAAAGACACGAGGTGGCGTGACACAAACTGTCGTAAGAACCTCGACTGAGGCAAATATTGTGATGGCTTTTGTCCGTGTCCACAGAAAGCTGCCAAAACAGGAATAATATGAGCACATCCCACGTGTCTTCATCGGAAAATGCCTCACTGACAAAGATTCAGCTTGATTAGGAATATCCAACCGGAATACGGTGTTTAAATGATCTGTGTTGAACTATGAATATTACCATATTCTGAATATCAGTGGAAAATGTAAACGTGCTGACTGCAGTCATTTTCAAAAAAAACTATCGTGCAGCATCTCAAATGTGACTGACTTGAAATGTTGTTTATCACCAACTAGCCTGAAAATCCTGAGATACGAGTTTTGGTCCACACATGAGTTTATTTTTTTTACTTTTAACAAATAAAAACAAATTATTTTTTATAATGCTGATGTACTCTTCACACTGGATAATTCTCTTCGTCAGTGCCACGATGAAGGAAAAAAAACATTAATACTATTCCTGAGAATATATAATATAATATGTATAAAACACGCTACTAATGACACGATGCTAATCCTGCTCAACTTAATGAAAACAGCTCAAAAGCAACACGTTCACTTGGCCCCGCGCGTTCCCCTTTCTGCAGTCTAACTGCGCCTGAGCGCTCGTGAGCTACCTGACCTTGATACCTGCGTCCTGATCGTCTTTCTCTTTTTAATCTTGTAATAAAATTTTTAAATTGTTCTCTGGAATCCGTCATCTAAAAGACCCTCATGGGTTTTTCCACTGTTCTTTATCTGGACTTGTTTGCTGCTGTCTGCCTGAATTTAAGGCGAATCCTCCACACACAGTCGCAGTGATGTCAGCGCTCTGTGCTCGTGCACGTGCACGTGCACCGTGCTGAAGTCCACCTCTTCCAAGCGTGCCAGGGCCGACAAAGCGTGCGGTGCTTGAGGACGGCACAGAGCGCTCATACTAGTCAAACAAACTGAAACTTTCCTCAGTTATCTTAAGGGACGTTTTGTGTTTTGTTTGGCGGTTTTGTGTCCAGCTGTTTGCAGCTGTTACCTTGTTGAATTTCTCTGCACTCTGCATCTGGTCGTCGCTCTCTGGCATCGACTGGTTCAGTCTGGTCTTCATGTCCTTCAGCTGCAGCACGCTGTCTGCTAGTCCGGCCTCGCAGCGCTCCCAGTTCTAACACACAGAAAAAAATTAATCAGTGATCACTTTAATCAACGCAGCTGATTCTTAAAGAGCTGATTGGCTTTGAAAACAATAACAGAGTCGTTCAACATGTTTGTCGTTGACTTCCTGAAAGTGTCCACTGTCATTACTTACAGCAGATTGGATTAATGTGACACTCAGGCAAAAAGAAACCTTTAGAGGCTGCAGGGGACAGACGGAGGAGAGGACAGACAGAGACAGACAGACAGACAGGCGTCTGTCCTGCTGAAAAAACAAACTCCTGCATCACATCACCTGCAGCTGATTCAAAGCAGCAGAGCAAAGACACTGAAGGGAGACGGAAACTCTCTGAACAAAAACATCATTACAAAAGATTTGACTGCAAAGTGGAATTAGGGCTGCAACTGAAAATCATTCTTATTTTCCATTAATTCAGAATATTTTTCTGATTAAACAATTCATTACTGGCAAAAAAATATCTATAAGATATTAGAGTATAGTAAAAAATGCCAATCAGAATTGTCCAGATGTTACACGGACAGATGTCTTTACATAGCTTGTCTGGTCAATCAACAGCCCACAACATTCATTTTTCACTGACATAAATCAGAGAAACGTGTTGTCTTGCAGCACTTGATGCTCCTTCACGACTCAACAACGAACCATTGAAACTTGAGTCCAGGCCAAAACCAGCTGCTCTGATTGTAGAACAAATCCCAAAAAGATCACTTTGAACCGAGTCAAGCCCCATTAAAAGCCAAAACCAAAACATGTAGTAAATAAAATTAAGAATGTGGAGTCCAACACTGACAGAGACCAAAACACACCCAAGTCATAGAAGATACAAAAGATTCAACTCCAATCGGTCTGGCACTGAAACGTGACCTGATGTTACAGAAAGCTTCAGTTCAGCAGCTGCTGAAGCTCAGCGAGTAACTCGACAGGAAGGGGCCCAGTACCTTGACGATGGCCTCGGTTAAGTCCATCCTCCGGCCCAGCAGCCCGTGGAGGTTGTCCCACTCCTCCTGCAGCGTTCCCAGATCCGTCTGCAGCTGAGCCTGAGTCTCCTCGTCGCCCATGGAGAAGAGCTGCCGGCCGACGTCCAGCGTGTGGATGAAACTGCTCTGATACCTCTGGAACAGCAGCTCTGTGTGCTGAGGAGCGAGACGGAGGATTTTAAAAAGGGAAGGACGGAGAGAAACTAATAAACAAAGATATTGATGAAGGGCTTAACTGCTGCTTTTAATCAGTTCATAACATCTTTTTTCACTCAATCAATTCAAATCTCATCTCTTCTATCCATGTGATCAATAGAATTAAATGGAAACGCTTCCTTGTCTCTTTTGTTTGTCTTTAGATGTAAATGTAATTAGCAGCTGTCGATTTTTCCTGAACCAGCCCTGATGAAGCTATTTTCTCTGTTTCGGCTCGTGGTTATCTGACTGAGCTGAATCTGAACTTACAACCATTTAACAGACCATCGACTCTCTGCAGGAATCAGTCTGATTGTTTCTGGGTTTGTCGCTGAGGTTTAAAAAAAGGTGAGACAGAATCTCCAGGTAAGTTTCAAGGTTTTAGTAATTTACTTCCTCAGTTTTAGGGCAAAGTCTTGTACACAACTTGCAATAAAGATGGAAATAAAACAAAATAATATCACTAAGTTTAATAAATCCACGCCAAATTTGCATTATTGCTCTGAGGCTGTCATCTTTTTATCTGGCATTTTTAATTAATACATAAAAATAACATTCCAGCCTTGGTGGTTCATGGTTTTGAATTTCAGAGAAGTTTAGCTCTGCAGCCTCATTTACACCACGACAGGCAGAAATCCTTCATCTATGCAATAAGACTTTAATAGTGAATAATGTCCAAAAACACCGTCAGCGTTTGTCCTCTTCCTGAAGTTATCTCTAAACTCCCTGACATTCCCGCCCTGCCGTCTGTCTCACCTGCAGGTCCTGCAGGGAGCGTCGTAGCTGCTGCAGGCTGCAGCGGGCCGGCCCGGCAGGAGGAAGGAGGGTTTGCGTGTTCGACAGGAACCTCTGCAGCTTCCTCAGGCTGCGGCTGTACAGGTGCCAGTGCTTCACCAGCCCCTCCACCAGGGAGCGCCGCTGGTCCGCCCGCTGCACCGCCCCCTGCCAGTGCTCCCTGAGCTGAGCAAGCTTCAGAATGAAGTCACTCCTGGAAACATGAACACCGTCAAGAGTCATTCAAGACTTGATGTTTTCATTTTAAAGGGTTAATGGCTCAAAAACAAAAAATACATGCCACTGAGACTGAGAAACGCCAGTTATTAGCCAACAAACCCCAGTTTACTGGTGAAGCTGAGTGTGATTAGCGCAGGTGGGCTAAAATGAGTGTGATCAAACCTGCATTAAAAAAAATATTTATGCTAACTGCAGTTGTTTAGCATGAAGCATTTATCTATAGCATGTTATACTACTTAGCATCCTAGCTTTTCAGTATGCTAACAGCTAACAAACTAACTGCATGCTAACATGCTTAGCTGACAATTAGCATGTAAAAAACAGATGATTAAGAATCATTTAGAACAGCCTGGTTACATGCTAATTTTACATGTTAACACTGATGTGCTAACATTTATTTACTTTTGTCATGCTAGGTGACTGAAGACGCTAACAGCCTTGTGACTGAACCAATGTAAACGAGTCACAAACATGTCTGTCAGTTTTATTTAATGACATCAGAAGCAACTGTTCTGATGTCACGTCTCTGCAGACGAATGTTTAGCATGCTAACTTTTAGCATTTAGCTTGTGCGCACTTCTTTCTCGTCACAGCTGAGGCTGACAGGGTTGTGTTTTTGTGAGATACGTTGCAGAAACAGTAAGCTGCTTGAGGCACTTGTTCGTGTGTGTGTGTGTGTGTGTGAGCCTCGTTTATTTGGCTCAAGGCAGTTTCTCACAGTTTAACCCTCTCACCTGTCCTCCACCTCTCCTTTCTGCAGCAGGTGCAGAGCTTCAGTGATGACTGAGTGAAGGATCTGATGACCTATGGACAGCTCTGTCTGAAACCGCTGAAACAGGAGGAGAGGTCACATGACATCTCTGTGTGCTCGTGGTGTGTTCGTTACGTGTGTCGGTGGGTGTGTGAATCATGTGTGACACCTTGTGTGTGCAGAGCTGCTGTCTGAGGCCGAGGTACGAACCAGCCACGTCCACAGCCAGACTGTCCTCCATCCTCTGCAGGAACGACATCCAGCTCTCACACTTCTGCTCGAAGCTCTGCCGCCGCAGCGCCTCCGTCTGCAGCTCACTGCCCACAGAAACAGAAGGAAGGTGTTCTTCATGTGCTCCAGTAAAAGAAGTAACTGCACAGTGTACACATACTCTGTTACAAGAACAAAGTCTAATTTTCAGTAAAAGTACAAAAGCATTAGCACAAAAACATACTTTAGTTCTGACTTCATACATGAAGGGCAAAGCAGATCAACTAGAGCTGAAACAATTAATCAAGTACCGGATTGGTCAATTAAAGGAAATATGGCTCCAATAAACAATCAATAACCCATCAGTTATTTTCTTGATTAAACAATTTATTCGTCTGCAATTTACACATTGCCAGAACTTAGAACTGAAGAAAGTGAAAAAAATATTCATCACTTTTCCCAACCCAAAGCCAACATTTTTTTTGTCCAACCGAAAGTTAAAAACCGCAAAAATGTTCAATTTATAGTCGTAGACAAAGAAGAAATCTAACAAATATTCATTTTTAAATTCATTTTTGCTCAAAAATGAATTTAAAATGCTTCAAAAATAGAATTCAGCAATAATTATTAATTAATCCATTCAAAGGATCAATGAATCAATAATAGAAATAATCTTTAATTCCAGCTGTGAAATCTTTTTTCTGCAGCAGTTTAGGCCATTCAGCATGCAAATGTAGTTCAGCAGCACTCCACTCGTTCATGCTCTCATATGTTCATGTGTTCATGCACAGATCTCAGCTCTGACCTGCAGGCCTCCTCAGCTCTGGCGCAGGCGTTGGCCCAGCGGTGGTTGAGGCGCTGCAGGCGGCGTGCTGCAGCGTCGCCCAGCGTCAGGCCGCAGCTCAGCTCGTTCAGCACATCCAGGTCAGCAGACAGGCCGCTCAGCTCCAACAGGCCAGACTGCAAACATATGGTGGACACTCAGATCACAAGAGATCCAAACGTCTGCAAGACTGCACACATGACATCACGGCTGAGGAGCCAAACATGAAGAAAACGTGTTCTTCTGTTCATTCAGATTACTCTATGAGTTTTCTAGTTCTTTTTAATTTATCGTCTCTTTCTCCTCCTGTTTCTTAATATTCTTGAGTGTCCTGAAAAATCAACTTTATTAACATCAGTAATGCTCCATTTAACAAAAACTGAAACCTAAAAGAGAGAAATTGGTGTGAATATTTCGATTATTATTAAAGCTCAACTTTAACAGACAAGAAGTCCTTTAAATGCTTAACTTTTGAAATTATATAAAAAATCTGAGCAACGTCATCCACTGAAGAATAGCATGTGATCAAAAGCTCGAGAGCAGCTACAAAATGGACATGGTGATGAGATTATTTCAACAAATATTGAAGAAATTATAGTTAAGAATCTTGATGAAAGACAGGATGAAACATTGAAATGACAAAAATGATAAAATATGAAATATGCTTCGAGAAAATTCTCAAAAACAAGTCGGTTTGTACTAAACTTAGTTTGATAGTTTGTCATAAATTGACAGTAAAACAATTTCTGACATCTTTATTTCAGAGTAAAGTCTTTTACTGAGTAGATTACTCTGGAAGAAGAAGCACAAGTCCAGTCGGTCATAAAATCGGCTCGTGCCGTCTCACCTGGTCTGCTGAGCGAGCTTCATTCTGCAGACGCTCCTGCCAAAGCTCCAGGTTTCTCTCCATTGACTCCAGGACGTATACAAACTCCTGCAGCTGCTTGAGCTCCGCCTACACGCACATGACATATGGCACACGGCCATCTGTGTCCTCATTTATAGGCCACTGACGTGCAGTGCACTTAGTGACAGGTTAGCAAACAAACTAACACGCAGGAAAATACCTGCATCAGAGGGTAACATGCACTACAGTTTATAATACCAAACCTGTATTTGACTTTGCTCTAAATAATGATAATAAAGAAGAAGAAAAATACATTCCTGTTAGAGAAGTGAGAAAATGTCAGGTGTGAACTGAAAATAGTTGGGGCTCAAACAAACAGCAGCAGGTTGCAGCAACAGGCTTAAATTTAATCCGACTCGTTCATTCATGAAGTCGCACCTGCAGCTGACCCAGCTTCCCTGCCAGCCTTCCGCTGAGCTGCTGGACACCACGTGCCAACATCCGGCTCTCTGATTGGACCAGACTGGAAGCTGAAGGTTCCAAGTGGCCAGTCAAGTCCTTGGAGGCCTCCAGCACCCCCTGCAGGTCAGAGTGCAGAGTGTCCGTTTGCTCCAGCAGACTCTGAGCAGAAGGAGAAACAGGGTGAAGGAGTGAGAGCGTGTTTCTTTGCAGGAAGTGTTAATGTAGCAACCAGTGAGACTCTCCTGCTACCAAAGGTCAGCATTTTCTCTTTCTATTTCATTCCAGCTGAAACAGGAGGACAAGTAGGAACGTAAATGAGCAACAAACAGCTTAGATGACAGAAAGAAACCATGACAGACAACCGCTGACAGTTAGAGAAATGTTTTCGAATCAACTTTGCACTCTGCAAACGAACAAGCACAATCTCCTCAGTTTGTCAGTGTTCTTTGGTAAACCTGATCCACTGAGGAAGGCTGTGAGTCGACATTTAAAGCTCCACAAAAAGCTGGTCAGTGGATCTTTTTTGCTGATACCTGTTCATTCCTGTCCTGTACACATTCATACAGAACAGCAGTTTTGATGTTAAAAAAAAGTTTCAGAGACTTTCACTTTCACTCTCCAAAAGACAAAAAAAAAAAAAAAAATCAAGCAGACAGAGGGAGAGTTTGAGGACTGATGAGTCACTGAGGTTGAAAAATAAATTTCAAGGACATGCTGATAATTTCACGTCTCAAAATTTCATTTTTGCCACTCAAAGCCTGTTACACAGTTTTATTCTTAAGAAACTTTAGGACAGTAATTTTCAGACAGATGGTGAGTTTGCACCAG
>JAQLOL010000007.1:2164542-2179079 GCA_029783665.1 Naso thynnoides | reverse complement strand
GTGTGTGTGTGTTTGTGTGTGTGTGTGTGTGTGTGTGTGTGTGTGTGTGTGTGTGTGTGTGTGTGTGTGTGTGTGTGAGGGGTCAGGTCTTTCATCACCGCAGATTTTCTTCTTTGTGTGTGTGTGAGGACAGAAAGCTGCAGTGGATGAGGACATGTTGGCCTCCGCTCAGGTTTGGGGACAAAGAGTAATTCAGCGGGTTCAAACGGCGTGCAGGCCTGAAGCTCAGCTGACGGTTACATTCAGATGTTTCACGTTGGGCGTGCACCTTCTCTGCACACTCAACAGCATCTTTGTCTCTGAATTCATTCATGAAGTTAAAAAGCTTTACATCTGTAGCCCTCTGGAGCTTCACAGAAAAATAACGAATTACCAGTTTGGGTTTTTTCATCCATTTTTCAGCCGTTAACGTAAACATTGAGTTCAAAACCTACACAAACTACAAGCCGAGCTTCATAAGAACCATTAACACACTCAGAGAACTGCAATTACCCACCGCATGCAAAACGAATTCAACTCTCATAATGTGCAGAACATTGTGCAGAATGTTTTAGTGTGCAGGTGGTGAGATGTTCCAGGATTGCAGATTTCTTGCAACTTTGGGGCCCGTTGCTTCATGTGAGCTTTCATGTTGGGTACGGGGAGTCGAAATGCATCGCTGTGTTGGCAAGTCAGACCGTGAAACTGTCGTGCCTCAGCAGAGACTCATCATTTACACTTACACTGTGACACACACACAGGTCCCTCAGAGGATGGAGGGGTGTGCGTTTGGTGTTTTTTCTGCTACAGCACACACATCTTCTCTGCAAATCACAAGTGATGTTTTTTTGTTTGCTTTTTAACAAAAGAAATAAGAGTAGCCTCCATCTTTGCATCGATGAATCAGAACACTGTGAGCTCTGTTTACGTTGATGGAGAAAACTTGTTTCCATACAACCAATCAGGTGAATTTCAAACCATATTTGCACAAAACAATATGTTGATTGTTCTAACACAGGCAGACACGCCCGCTGTGAAAAAAGCCACACAGCAGCCTGACACACAAACTCAAACCTCAAACCAAGACTTTGAACAAGTGGTGCGAAAATCATTTACAAGGAAACACAATCAAAAAACCTGATAAATGTTCCCAATAACAGCTGGACATCAAGCTGTCAGTGAGACCATGTGGTGGACAGACATGTTGTGTATGCCTCCTGCAAAACTCCCATAATTTTTGCTTTATGCGTCGATTTTTCTGCTTTTTTTCGACCATTGTCTTTGCAAGTCATGTGTCACATAAAGTCCTGCCAAAATAATTCTGCCTAAATGTTTATTTTACATAAAGATTGTAGACTGAACAGGAATTGGGTTTTATTTGGTTAATTTGTTAGTTCATTTATGAGTGCATGAACACACCCACTAACAGGAAATCAGTTCAGAGGACCAAGTTTACCAACGGGTGCAAATAAAGTAACCTGAAAGGAAACTGTTCAACCAGAAACATTTCGCAAAAGGCTGCTTTCAAAATAAAAGCACAGCTGCTTTGCTGGAAACCAAAAGTTGAACATCTTCTCTAAGAATCGGAGCAAAGAAAACCCACAGGAAGTGTGACTGACCCCTCATGAACATGATGTTTAGACGAGCGTCTCACCTGCAGCTCCTGTGTGCTGCTGCTCTGCTCCATCTCTGACAGGAGACCGTCTGCGGCCTCCAGCCAAACCCGGATGGCCTGCAGCTCATCCCGGACCTTTTCTCTCTCCTCCAGCTCTATCCTGGCTGCCTCCAAACCCTCCGTGCTCCTCTGCTTCACTCTGTGGAAACACACAACAGTAAAACAACTTCACAGTCTCTTACCTCCACTGTGAAAAAGCTACAGATTGCAGTGAGAACAGCCTCCACCATCCCAGTCAGAACACAGAGGCTGAAATAGTGCACAGCCTCAGAGGCACGGCAGTCTGTGTCCGACTCACTTCCCCCTGAGTGCTTATCCAGGCGTAGGAGGGCTGGGACGGGATTGAGCTTTTTTTTGTCACTTGTCAAATACAGGAGCTGAATCATAAAAACTGATTTCACAGCTACACAAAGAAAGCATATTAACAAAAAAAGCACAGAAAAATATTGAGACATTGCATTTACACAAATGTCTTCAAACACACTGATTTTTGTCTTGTCTTGGACAATCACACAGAAATGTTGTTAGTATTTAGACATTTTCTGACAGTTGGACTTTAAACAAGATTAAAACGAAGATGATGAAACTTCCCCTTGATCAACAATCCACCGTGGAAACGTGAGGAAAACAGCTGAAGGATTGTAAACTGGGCTGTCAGTCTTCATCTACAGTAACATAAATAAAGTCAAACACCATCTTACCTGCCGTATCTCATCTGCATCGCCTGCAGCTGCTGACAGAGCGGAATGGGAGGAGCCTGCTCCAGGTGGGCGGGGACAGCCAGCAGCCTGGCAGTGCGCAGCTCCAGTGCGGACAGGGCTCGATGTTCACAGTCCAGTCTGTCCTGGTACAATTCCCAGGACTGCACCAGGTCCTGAAGCTCATCAGTGGGGGTCTTCAACCTGCAGGTATCAGGAAGCTCCGCCTCCACCTGCTCCAGGACGCTGGAGGCCTTCTTCACCTGAGAGGGGGGACCGCACATGAGCAGTGTCCTAATTCAGGGGCTGCATCGTTTGAATGCTGCAGCCCATGAAGGCTCACGAAGGACATGCTTCCATCAGCCACAACGGCCAAAATCACACTTCTGTTGCATGAGACAATCTGGTCTGCAGAGCATTTTCTGTTTTATTTTAGCAACCACTCCTCGCACCACCACACACCGCTCCTGTTGCTCAGTAACCATGACACAGCAGTTAACTTATGTGCATGTAAAGGAGACAGAATTGTTTTTTTTAGATATTTTTTGGGGTGCTTTTGTTTCTTTACTTTCAGAAAGGACAGTTGACGAGTGGACAAGAAATGGAGCAGAGAGGGAATGACATGCAGCAAAGGGCCACAGGGTGGAATCGAACCTGAGCTGCTGCAGTGAGGACACAGCCTCTGCACATGGGGCGCCCGCTCTACCGACTGAGCTTCCAGGGCGCTCCAGGCTGCGTAATGTAATGCTTACATTTAAAAACGTAGCCTCTAACTGCTGCTGCTTCATCCGTTATTTTGCTTAAAAAAAATAAAAAGATTGCAATGAATCTTGGGATACGCTGGGCAGCGAAGGAGCCACCCGTTACATCCTTCACAACAGCAGATTTGTTGGCCACATTTGAAGGAGCCAATAAAACAGGAGAGCCTTCGTCACGTCGCTGTGATGCAATCAGTCTGTGTTTACACCCTTGGTAGGATGAGGCCCCTGAAGCAAGACGCAGCTCATTGGTGTAGTCTTGCTAACACTCCACAGTAACAATAACACAGGCTAAAAGACTATTATTAATAATAAATGAATGTGTGGGTAAAATTGTAAGATTAAACTCTTGTTTTAGTTTTAATGGAGTCTTTTACTCACGCTGTCGGTGATTTCGCTCCATTCTGCGATCCTTTGTTTGCTGCAAGCTGTCAGCTTTTGTGCGCAGCGAAGGAGTCTTGAAACCCGTTTCCAGACGGCGGTCACCTTGGCCACTCTGCCTCCACAGCAGCTCTGCTCTGGACACCACTCCTGCAGCTGCTGCAGACACATCTGCAGGGACTCCACCTCCTCACAAAGATCCTGCACACGAGAGAGAGAGGGAGGACACCAACAAAACCACAGATTCAAATTTAAAAAAGACAATGCAAAAAGAAAACTTTAAAGATAAAAAGCTTAAAAAAACTAAATCCATCTATTTTTCTTAAATACTTAACTGTTCTCACCATTTACACTAACTTTTACTGTAAGTAAAGTAGTGAAAAATTAATGTCCCGGAACCAAAAACCCTCAGAGAAAAAGTCTCATACATACTCTGAGTTTGGCTTGCTGGTCGGTGCACTCGGCGAGACAGGTCACCTTTTGACCGACGACCTGTAAGAGGCTGACCTCTGCGCTCATCATACTTTGGATGAATTCATCGTGGTATTTGATGTATTTTCTGTAATTTTCTGCACAGCTGAAATACAGAAAACATTCTGATGTCTTCATGTCCAGTCCGAAGAAAAAAACTCACATGCACAAATGTACACACTGTTCTTTTGTAAACATCTTTGGAAGATGCTAAATGAATGTGAAATGCAATGAATGAGAGTTATTATTGCTTTTATCATCAAATCTGATCTTGGATTCGTGTGAAATCGTGTTTAGTAAACCCAAGAAATGTCTGTTTTGGATTGCTAGAGTAATCTTTCTCTTTGCATGTAGGACCTTTAAGAGAAATTCAGAAATCAGACTTTTGGCTGCAGGTGCATTACCTGCGAAGACACTCCAGTCGTATGCAGCCCTTTGCCTGGAGAGTGGACATCCTCACTAGGAGCTGGCTCAGAATATTCTCCTGGAGCTGGCCGACCTTCTGGGGGCACAGGTAAGGATGCATGGCAGCATGGCTCTGGAGACGCTCCACATGTTTTTGGAAGTGCTGCTGCAGAGAAGCCAAAGCATGCTCAGTCTCCTCCAGCCTCTCGCAGCAGAGCCCAGCAGAGCCCTGCAGCGGCAGCACAGAGACCTCCGTGTCCCTCAGGAATTGTACGGCTTGTCTGACAGCACATGTGTATCTCCTCAAAGACTCTCTGGCCTGAGAGATATTCTCCTAAAATATAATAAACACAATCTCATAACTTTAATCAAATAAGGAGAACAGATCCAATGCTTTTGAAAATCACCTACAAACAAAAACAACAAAATACAAGACCACTTGCCATTTGTGAGTCACATTCACTGAGGACTTCATTCTTCAAGTCCGTTAGATGTTGGGATCCACTTTCCAGTCTGGCTCCCGTCTTTTGCTCTAGAAGCTCCAGTGCTCTCATTCTCGACTCTACCATCTTTTTCAAAGACAAGGTTTTTCTGTATTCATTTTTAATTGCGGTTTCATTTGGCTCCAGCATGGGGAGCTTCTGGAGCTCATTCTGGGTCTTCCAGAGGAAGGTCTGAGCAGCTTTCCTCTCTGAATCGAGGTCCATTTCCTTCAGCACATCCCATTCGACGATGCTGAGGTTGTTGCAGAGTGTCATCTCCAAGGTGTCGAGGATCTCTTTGTTTTGCTTCAGTCTCCGTCCCTCTGCAGTCAACTGTGAGGGGTAAAGGTCTGCAGAGACCATCTGGAGTTGGGAGTGAGTTTCCTCAGACAAATACTTTATCAGAGGAAACTGGATGAGGAGGGCCTGGCAGAGTTTGTGCTTCTGCTTCAGCTCCCTGCTGTCACCTTTGGTCTGATGAACCTGCTCCTGAATGTTTTCCCTGAGGTCCTCCAAACACTGTCTCATATACAGGTACCTCTCATGCTCTTTGGATTTCATTTCCAGGACAGCCATTTTTCTGTGAAGTTCAGAGATGACTGAGTACAGTTCCTTCGTATTTTCCTGTGGAATCCACGGCTGCAGAAGGTCGACCTGGGATTTGTGCTCCAAAACCAAGCGTTTGAAAGGCTCCAAGGCTTGCAGGGACTCATTTGTGATGGGGTACCTGTGTCTACACAAATCTACTAACATCTGCCGGAGGCTCTTTTCAATAGAAACCAGGCTTTTCTTGCTTGAATCTACAGCCTGTGTGAGTTCGTCCAGCTCCTTCTTGTTGGTTTTCTCATAGCTGCTGATAGCTCTGATGTCATCCTGGAGGTTGGTAAGCTTGTTGAAAAGCTCACAGTTCTCTGTGACGCTGAGTTCAGAGCCAATGTCTTTACTTTTCATGAAAAGAGCTTCACAGACAGCACTCTGCTTCTCAGCCTCAGCCAGGGTGTCTTGGATCTGACGAACTCTGCAGTCCAGTTCTGCAGGGCTGCTGAGCTCATCATCTGCCCTCTGTGACGCCTCTCTATGCAGATGAGCTACAACCCAGGTGTCGACATCAGCAATCTGCTCCGACAGCTTCTCTCTGGTCTGCAGTCCTGACTCTATGTCTCTCACAGCCTTAGCTAGTTTCTCAGTGGTTGACTTTGAGAGTTCTTCGAGGGATTCTAGAGAGGAGTTTACCATGGGCACCTCCTCAGCCTGGTCCAGCTCAGGAAGGAGCTCAGTCACCTCCTCCACCAGTATCTCCAGTTGGCCCTGTTTGGCTAAGACCTCAGACTGCAGTTTCTTCAGATCTCTGAGCTGTCGGTGAACCTCTTCAGGAAGGAGAGCCACTCTCTTCCTCCTGCCCTCTATGTCACTCTCTGTCTGCTTGGCCCAAGCAAGGCCATCCCTCATGACTACAAGCATTTTCTCCATGATGGGGTTGCTACTGCTCAGAATGTGGGAGGACACCAGTTCCTCTGTGTGGCAAAGCTGGTCTTTGACCCTCTGAAGCCCCTGCTGTATCTCTTTCGTTTCCTTTTCCCACGGTGCGCTGAGGATTTCCTCTGAAAGTTGCTGCATATGAAGGTGTTTTTGCTTGGCAGCTTTAACCTCAGCATTTGCCACCATCAACCCATGAGCCTTGTTACAATTCCACTGAGTAACTGAGGAAGACTTGGCTTCCAAGTTTTTGCTGATTGCCTCTAAATGCTCCTGAAGACCTGACATCTCAGACAAAAGGTTGCTTGTTTCATAAGAATGAACATCTGTATGATACAAGCTCTTCTCCACAGCTATTTCAAGGCCTCTCCACTGCTGTTGTAACTTCCTCTGCTCTGTCTGTGAGGTTGCCCGGTCAGACCGGCTCAGGTGTGGGGATAACTTGGTATGTGTCACCAGCATCTCCCCAAGAACTGTTCTGTTCTCTTCCATCCGTCTCCGTAAGGAGCGCAGTTGCTCTGCCTCCTTGGAGCTGCTCCCCTCTGGGGACCTGAGAGAAAAACAGGCAAGTTTAGAAGCATTTGCTTGACACCAACAGCGTTACAACAGGTTGTAGAAGATATGAGACACAGTGTTGAGATTTAAGATTTACAATCTATTCACGGTTAATATGAAAATACTGCTGGCTCCCTGGTTTTGATTTTGACTCTTAATTTTCTGAGCTTGTGATGTTAGTTGGAACATAGAATGTTATCCGTCAATGAGAATGATTAGACCTGAGGAAGTTAGTTTTTAGTTTAAATGAGCTAATGAGAATCCTGAAATGTGAAATGAGACTAGTTTGACATCAATTTGCTCTACAGTACCTGACATCAAGAATTCTTTTCTGATAAAATATAACAGTAAAAATTAAAGAAAAATTCACTCATTCTATGAGGTAGAAGTAGGTTAAATAATGCTACATTTTGTATTTTTAGTTCCATTGGATAGTGAGTGTAACCCTTGATTAAGAAATTATAAACCAACTCTAGAAGACGACTTACATTCTAACAGCGTCCAGTTCTGCCATCAGTGTCTCCAGTTTCGTCTTGGCTGCTTGGGTCTGTCCACAGTAATTTGTCACCACTTGCAGCAACGCCTCTTTACTCTGGATGACAGCAGCTGCCTCCTGAACAGCAGTACACCACTGGTCCTCCATGAGCTCCAGAGCATCTCTGTTTTCAGCATCTGCTTCTCTCAGCTGGGAGAGCAATGACAGCTGTGCCTGTGCCACCTCTTGGCACTCCTGTACTCAGCAAACCAAAAGAAACACACAGATGATCATTTAAAGCCTGTAATTTTTATGGATATGTAATGTTTATTCAGATTTTCTGATAATAACTACATAGCCAACAGGAGAAGTGCTATAAGCGGTTTGATTCAACAGTTACAAATTAAAACCTGTTTAGTATTCGCTTTAGGGATGGGTTTGTACAGAGACGACCAATTCTGGAGCCACTTTGGCATTAATATCTTTGTTTGCTGATGCCACAAATCATCTCCTTATGTCTCATGTCATGCAACCTGTCATTTGAATCACACCTGAGCCTCCTCCAGCTCCTGGGCCATGGCTGTCGGACTGATCTCCACTGGGAGGTTCTTGTAGCTCAGAACTTTGGACACCAGACAGCTCAGACGATTGTCCAGATCAGTGGTGGATGTGATCAGAGCCTCCGGAGTATCCTCCATCGGTTTACCCTTACGACACAAAAACACAGAACCTAGTTTAAGTGGAGAGCATTTGGAAGGATGTAAAAGAGACAAAAAAACCCACAACATCCACTAAAACTGACACTACATGCTCATCATAACAGCATTCTTGACAAATATTACTTGAAATCAAAGCACCTACATGCACTGCAGGATGCGGTTACTTTAAACTTCGACGACCCCTAGTGGTACTTTTCAAAGACTACACCGACACACAGTAATCATGGTACCTCGATGAGTTGACTGTTTGGTCCTGTCGCTGCAATCAGCTGTATTTCTGTGAAGATGCTCCCCATGGCAGTTTCTTCCGGTAACTCCAGAAGGAGTTCCTTGGTCTTCTCAGTCTTGGCACTTATTTCAACTTGAGTTTTGTTCTCCTCAGGGAGAAATCCTTCCACCAAGGTGACGTCACCACAGACAGTGCCAGTGGAAGATTTCTGACCCACCTGCAAAGATGTTGTGAAAGCCTATCAGTCCTGTACACCTGCTCACATCATGAAGACAAACACCAATAACATGCAGGAAAAATTTAGGCATTCTGTTTCATACAGTTTTAGTTGAGCTGAGAAAAGAATCATGTTGCTTTTTGGAAAAGAGGAAAACTTAGTTTAAATGTAAATTTTCTCTTCAAGTCTACAAAGCCTTGCTATCTTCTGCTTGCCAGACAGTGATAACACGTAGGAGCAAGCTCTTTTTCCAACCCTTAAGCAATGAAACCTTTGGCAGCACATCTCTGTATTATGTTCTTTGTTAGCATGTAATGCTAATGAAACATAGCTCTGCATTCCCTCTTGTTCAGAACTTCATGTAAAGTTAACACCTTACAAACCTATGAAAAGTTTTTATAGAGGCCCTCGAGGTAGGCTGACCACTCAAACATGCTCTGTAATAGGATTGTCTTTTGTAAGCAGAATACTGAGCAGAGGAACAGGTTGAACATTTTTTTGAACATGGTTAGTTCAGATTCATCTAAATAAATAAACTAAACATAGTATCCTCACTGTGAGCAGTTACAACAGGGATTTGACCTTATCATAAGTAAGTGTGTCTGCAGATGAGTCTGCCTCAGTCTTACCTGTGGCCAGTCCGTGCTCTGAAGCCTCACTCCCTCAGTGAGTGGAGTCTTTTCTCTTTCTACCTTGATCATGGGTCCCATCATCTCTCCCTGAATTGTCTTTGGCTCCTTCTGATCTTCTTTGTCATCCTTTTCTGCATCTGTTGTGACTCTCTCTGTTTTGGCTCTGTGGGTCACGCTGGCTTCAGACAGGGATTCAGTAAAGCTTTCTTGCACTTCTACGCTGGTCACCATTCTCACAGAATCATCGGGCTGAACTTCACTGGTAGTCACATGCCTGCTTTCTTCAGCTGTCTCAAACTGGACTTTTGTGTGAATCTCTGGATCTGTTTCTATTGTGGTAGTTTTGTATTCATGTAAACTCGTATGGATCTCTTGTTTTGTATCAGACTCTTCATCCAGACTCTTGGGTGCATCATATTTATCATGTTGGGACACCTTTGCAAGGTTTTCTTTGACACTCTGATCCTTGACCTCTTTAGGTCTTTCATCTGTTGTTTGGCTTGGTTTCGACCTGTCTTGCCCAGGTTTCTTTGTAAATTCTGTCCCTGAATCGTGAGGAGTTGTAAAAATGTCAGGGGCAGGACGGTGAGTATCATCTTTTTCTGCCACATTCTTTTGCCTCTCAGCACTGACCTCAGGCATCTCTACCCTTATTGGCTCATGTGCAGTCTTCTTTGGGGGAACATCAGCTGTAGCCTTATCCTTGTTTTGTGGGACTTTTTCACACTCTGTGCTTGTTTGACTATCAACCCTTGGCTGTGTTTCTATCATGACAGAGATGGATCCCTGCCTCACTTGAACTTGTGGCACATCCAGCATACCACATGCTGACACTTCAAGATGTTCTCCTTGGTCCCTATGTGCCCTGACCTCTGTTGGTCTATCCTCTGCAGGTTTCAGGAGCTCAACATTAGTTTCAGTTAGGCTTGGTTTTGCAATGTCTTGCTCATATATGTTTATTTCTATGTACTCTGTCTCTATCACATGTGGTTGCAATGCTTCGGTAGCAGGAGAGATGGGTTGAGCCGAGTTGCTTTGAGGCACATTATCTTGACCTTCAGCGCTGCTTCCTTTCACCTTTACGTCAGTCTTTTTAACTGCAGCTTTCTCTAGTGTAACATCGACAGGAGTAATGCCTTTGTCTTTTGGAATTCTTTCACTCTCACTACATGTTTGAGCAGCATCTATCCTTGGTTCTTTTAATCTTCCAGCAGATGTGTTTTCATCCCCCTGATTGGTTGGTATATCTAGTTGTAGGATGCGTACTTCAGGCTCCACATGGATTTTCTCCCCTGAAAAAGATTTTTTATCCTCTAGCACACTGTCAACGCCACGTTTTGCCAAAGTAGGATCCTGTTCTTGGACACCGTGTCTCTTGACCACTTCTGGTCTTTCCTGTGTGCTTTTTAGGAGACCAACTGCAGTCTCAGTTTGGCTTGGTTTCCCTTTATCTTGTGTAGGTAAGCAAATTTCTACAAATTTTGTCCTTGCCTCACCTGTAGGCAATACTTCAGAAGCAGAAGATGGTGGGACAGAGTCTCTTTGACTCACAATGTCTTGCTCTTTAGTACAGCGTTCTAGCATTTCTACTGTTGTCCTCTCAGTTTTTTCCCTCTCTGGCTTAACTTCAGCAGCAGTTTTCTCTTTATTTTCCAGCACTCTTTCCCTCTGGATACTTGTTTGAACAGTATCGATACTTTCCACTCTTTTGTCAGATGTGTTTTCCTCCACTGGACTGGTCTGTATGTCCAGTTGAACAATGCGTACTTGAGGCTCCAAACGGATCTCCTTCACTGACTTTTCATCAAGGCACTTGAATGCACCATGCACATTGTGTGCCAACACTTCACCACGCTCTCTCTGGACATCATAATCTTTAACCTCTTTAGGTTTTTCCTGTGTGGTTTGCAAGGGCCTCAGCTGACTCACAGTTTCCTTTGGTTTCATTAAGTAATGCTCAGATTTTTCTGAAAATTCTGTCCCTGCCTTATGAGGCTGCTCTGTTGCAAAGACAGCAGAGGTAGCTTGAGTGAAATCACTTTCCAGCACAGTCTCTGCCTCTGGCTGATCTGCCTTTATCTCATATGTTTGGCTGAATCCTATCTCGGGTACATCAAGGACTAGATATTTTTTCTGAGTCTCAATTGTGTTTTTCAGTAACTTGTCGATGTAGTCTGCAACATTCATGTCGGTGGGCTCAGTGCAGAGAGGTGAGTGTGTTTCAGGCACTTCACTTGAGATTATTTTGGAGGACTCGGTGATGGTTTGTTCTGCAGCCTCTTTGGATCTGTCTTCTGGCTCCTGCAACTCAGAACGTGTAGGTTTAGCCAGGGCTGAGATGGTTATGAGGGCAGACTCCAGAGGTTCAGCACAAGCAAAAGACTTTGCATTCTCATGTTCTTTCTTGGTTATGTCAGAATTTTTTGGGAGTGCAGAGGCTGTTTCTGAAGCAGTGGTAGTTTCCTTAGTTTTGAGCTCCCTCCTCATTGTTATGGCATTAAATTCTTCCACAGCAGTACCTTCAGTTTGTTGTCTCTTGGCTGGAGTCAAGGTCTTCTGTCTGTCAGGTTCTTTCTGATTTTGTCCAGGCCCCACATCAGGTGATCTACTGTGAGGAACTTTCTCAAAAGTTGTGGAAAGGTCACCTGTCTTTGGTTTTCTTGTGGTTGGAACAAGCTTTGTTTCCTCAGTAACAACATTGGAATTGTGGTCATCGGAAGTCAAAGATGCTTTACGTTCAGGTTTTCTCCTTGTCTGAGGTTCCTCAGTGTCTGCAGGTTTAAGAGGTTCTGAGCTCTTGGACTTTCTCTTGGGTGGCTGAATCTTGCATTGTTCTGCAACAGCAGTTTTAGCTTGACCTTGAACGAACTCTGGGGCTGTGAGATCATTTGTAGGTTCTTGTGTTGTTTCCTTACGTTTCACATCTGTAATAGTATCAGAGGGAGAAACTGACTGTGGAACTGGGGTCACCTGAAGACTCATTGACTTCCTCTCGGTGTGTATAACTTCAGGAGTAGTCATTACAGGGACAGTAGAGGATGGCTCTGAAACATCTAAAATAATGGTTGCTATATTTTTTGTTTCTTCAACAACAGTTTCAGTTTGCACTCTGGAGCTCAATGAAGGCTTCTGACTACCAGACTCTTGCTTAGTCTCTATCACCTCCTCTGTAGCATCTTCTGAGTGGAGCTCTGGGCGCTTTGATCCTCGTTTGGTTGGAGAAAGCTTATTTTCCCTTACAACAGTTGGTTCTGTGTTCATCTGTGGAGTTGCAGAAGACTTCTGCCTGCCAGGTTCTCTCTCATTATCATCAGGTTCCACTTGCTGCAAGGTTTTGGTAGGTTCGCCCCTCTTTGACTTTCTCCTGGTTGGTATGTACTTTGTTTCCTCTGTCATGAAACTTTCTGCTTGCTCTCTCAAATTCAAAGTAGACTTTTGACTTACAGGGTCCTCCATCATCTGAGCTACCTGCTGGTCATCCTGTTTCTGAGGAAGTTTTGGACTCTTTGATTTTCGCTTGGGGGGTAAAACCACACTTCCTTCCAAAACAGTAGTTTCAGTCGACTCTGGAGCAAACTCTGAGGTTGCAGACTCTTCATGTTTCTTCATCAAACCTGCTGTTCTTTCAGCAGTTGACAGCGGCTCTGGAACCCTGGAATCATCAAGACTATCTGACTCGCTTCCGGTTAGTATGACCTCAGTTTCCTCAGCAGCAGCTTCAGTTTGTTCCTTGGATCTCAGTGAAGATACCTGGCCAGAAGGCTTTTCCATAGTCTGTGTTTTCTCCTTGTTTGAAAGTTCTGGGGAAAGTTTTGGCCTTTTTGACTTTCTTTCGATTGGTAAGAGGTTACTTTGTTCTAAAGCAGCAGTTTCAACAGGTTGTGTCATCCCCTGTGTAGTTGAAGAAGTCTTTCCAGTCCCGGGTTCCTCCTTAATTTCCTCAAGCTTTACAAAGTATTCAGAAGTTTGACTTTGAGTAGCGACTGGCTTTGAAGCAGTGGAGCTCTTTGATTCTTGCCTTTTCGGTGCCAACATAGGTTCCTCAGCTCCCGTTTCTGTCCGAGGAGACATCAGATTCTGTGTGGGTTTTGCCACGTTTTGACTATCTGACTCTTTACTGGTAGGTCCATGCTTTGCTTGCTCAACAGTGGGCTCAGCTTGCTCTTGGATGGATTCATCAGTGGAGGATTTCAGAGTCCTGTGCATATTATTGGTGAGTTCACCTGTGAGAGAGGTTGCCACAGGGCCAGTAGCGAATGGTTCTGATACATCTAGAAAAACACTGGCTGTATTCTTTGGTTCTTTTACAGCAGCAGCTCCTGTCAGATTTCCAGTTGACCACTGATTCGTAACATTTTCTACCATTTTAGGTTCCACATCAGTCTGAGTAGGTTCTGTTTCAGTGATCAAAGTCCTGGACTTTCTCCTGGATGGTACAGGTGTAGTTTTCTCAGTAACTCCGGGTGCAGACTGCTCAGCAACCTTTTGGATTAGTACAGGTTCCTCAGCCTTGTTTGTTGGTTCCATTCTGGGTTCATTCAAACCAGTACTTCTTATGTCTTCCATGACCACGGTCACAGTAGGCTTGAATGTTTTAGCCTCAGCTGAAACTGACATTTCAGCACCAACAGACAAAGACTGTTCTGTTGAGGGAGCATTTTTCTGCAGTTTAATTTCTTGTTTTTTTTCAGGTGAGTGTTTATTTTTTCGTGGTGGCACCACTAGTGATGTTTTTGCCTCCTGTAGGTTTCCATGAAGGACATCAGATGGTTTCTCTTTACTTTTTTCTTCAAGTTCCTTCGATGAGAGGTTAAAAACAGCATTAGCTTCTACAGAGTTAAAAACCTCAAGAAAGGGTAAACATAAAACATTGTGACTGGTCAGGACTGTCCTGGAATAGCAAGTGAAAAGAAAGTAGTGTATAATTTTTTTTTCTTTTATCTTTCTAATATGAGACATATAATTTATTGAACATGTTTTAAATACCTTTAATCTCTGGCTGAGAGAAGTCCTCTGTACATCTGCCTCTCTGAGTGTCTCTGAACCTTCTCTCTCCAGTTTCTCAAATAAGACTGGCATCAAAGAGTCTTTTAGAAATTGCTGGTGAGAAAGTGCCTCCTGCAGGCTCTCCTGCAACTTTGCACCTTCCACCAATTTCACCTATAACCAGAAAGAAAAAGACAATGTTTAAGTGTTTTTAATGATGAAAATTCTAAATGTTTGTAAGTGAAGCTTTACCAGGTGAGCATAAATAATCTACAAACAGAAGTTCAAACCAGATAAAACGCTACACTTCCTTCATATGTTCATCATCTTCCAACTAGATGCTCTTGAGCAAAAAAACTAAGAACAGAAGAAGACGGGATGTACTAAGAACTTCGAAGG
>JAQLOL010000007.1:2130489-2150627 GCA_029783665.1 Naso thynnoides | reverse complement strand
AGATGGTACGGTTGGAGCATACACACTGAGAAGCGTGGCATAGCGGTCTTTCACCAGAGGGATACGGGGGGTCATCAGCCTTTCGCTGATGCCCACAGGTGTTTCAGTGAGCCTTGGTAGTAATATGTTTTTAATGGCCAGTCCCACACCAGGCAGATGTTGTGCACCTGGGGGGCAGCCTTTCCAGTCGAAGGTGTAGCGCATGCCCTCCTTTGTTAGAGAAGGAGCCTGGTTTCGCTCAGGGCGGCAATGTCAATGTTGTAGCAGCTCAGCTCGGCTGCAACCAGGGCTGTCCTTCTATGTGGTCTTTCAGACCTGCTATGGGAGTCCAGGAGGGTTCTTATATTCCATGTTGCCAGTTTAAGATGGTAGGATTTGTTTTTTCCACTTTTCTTATTTCGAGCGCAGAAGTGGAATGGCCCAACAGGAGCGATAGCCTGTCCAGGCTTAAGTTGAGTGGGCATTTTTGAGGCCACTTTTCCTGGGCCTTTCCTCAGCTTGAGGTGAGCAGTGTGGACCCTGAATAAGGTGCTCAGTCACACAGGGGTCTGCCGAGAGCAGCTGCCACTCAGCCCCAGCAGTTAACGGCCAATACCCTGTGCCGCTGACGTGCAGGGTGCTGACTAAGAGCTCCCAGTCGATTCAAACCTGCTCCCGTCGCCAGCCGCCCCATCGCCATCAGACTTTAGCCAGGTGTAGGTTCAGGCAATATTCACCGTGGTCAGAGGTGGATACCTGTGCAGAGAAGTTTTTAGAGTGCTGCAGGAGGCGCTATCTCCAGAAACACTATCTTCGCCATAATGGGGTAGATCTGGTGGCATGGTTAAGCCCAAGACGACCAGCTCCTCATCCTGGCTGCAGGAGGCTGGCGGGACCAAGTTCTGTTTAGGTCACCTATTGTGCACCGCCAGCACATTGCTTTTCTGTTGGGGTGTGCTCCTTAGCCTTGCCTCAAGAGGCTAACCCACAAGGCAGTGGGGCTATTTGCCCACAGCTGGGGCTGTGGTTGATGGGTGCCAGGGCGTGTCCACCGTATGGTGGGCCTGCACACCGCATCGTTGGGGCCCGCTGCTGCTCCGAGATCCCCTGCAGTTTAGCCTGGGACCGCGAGGTACCCAGTTGCCATGTGTTGCCACGAGGAGGCACTGCAGGGGTCTTGGTGGTGGAGAGGCTGTGTACTGGCAGAGGAGACTTACGCACTCAGCTCCTTTTTTTTTACCCCATGACGAGGCTAGCCAGCAGAAAGAGTTGCAAGTTGAAAGCAGAAAGTTGCAAGCAGCATGTGCTAACTACAAGCACCTCTACACTACTGCACTAGGCGCATCACACACACCGTGTGTCCAGGACACACACACATATATATATATATAGGTCGTGGCCCTCTCCCCATTCATTTAGATAGAGCTCTGGTCTTGTTTGTCTGAAGTAGCTGCCCAAGGGCAGACCTTGGACTGACCTTGGTGATGCTTCTCTGCAGGTTGTCCTTGCCCATGTAAGAGGCATGATCACTGATTGTCTGCTCTGCTCTCTGCAGGACGCTGCTCAGGTGACTGCGGCAGCTCTGGAACTTCTTCAGAAGCTCCAGCAGCTCGCTGCACTGCTTCTTCCTGCCACATAAAATACAAAATAGAAGAAATTTCAGATGTTTTGTTTTCTCTTTGCCTGCAAACAATGCTTTCACCAACAGTGGCTATGAACATTGTCAACATTTCTCTGAGCACAGAAACAGAGCTGTAATATTATTAATATGAAATGGTAATATTAAGTGTTTTCAGCGGCAAACTGATCACAGTCGGTGTGTTCATCAGCTGTACTGAGTCACCAGCAGCCATTATTTCCATTTCATTTATTTGTTGGGTAATTTATTGAGTTTCTCAAGATGAACATAATCTGGTGTTTATTTTTCTTTTCATTAGTGTTTCTGTATTTGTTTTTATCCACTTCACAAGTTATTGGCCTTTGAGTTTCATCAGAGCCCTGTTAGTCAGCTTTACCTGCTTCCGCCTCTCACGACACAATGATGAACATGACCTACCTGTCAGACAAAGCTCTCTGCGTCTCCTTCCACTGAGTCTCCAGCTCCTGTAAAGTGTTTTCTCCTCCTGCCTGTTTCTCTTGAAGTTCACGGACGTTCTTCAGCTCTGAGTGCTGAGCCTGCAGCTGAGCCTCCAAATCTAACAGAGCACGAAGTCTAGAAAGAGCACAGTGATTATCAAGGCAATTTCACTGTCAAGTCAATTCAACAGAAAATATAACAATATAAAGCCCAAAACACAGCCAAGTTGTCTTAGGACACTTTACAGATAGAGTAGGTCTAGACCACACTCTGTGATTACATTGTGTTTTTGTCTCATTTTTTTTCAAAACCCAACAAGTGAAAGCAATAGTAATTTTTATTTAAAAAATGAAAATACATAAATAAACATGAGACCGCAGAGAATCTCCTAAATTCACAAAAATAAACACAATATAAAAACAGCATAACAGACATTATTTGAGAAAATCAGGCTTCTAATTGCAATTGCTTAGTTAAAATATGTATGCATACACATACATATATGTGTGTATTAATATTCTAGAAAATATTTTATGTTCATGCTGTAAACAGCCTCTCATTGGCAGTGCAATCTTTCTAACAAGAAATTTTTGAAGAAAGGATTTTTCTTCTAAAGACTAATAGCGAAGGAAAAGTGCACACAAATGAGAAGAATAGGCAACATTAAGCAAGTGCATATTTTGAGCTTAGGTAAAACTGCATCAGCATAAAGACACACAACACTCACCTGTGTTGCACAGCAGGCATGGTGGGCTCCTTCAGGCCTTGTGCCTCGATCGTCTCCTGCAGGTTCCTCAGCTGGCCCAGCAGCGTCCTCGTCCTCAGACCCACGGATTTGCTCTGAGTCTCCCTCTGGACGCCTTTCTGCTGGCTGGCCAGCGCAATGTCAGCCTCCTCCAACCTTCTCAGCAGGACAGTCACCATGTCCAGGCAGGAGGCCGGGGCGCCATCCCTGGTAACTGTCAGCCTGGCCCCCTGCAGCAGCAGATCCAGCTGAGGCGCCTTCTCTTTCAGGCTGTCGATGCTCTGGCTGATCAGAGCCAGCTTGGAGCGACAGTCCTGCAGTACCTGGGCATTGCTGCAGGGAGCGCCTTGGACTCCAGAGATGTCTTCGTCAACAGAACGCAACGACATGAGGAAGCGGTCGAGGGCGCGGCCAGCGGCTTCGCTCTTGCGGACCTGCTGTCGAAGCTGATCCAGGCTGGTTTTGTGAGCCTCCACTTCGCGGGACAGAGGGAAGCAGTCTCTGGGGTCCAGATCACTGGACTCAGGGTCCAGGCGGGAAACCTGGTCCATTTCGTTCTGGATGTTGTCATCTAGTTCCTAATGCAAAAGGAGACAAAGAGTAGTTTGATGCAAATGGCTTTTGTGTAAGTTTTTTCAGACTGACACCAAAACACTGAGACCACACATTTGATGCGTGGTGGGTTTTACAGTCTTAACTCTGTTTCTTTACTGTAATTTCTGATAGTTTTCCTCTGGTCTCTTTCATCCATTTCTTGATCACTCTGACTTTCTGACTGGGCTTTTTCTGCACGTTTCTGGTAAATCTGGGTCTCAGAGGAGTCACTCTTAATATTGTGCGTGTCAGACTGACCAAGTGAAAAACAAAACAGTAACTCGTGTCCGACCTTGATGTCTTTCAGGATGTTGCTGTTGGCCAATGAGAAGCCAGTGATGTCTTTGGGCTGCCTCAGGTAGCGATCCAAACGGTCGGTGAAGTCCACCATGTGGTTCTCTGTGGAGTCGATCTGTCTGAGGGCAGCACCCAGCGAGCTGCCTCGCCTCTGAAGGTTGGACTGTTGGCTGCGCCATTGTTCCTGTAGCTCCGCCTTCTCCTGCTCCAGACCAGTGTTCCAGCTCAGCTGGGAACGCTGGGAACACTGGTTTGTATACTCAGACCACAGAGACTCTGTCTCCTGCCTCAGGGACTAAGAATGAAGGAGTTCAAATGAGATGGATTCAGAGATGAATTTACTTTGTAAATGCATGACAAGCACAGACATCAGCTGCAGACACTGAAACAACAGTCTGTGAACAACAATCTGTTCACATTAAAATCTGTTTTACACAAACACAAACTTACTCAAACTTAGACCGTACCTGTATTTCCTGGAGTCGTGTGTGAAGGCCATTCAGAGAGCCGCAGTCCGAGGGGACATCCGTGATGCTCTGTTCATTTTTAGCCAGTTGAGCTTGCAGAGTCCTCTTACAATTCTCATATCTGGAGAATGTTTTCAAGTCAAAACAAAGAAAACTGACCTCCTATCTGATCAGTACACTCAGGGCTCTCATTGCTGCTTAGTAACTATTGTTTTTCAAAGGGGCGGTATCGTCACAAGCATTTTTTGGCTTCTGATCCTGAACAATGTGTTATCTTGTGTTAATCTTTTTATTACATGTGCTAATAAACTGGACAACTAACTTGTGTCTGCCATCAGAAGCCAGAACGAGATAAATTCAATGTACCTGTCTAAGGCCTCCTTTTTGGTGACCTGTTCCTCGACCGATGCCTGCTTTTCAACCTCCTTCCTCTCCACAGCGACTGTGTTCACTGCCACTTGAAACACCTGAAAGCGAATAAATGAGCATGTTTTCTGTTATTTCAAACCTCTGCAGCTGCTCAGTGGACATCTTTAGAAGACAGTACAAATGGAAACGTAAACAGCTCTAATTGCTGAGTTAAAAGAGAACTGTGCTTCAGTGGGAGCGAGTCATACCTCAGCTGAGGTCTGAGGTTTGTCACTTGATCTTGAAGGTTCCTTCTGTGGGGTCAAATCCTCACTAAAGGCAACAGGAGTCCTGTGAGACAGAAATGAGGAAAACGTATCTTAACCCTCTGCACAGGACAAAATTCAACCTCAAACAGCAAAAGCAGCGAATGTTAGATTCATGAAGGAGCTTCATCACATAAAATCACAGACACCATTATGACATTTCTAAATTAAAGGAGATAACAAGTCGAGAAAAAATGGTTTTCTCGCCTCGAATCGGGAAGTGGTGCATCTTGGTCTCCGCTGAACTGACGCTGGATGGCAGCCAGTCTCTTCTCACACTCCCTCAGCTGAGTCTGAGCCAGGCGGTGCGCATCCTCGGGGCTCAGGGTGTCACACAGCACTCTCAAGGCCTCGAGGCGCTGCCCTGCCTGAGCCAAGCTGCCCTCCGCTGAGATGCAGGCCTGCAGAGTGTTGACAGAGCCAACAGCGCAGGCATGAGGCCACATGATTAATATTACTTACTTGAACCTACTTAATTAATTTTAAATAAAACAATTTTTACTTGCTTGTCCTGCGCACTATAAAATCCAGATATCGACAGACATATGCAAGCTACACCGTACACAACAGCAATCCACCAATACACTGCATGAGAAACACGAGAATGCTGTTTTTATCTTCAGCTAATTATGTAATTTCCTCTGTACTGTTTACAGTCTACATGCCAAGAATTTTATTGATCTCTTTTGTTATGTGTGTTGTGTATGTTTACTGCATTTGCCTTCCTCGCCCAGCCAATAAGAATAAAAAATATTAATAATAAAAATAAATACCAAAATCCTAAATAGTATGATATGATATGTAAATGTAAATGTGGTCGATCAAAAACAGCACCCTCTCAGAGAGCATCCAAAATGAGGTATCACAATTACCAAGTCCCAATGACAGAGTCTCTTTTGAAACGGAGAGGAAGTAGAGAAAAGGTTAGACAGGTGCGTCATGTAAGCTGGCAGCAAACCCATCCACCAAAGCACACCTGCTTACAGTTTAGCTCTAGTTTCAACTACCTGAGCTTGGTTTTCTAATTGGGACCTTAAGTGCATCTCACACTGCAGGGCAGCTGTGTTAAAGTCTCTCCTTGTTACTTCAAAACGTAATTGCTGCAAAAAGCCTGAGATGTCTGCTCTCACAGCCTGGGAACAAAATACAATGAGTTCAAGAAAACCACAGTGACAGGTTCGACCATATCAATGAAAACAGTGCTGACAAAAGGCACAAAATGTTGCAGATTTAGTTTGCAGTTGGCATAAAAAAGGAAATATCTGTCACAACCAAACCTCAAATATGAAAAGGCTCATCAAACAAATGAGAACAATAAAAACTAAAAACATTAACACCAATATTCCACAGTATGTGAGGCTGTGTCCTACCTCCCACTGTGTCCTGACACACTGGGTGTAGAACTCCATGTCTCTGAGCTCTGAGGGGGTACAAAAGGCTTCCATGCCCTTGGCTGCTCTTAAGAACTCCTCCAACAATTCTGGGTCCAGGGTCCTCAGTGTCTCCTGATGGGGAAGAAATGTTTCACGTGACTGCAGCATGGCTTCTTCAAAATCAGTAAAAGAGAAGTTATAGTATTTTCTTTTTTTATGGTTGTTTACCCCTTAAAAATGACAACCTCTGTCTTTTTCAACCTGGGCCCTATTTCCCACGTCTGTGAGTGAGACTAATGGGGACAACTTTTCTAGAAGTTGGTCAGTATTGAGGGAGGCCGATGCAGCTGTTAGCCGAAAGATAAGCTAGAACAGGATTCTAGAGGCAACTGCACATCACCAAAGTTCGTCCACCAAAGTGTTTGTTCTTGCCACTGACCGCCTCAGATCGATTGCTTAAATCTCTGAAACCAACATGGAAAGCATTTTTCTTACCCTTCGCTTGTTCTGGGCTGTATGCAACCAATCACGTTCTAAAGTCTTGTTCTTGCGTGTTGCAAAAAGAAAATAGAGTTGATATGAGTGTGTGAGAGTGGATCAGAGCAGAGCTGGTCTTTATGGAGTACAGTTGGGAGTTTTGTCTAATCAATTTCGGTGTCATGGCTGAATATTTACCCAACTTTGAGATTGTGGATAATTTCAATGGCTGCCCATAATTTTTTGAGCCCAAGTACACAGATGAGGAGCTCCTAAAATTTGAAGAGCGGACAATCACATTTCAAAACATGATTTGGTTACATACAGCTCGGAACAAGTGAAGGGTGTAAGAAATGCTTTGCATGCTCTTGTCAGAGACTTATACTATTGATCTGAGCCGGTCGGTGGCCAAAACAAGCACTTTTAGTAAAAACTTTGGCGTGCCCCCAAGAATCCCGCTCTTCCATGTTTCTCAGCTTCTGGTTGCGTAGACTTGTCTCATCAGTCACAAGGGAAATAAGGCCCAGGGTGAAAAATACAGAAGTTCTATTTTATAGTCACATGGCCAAGTTTTGTGTTTTGTCAAATGAAGTTTTTAGTAACTGGTATACTGATTGATCTATTTAATCAACTGGCAATGAAGAGTACAAAACAGACCCCCAATTGCATGAAAATCTTGTAGATTAAGGTTTATTTATTTAAGTTACTTGTTGAGTAAAGCATTACAATACAGAAGTGATTACATTCACCTCTTTGACTGTTGCTTGATTGGCCAAGACGCGTTTGTCTTCAAAGACATTAATGGTCTCCATGATGTGCTCCTGCAGACAGTGCTTGGCCTCTTCGAAGCCATTTCTAGCCAAAGCCTGGGCCTTGGCGTAAGCCTCTGTGTAGGCCTGGGGAGGTGCCTGGGCCAGGACCGGAGGTGTGATGCACAGGTCTGGTGACTCAGCCGGAGACTGTGGCAGCACATTGACCTGGGAGAGGAAAGCAGTTTGGGGTTGTTGATGTTTAGGTTGCGAAGGAGACTGAGTTTGAGGTTTTGACTGTAGAAGAGGTTCAGTCTGAGGTCTGGCCTGTGGGGGTGATTGAACCTTGGCTTGTGGTGCCATCTGGCCCTTGGGTAGAGGTGGTGACTGAGCCTGAAGTTGAGGCTGCTGTTTGGGTTGTGGCAGTGATAGGGCCTTCGCTTGTGTTAGTGACTGAACTGTGGGTTGAGCTGGTGACTGATCATCAGGTAGTTGTGAAGTTTGGGTCTGCAATTTTGGAAGTGGTGGTAATTCTGCCTTGATTGGTGATTGAGCCACAGGTTGTTGTGGCAGCTGGGTCTTGGGTGTTGGTTCTGACGGTGATTCCGCCTTGGGTTGGGTTGGTGACTGAACCATAGGCTGAGACGGTGATTGAATTCCTGGTTGTGGTGCCAACTGGACTGAGAGTTTGGGTTGTGGTGGTGACTGAACCATAGGCTGAGACGGTGACTGAATTCCTGGTTGTGGTGCCAACTGGACTGAGAGTTTGGGTTGTGGTGGTGACTGGATCTTTGCTTGTGGTGGGAGTTGGGCCTGATGCTTAGGTCGGTAGGCAGGCTGCTGGAACTGAAGGTTGAGCTGAGGCTGCTGAGGCTGCTGAGGCTGCTGAGGCTGCTGAATCTGCGTCTGGGGCTTTACATGTATCAATGGCTGTGTCTGAACGTGCATTTGGGACTGGGTCTGCAGCTGAGGTTGGAGCTGGGGATGTGAGGGAAGCTGAGGCTGGACTTGGTGTGGTGGTTGCGATTGAGGAGATATTGGAACTTGCATCTGAGGGTGATGCTGAGTTTGATGCTGATTCTGTGAATATTGCTGAGAAAGAGGCTGGGAAGGCTGTGCCTGTTGAGGCAGGGTCTGAACCCAAGTCTGTTGCTGAACTTGGCCTTGTTGTGTCTGTACATGATACATATCATAACCTCTCATCTGATGTTGCTGTTGCATGGAACTTTGGGGTCCCATCATCACTTTGGGTTGTGTTTGAGCCCATGGTTGAGTTTGTGGTTGCATCTCAGGCTGAGTATATGATGGCCCCATGTGAGCATATCCAGGGGGCCCTACTTGATATCCTGACTGGGAGCCAGCTTGGGGCCACTGCAGTGGTGCCGGAACTGCTGGATAAGCCTGAGACTGTGGAGCTTGAGCTATTTGCGGAGCATATTGTTGGGGAACTGAGTGGCCTATCTGGGTAATGGCCTGGTTTTGTGAGTCTTGTTTGGGTGTCCACTGCTGAGACAGTGACTGACCCTGGGGATAACCTGGAGAGTAACGAGAAGGTTGTGCTGTTGCCTGTGGATGCAAGATAGGCATTGGCAAAGATTCTCTAACTTGAGTCCAAGTTTGGATTTGGCCGTAGGAGATATGGCCTGGATCCTGGACTGCTGACTGAGCATGTGTGGAATGCTGAGTCGTGGGTAGAGAAAGCCCCTGGGGCTGGGCTACATGGTGAGCTAGAGTTTGTTGAGTCGCAGGTTGGGTGTGACTTGGCTGAGTCATTGGCTGAGCATGTGTTTGAGCCTGGCTCATTGATTGGGGACTGACCTGAGACTGTGTCTTCAGTTGAGGAGGGGTTCGAAACTGCACCATGGACTGAGTGTAGGTTTGAGAATGGGGCACTGAGTGAGCATCGGTTTGAATCTGGGTATGTGTAGGTGGCTTAGGGGAGGGGGGTCTAACAGGGGCCCATGACTGTGGATGACTACGAAGCTGAATGTGAGATTGCACGGGAGGCTGATTTTGGCCTGCCACTGGAGCCTGCAATGGGGAAGAAGGTCTTAGCTGAGCCCGTGTCTGCACCTGAGCTACAGCTGGGCCATGGGCTTGACCCTGAGGCTGCACAGACTGTTGAGGTCCTGCTGGGACACATGTCCGGGACTGAGTCTTAACCTGGGACTGACTCTGTGACTGGGTCAATGATTGTGTCTCCATGGGGCCACAGGGCTGTTGAGGAACCTGTATCTGTGACTGATCTTGGTTTACTGTGGTTTGGGACTTGGTTTTCAGTGGTTGCGGACTGTCTGAGGTAGTGTGAGACACACTTTTGGACTGCTCTTGCTTTTGGACTGCCCCCTGAGATTTGGAATAAACCATAATTTGGGGTTGTGACATTTTCTGGCCCTTTGTTTGTGGGTGATGCTGAGTAGAAGTTTTACACAGGGACTTAGTCTTGGTGTCTGAATCTGGTTGTGCCTGTCTTATTTTAGGCAGTGTTTGCTGTTGTTGTTTTTGTTGTTGCTGCTGCAGCAACTTTTCCTGTTTCTGCTGTTTTGCAATGTGCTGTAGCTGTTGTTGCTTCTCTTTTTGTTTTTGTTGTTGCTGATATGACAGTTGTTCTTGTTGCTGCTCTTGATTTTGAATTTGCTGTGTTTGTTTTTGTTGCCCTTTTTGCGGTTTTCTTGGCTGTCCAGTTATCTTTTCGTGAGCCTCCTGATGCAGCACAGCAGTTGCTGTATGCTGTGGAACAACCTGAAATGATGCCTTTGTTTCTTTGTCTGACTGTGTCTGTGTCTGTCTGGTCTTAATAGTTTCCCGAGTGGAATCCTGTTCTGGATCTGGAACAGGAGTTTTATGTTCTCCTGAAGCTGACTTCTGAAGCCAAGGCCGGTTCTTCATGGCCTGAGCCTTTCTGCTCTGAAGTTCCTGGGAGCTCACAGGTGGTTTTCTTACAGGTGTTTGCTGAGATAAAGGCCGATCATGGTGCTCTGCTGTCTGCCTGACTTGTGGTTCAGCCTGGATATCAGTTCCTGTTTGCTGCTGAACTTGACATTCATGGATTTCAAGCTGCTGCTCCACTTGTTGTTCTTGCCTCTGTTGCTGTAGTTGTGCTGACCTTGGCTCCTTCTGTTGCACTTCTTGTGATTGCTGTTGCTTGAGTTCTTGTTCTGTCTGTCCCTCAAGTTGTTCTTGCTGCAAAAGCTGTTGCTGAGGTATCAATCCTTGTTCCTGAGTCTGATGTTGAATTTCTTCAGTGGTCTCTTGCCACCCCAGAGCCTGACCTTCCGGTGGTGACTTTGTCCTATTCTGCAATACAGCTTGTGCATAGGTGTATGGCATTGGCGGGGAAGTCATCTTTTCTTCTCTGTATTCCTGTACTACTATCTTTGGCACAAAGGTTTCATGAGATTGAAGAGAATCTAACTTTGTCTCTGGCTGTTGAGTTGGGTGCCTGGTGTCTGACTCCCTCAGTTGTTGAGGGTCCTCTTCAGCCTGGATAAAGACTTTTGATGGAGGAGGCCCTTCTGGAGGGCTCCTGCTTCTGTCTCTTCTGGCTCCCAGACTGCTCAGCATACCCACAGCTTCCTGCAATCAAATTCACAAACATTAAATAATTTAATTGCATTAGATTAATATTCTCTGATGTGCCCTTCTGGTTTCCCCCGTCTCAAGTACAGAACATGCTAAAATCAACAGCATGCCAAGTTAATTTACAGAAAGATTACTGGCCTGTGACTGAGCAACAGCGGTGCGCACTCGGTCCTGCATGGCAGAGGCGTGGAGATACTGGATAGGAGAGTTCTTCTGATTGGTCATCACCATCACCTGCAGGTCTTGGTCCTCGGTGACCACCTGACCCTCCAGTTGTAGACCACGGGATATCAGGACCTGGGAGAAAGATGGTGTTGAACAACAATCAGCATTTCCCCAGTTTCAGTTGGTTTTCTTAGGAGAGGACAATGAGCTTGTCATCGGAGTTTTGACTGTTTCAGAAAAAAAAACATTATGATTGAGGTTTACGACCAAACTTTGTATTCCAAGGGTTGTTTTTTTACCTTGGCTCGTAAGTCTTGGCCCCGCTGTTGTCGCTCCGTGGCCCTCAGCACCTGGTAGAGCTCCCTAGCCTCAGTCTCCCAGTGCAGGAGTTCAGCCAGGCGACTGTCAAGACCTGACACACTGTGCAGTAGCTCTGCACACACCTGCTCTACTTCCAGCAAGGTCTGCATCACCTAGTGACATCAATGGAATGGATGAAAATGAACAGAAAAACTTACAGTACATTCTGTAAATTCACAAGTGGAAGCTGCTAATAGATCTTTGGTTATTAAATGTGATGAGCAGATGAACATAACATGAAGTCTTGAATGCTCATGAACACAGCAGTTTGGAAAGGGAAGAATCATTCATACTTCAGGTAAAGCAAGCTTCAGTTTCAGGAGCTGATCCGGTGGGCACTCTGGGGAGGGAGCCAGAGCTTCCAGATCCACTTCTTTTATTTTTCCCATGATAAACTGAAAAGAACAAACCATACAGTCAGTCCTAAAAATACTTATCTCATCATTTAAAGCAGGGCGGCATGGTGGCTTGGTGGTTAGCACTGTTGCCTCACAGCGAGAAGGTCTTGAGTTTGAATCCAGCTACTTTCTGTGTGGAGTCTGCATTTTCTCCCCATGCCTGCGTGGGTTTTACCCGGGTGCTCCGGTATCCTCCCACCATCAAAGACATGTATGTTAGGGTTAATACGCCTGTCAGTGCCCCTGAGCAAGGCACTGACAAAAGATCTGGAATTGGTCCCCTGGTGCTGTACTGCAGCCCACTGCTCCTAGTGTGTGCAGTTAAGGTTAACTATGAATAGGATGGGTCAAACGCAGAGGATCAATTTCCCCAATGGGATGAATAATGTTACTTCAAAGTTACTTCAAGTAAAATTCCCCAAAGACTAATGAGCCCATTCTGAGATCTGTTATTTCAGATACTTATAATTAGTGTGAATTCACATTTGAAGTCTTATAATAAATTTCAGAGGTATGTTGCTGTGTGGAAAGCTGGACACCAGTCCTTTTCTAGAGCCGTCCTTGTGATATTCATATGCTTGATGATGGTCCATCATCAATGACAACAGACCCTCTGCAGTGGGCTGCTGACATATGAAACTACGCTGGCCCAACACTGAGAAACAAAAAGAAAGTTAAGGAGGCAACAATATGACACTACCACGCCCTCAACCTCACGGGAGTCGGCCAGCACGGATTGGAGTTTACATAAAACGCTGCAGCAAAACCAACTCCCATGCACAAGAAACCTATGCTCTTCCCAAAATGCAATGCCCAAAAGGAAGATTCATATGCTTAGAGCAGTGACAGTGAATAGTTGGAACAGCAATGGCCCTTCTTCACTATTACAAGATAAAATTCATCCACCCACTAGTCCTACCTGTATTCTTTTTCTGTAGGTGCGTAAGGGACCTGCCATGGCCTCCAGAGGCTCTTTGAGGATGAGAGTGGCTTCTCTGATCAGAGCTTGGACATCATGGGGTCCAGCCTGGACATCGGCACTTGGTTCAGCCATGCTGTCCTGTAAATACAATATCACATAAATAACAAGGAAAAAACAAATGGATAGACAGCAGAAGCTTTTTTAAAAATCTAAATATTTGGTGGACATGCCAATTAGAGATAAAAGGACAATCAGAAGAGTGCAGCTAAGTCATGTGGAGTGGTTTATGCAATGATTTCTGTACTTTTATACAACAGTGGGCATGATTTCACAGATATCTCACTGAGGAATTTATAATATCAGGCAAACATGCAACTTGAGAAAACAAATGAAGCCGTATAATAATAAGCTGTAGTCACAGACTAAAATAGCCTGGTGTTTATAAATGACTTTACAACAATTAAAAGTGGAGTTAAACATCTGAACTTGAAACCACTCCTTAATATCACAGTGGGAATAATTACAGCTTAAATTCCAAAGACCTGAGACATTAGGTGACCAAAATTTTTGCTGTCACTTGTCACGTAACAGGAAGTAAACACAGAAGAAACTATGCCATCATGTGAGGACAACATATGAGCCAGTTTTCTAATGGTTCCAGCCTGAACTGCAGTAATGTGACAGCACAGACAGCTTCTGATGGAACAGCACAGATTTACTGTCACTTCAGAGTCTCTAACTTACAAACGTGTGTCTCTTGACAAACTCAGCCCAGTGCATGTTGAGTCTGCGCAGCTCCTCTGCCAGACTCCTGCTGGTCTGAGGGTCTGTTGACTCCATCAGGAAGTTGCCCACCTCGTTCAGGTGAGCCTGTCGGGATCCCCACTCATCAATCGATTCAGACGTCACCTTGACAATAAAATGAATATCACAATCTTAATCAATGCAGAGGAGAATTATTACAATTCAACAGCTACAAGTCTGTAGGTATAGGTTTGTTTAGTTGATATTTGTATATATTTAGTCTAAATTTTTACATGAAGTTAGCATGAATATTTACACTGGAGGGAGAGGGAGAATTGTGTCATTGGTTGCACTGAATTTTAGTGGGTAGAGCAAAGACACTATAATTAACAAAAATTATGAAAAGCCGACAAAAAAGGTGGAAGAATTTATCTTATTTAGGGCACGTGTTTTTTCTCCTACTAACCTAATACGTGTTATCTTATAATAATGTGTTAGTAATACCTCGGGGCGGTGGCTCTGGCTGTGTGTGACTGAGACCTGCTCCAGCCAAGCCTGTAGGGAGCTGAGGCAGTCACTGTACGAGTCCCAGGCTGACAGGACGCGTCCCATGGTGCTCTTGGCTTTGGTCACCTCTTCCAAAACCACAACGGTGTCCTTCTCCAGCTGCTTCACCTGCTCACTGACGCTGTGATAGTCTGCAGCTGAGGAGCAAAAAGAATCAGCAGTCAGACACTCAGCCAAACCAAAAGTAAATCCCAGAACCGGTTCACCAGAGAAAAGTTCAGACTTAACTTTAAGCTGCAAAACTGA
This sequence comes from Naso thynnoides, assembly GCA_029783665.1. NCBI lineage: Eukaryota > Metazoa > Chordata > Actinopteri > Acanthuriformes > Acanthuridae > Naso > Naso thynnoides. The sequence goes on along the minus strand of JAQLOL010000007.1, from coordinate 2,136,211 downwards.
TGTCAAAGTTAAACCTGTTCGATTTATTTATTTAAATCAAGGTTAATACAGTAATCTCTTTTCACCAGTACAGGGTTTAACAGACAGACAGACAGACACACACACACACACACACACACTTACCAAGGGCAGATTTGCTTGAATATTTCTCAGAAACCTGCTTCAGTTTTTGAAGAGATGCTTCCAACAAAGAAGGTACTTCCTGTGTGTTTACCAGCTCCTGTGTTTAAAACAATGTACATCTGAAGTCAGCAACCAAAACAGCCGGGCTCATGACACAGTAGAAACTAAACCGTCAGAGGTCCAGCTGAGAATTCCAGATGAATTGATCAGTCATTTGTTGAGCTTTATGTCTGGAGGGAGCAAAGACTTCTCACATGCCACTCTTGCAGCAGCAGCCTGACAGCCTCTGGGGAGATGTAAGGTCTTCTCCAGACCCGGAGCTTGGTCCTCATCTGGCCCAGCAGATCCAAAACCGTGTGGCGGTGCTCTCGGTGCTCCAGCTTGATCCCATGGTATTTAGCAGACACTCTGACACTGGTGAACCTGCAGAGCATGAAAGAAAGATGAAGAGGGCAACAAAATTCTCATCAACCAACAACAGCCTTGATTTCATTTAGCTCATGATATTAGATGAACTGCTAAAAACTAAGAAAATAAGCAGAGTTGAATAAATTTCACACGTTCTCACACACGAGAACACTCAGTCGAGCTGAAAAGCAGACTCACCTCCTCTTTAGCTCATCCATCTTGTCAGTGGGAACCATCATGTTTCCGTACTCATCCGAGTTCTGGAAGGACTGGAAGGTTTTCAGGTGCTGCGGCATCTCGTCCACACAAACCTGCAGCAACGTTCAGCAGTGAGCACATTCACGTACATGTTGACATTGGAATATCCTAGAGTACTAAAACACACACATTACAGGAACTGACTCGTATGTTAGTTTGTGTGACTTTTTATATTCTGTTTGTTACCTTCCCTGAGCAGTCATTAAACAAGTGACTACGGAGAGTAATGGATCTATTCGCCACGTTAGCATTTTCTGTTTATTTCACTTCCTTTAAGCCGTGTTGGCAGCAGTAAATATTCACTTTGAGCAGCTCCTGTTTCTCTCTGGCTTCATCAGCCGCTCGGCCGTGGTCCTGTGGGTCTCCCTCCTCTTCAGCCAGAGCTCCCTCTGTTTTTAGCAGCCAGCGAGCCACCATGTCCAAGGGGGCGGGCAGACTCATGTCCAGCTCCATTTTATATTCACGCAGCTAAATGAACAACAGACGAACAGAGGGCACCTGTCATTACAAGTACAATCAACACCTTGCACGGCGTGCATACAGAAACAAAGTGTGTGTGAGAAATATGATAGAGAGATGCCATCTGTATGGTCACACACACACACACAGTACAAACGTTAGAGATTTAGAGACTTGAAGAGATTAAACAAAGATTATTTTGAATGTGTCTGGTTAAAATCATGGTTTTACATAAATTTTTACAATAATTCGACTGTAGACTAATAGGGTATTGCAAATGCTTCTTATTTTGTAAAAAGCTCAGAAATCATATGAAAAACTAACTAAAAAAACACTAAAAAAAGTTCAACTGTATCAGTATCAGATCTGTACGAGCGTTTCACTTTTTGAACAGCATATTTTTGTTGTAGGTTTAAGGCTGCTCAGTTAATTACATCTTATTTTCAGTTCAGATTTTGGCTTCCAACAATTATGAAAACAAGAAAATTGAGATGAAACGATTACTGTGCTGCAGTTGTTTCACACTGATGCTCTTGTTTAGTATCATTTAGTATTGTTTAGTATTTAATCTATATTATATATATCGTTTAGTATTTAATCCAGCTGTTTGGAAACACTTTGGTTTCAAGGACTCTAACGAGGAACAATTAAGGACAAACACTGCAGGATTTGAGACAAGCTGGTGTTTGCTCCACACAGCAATACAACCATTTTTGTTTATTCACCTGTAAAGTGATCACAAAGTGCAAGGAAGGAACAAAAGTGAGAAAGACAGAGGTGAAGCGTCAGCAATTGTGTTTAAGTGTAACTAAACCTTCTTCAAATTCAAAAAATGCACCTAGAAGGTGAAAAAATGTGTCAGTTCAGGCAGCGCTAGGAGGCTTTACTGAGAGTAGACGGGAGAACTGCATAGTTTGAGTGGAGTGATTGTTGTTCGATTTAGCTGTTAGCTCATTATAGTTTTCACACACCTGCACACAGTTCATTTAATATGCAGCCAGCTTCTTTCCACCGGACCCCCCCGCCCTTCACAGCGGTGCGCTGCTACCAAAGAGGAAGTGAAACTAAAATCCAGTTGGTTTTTCCTTCATTTCTTTAACACATCTGAGTTTAACTTGACACTTAACTGTGAGAGAACGGTTCGTACATGTGATCTCCTTCACTGCAGCCTCTGTTCAAAAATCCCTCCATCAGTTACTTCCTTGTTGAGTTGCTGTTGTAGCATTAATATTATTTGCTGCCGGTGCTCCTCACATTGTCTCGGGCCTGACAAACACTGGGTCCAGCGCCACACGCTGCACGTCACAGTTCTGGAAGCTCTGGTATAAGTGCCTTTTAAATGGGGGTCGCTAGACGACCCCGTGCTGTCTTTTTTTTGCTGTGGTTGTTTGTTTGTTTGTTTTTAATCTTTTATCTGGACCTTGAGTCTGTTAATAAATCCATCCATCCATCCATCCATCACTCATAGTGCTTTTACACCGACACGGCTCCGGCACAATGTTGCTTCCCGAACCTAATTTTGAATCAGTCAGAGCGTTCACACTGAGAGTTTTTTAGGTTTGGAGCCTTAAAAAGTTGGTTTGCACGGGAACCAAAGGATAGCTGGTTTTTCCTCGTGAACTGTGACATATTCAGTGACGTACTCAGTGATGTCAACAGTGGGCGTATCTTATCAGCAGTGAGGAAGAGACTTACGCTAAACAAAGTCAGAAAAGCGAAGAAGGAAACAAAGACAATGGCTACGACGAAGGAAAGTGTTCAGTGGTCTGCCGAAGAAACCGAGTGCTTGGTGGCGACATGGGCCTGTACAGAGTTTCAGGAGACACTGGAAAGCAGCACTCCAAAGAGCAAGCTGTACGCTGAACTGGCAGAGGAGTTGGCCAAAGCTGGGTTCATACAAACGCCAGACCAAACTGTCAACAAATTAAAAAAGCTTAAGTCATGTTGCCACTGCTGAGCTTACTTACGCCTGCCTTGTGCATTGAGCAACGCCCTTCGCTGATGACGGGAGGGGCGGGAACTTGGTTCCACTTAAACCAGTCTGGACGCGGGCTGGTTCGCCAGCAAGCACCAAAGTTCCAAACGGAAATGGCACCGTGATGGAGCCACGTTTCACCTGATCAACCAACTGCCATGCATCGTAAAACTGTATCGTAATAGCCTGGTTTCAACCAGTAGATGGCGGTTAATACAAAAATGTATAATGGAATATGGAAAAGTCCGTTACAAGGCACTTAAATGTGGAGATTTAGACCTGAACCAATGAAAAACATTCTTAAATACTTCTTAGCCTTGGTTTTCAGCTGAAAAAAGTGGTTCTGAATGATCGTGATTATGAATTTTGCCATAATCCAGCAGCCATGGTAGGTTGTCTATCTATTGGGATACCACACCCTCTTTCCTTTTTTGCTCTGGTTATATAGCACTGATTTTAAAAAGACTGGCGTCTTTCTACTACATGAATGTGAGGGAGTGAGTTTTTGGAGGCCACAGAGGCCCAAAGGCCTGGAGCCTCTCTCTCATATTGTACCATGAGGCGGCTTAATGTACACGTAGACCCCGTGGACATGACGCTAGTATGTCACAGTATGTCGTCTCCACCCCAACCCAGCCCTAAATATCTTTGGTGTGGCCTGGAATCGAACTCCAACCTCCCAATCTCAGGGCGGACACTCTGACCACAAGGCCACTGAGCTGGTTTTCAATGACACAGACAGTTTGAGGTGAAGAGCGTCTCTCCAGCTGTGGAAGGTTCTGGTGAGACAAAGCAGACCTGACCTTTTCAGTGAGCCTCTCCCACGCCTCTCTGAGAGCTCGCTGCTCCTGGCTCGGTGTCGAGGTTCGTCTCGTCGCTGTCAACAAAGGCATAATGGGACGCCGCTGCTCATTAAAGGACACCAGAAAGGTATGAAACACCTGAGGGAAGAAAAATGTCATCTTTAATGGCACTCTTGTAAGGTCAACTCAAACAGAGGGAAAACTAAAAACTATGAATGATTCAAAATAGCAAACTTCAAAGATCCCCCTTTTTTTGGGCAGGACATCAATGATACAAAACATTGAGCAGGATGTTGTTCAGATTTGAGAAGACAGGACAAATATATGTGTTATCATGGTATAAAACTGCGAGCGGCTGCTGTTAATGAAGAAGCAGCAATAAACTCTTCAGAACTCCGAGCAAAGTTCTGAAAAATATCAGCTTTGTGATAGAAGTGTGTGAGACGTACACGTATGTACCAGGGTTATTAATACAATGATGCAAAGATGCTCAGAAATGTTTCGGCATGATGTGTCCTGACAGGACGGAGCTGCAAACGTACGTGGTATCTCTCAGAGTAGCTCTCTCCCTCTGTGGAGTCCCATCCCTCCAGCAGCTCGTCGTAGGCCTGAACCAGCCAGCAGGTCACTTCCTTCGCCTTTTGATCCGCAGTCGCCTGGCGTTGTAGAACGTAGAGAGCAGTTACTGACTGAACACAATCAACAAATCCAGGATGAAATCAACTGTTGATTTTTTACATGTTGAGTAAATTCACCATCAGTTTAGATGTCTAGACAAATAGCGGCTTTAATTCATCATCTCAATCAACAAACACATGAGTCCACTCTGTTTATTTACATCTATGCATAAACTGTAAACAATGGAAGCCAGAATAGGTGAGACCAAATGGAGAGACTGCAGAGAGAGCACTGTTCAACTCTGTCTGTTGCTAAAATATTCTATTTTGTGCTAAAATTATGTGAACAATCCTCTCTTTATGACTGAAAACTTTTGGTTTTTTTTTTCCATAGACAATAAACGAAGGGAGTTCAGAGAAAATCTTCCCCACGAGGCACAAACACCAGTCATGAGTTACTTCCCACAGCACAGAAGAGCAGCTGCTGAGCCAAAGTCTGCTGTGCTTGAAGCGAGTCTGTGCACAGCAGACAGTTCCAACACAAAACACTAAACTCCACGTTAACTCGTAAGAACATGAACAACAGCATCTCTAATCGAACTAAACTGTCATCCTCTGAATAAGGACGTTGGAGGCCATATTTTTAGATTTAGATTCAACCTTTGCAAGGAAAATAGTTTCCACCTTCCATACAGCCTCAGAAAACACAAATACATCAAACTGGAAAGAATACATCAAATACACACATGAATCCTACACCATACACCAACGACCAGCACATTTCCACACTCCGTTTACACAAACACACAAACTCGAGCACATTACAGTCTGGTACTCTGTTCAGTTCTGTTATGGCAGAGGGGACAAAACTCCTGCTGAACTTCACTTCCTTCCACGCCAGCGACCTGTAACGGCGACCAGGTGGGAGGAGCACATGGTGTATGCTCTGCGTGCAGTGGCTGTGCTGTTAAGGTCTGGGAGGTCGGGGGTTGGAAGGCCAATGATCTTGATGACCTTGTGTGTAATAAGGACGGGGAGGGCAGGGGGGACAGGGAGGACAGGGAGGACAGGGAGGACAG
>JAQLOL010000007.1:2102077-2117647 GCA_029783665.1 Naso thynnoides | reverse complement strand
GTCATTCCCCCCCTCTCTCTCCTGTTTCCTGTCCACTCTTCAGCTGTCCTATCCAAGAAATAAAGGCACAAAAAGCCCAAAAAATATCTTTAAAAAAAAGTTTTCAATACTTTTTTCTTGACTCTTGAAGGATAATGTCGAGTCCAATATGACCCCAAGGAACTTGAACTCATTCACATTTTTCAGCTCCTCTCCTCTCAGATCAGTTTTGTGTCAAGCAGGTTGACTTAGAAAACATCATGCAAACAGAGTTTTTCTTTGTAGTTGTCGCTGTTTTTTGAGCTCAGAGACAGATATGAGTCAGTTAGCCAGTCCTGAATATTGGTCATTGCTGGTGGTAACTTTTAAGCGACTTCTTGGGCATTTTTGGCATGAAGATCACTGTCTTTTTGACAGATTTCTGTTTGACAGATAGGATTTCTACAATGCAATGATATGCTTTGAGAAATTACAAGCAGATAGTCTGGAGAGCAGAACCTTCCGGTCAACTGTGTTAAATGTCCTTTTTAGGTCTGAAAAACAGCACCAACTCAACCATTCCTGTCTAATAAATACTTCACCTTTTCAATAAAAACACAAACAGCTGTTTCAGTCGAGTAGTGGGCATGGAAACCAAAAAGCGTACTGCCTTTGTTCAGATGTTCTGGTAATAGTTTAGCTTTCCATTTCTCAGTGATCTCTGAGCCCCGGGAGGATGCTGCAGTCAGCAGGGTCAGTTTTGTCTCTGGATTTGAAAACAGGAGTCACTGTGGCCTCCTTTCAAGCCGAGGGGAGTTTAAGAAGTTGGTGTCAAGTTTGAAATCATCCTTGGCCCGGTCCGGCGATCTTTTTAGAGCACTTATAATATTGGACACCTCTGGCTCTGACATTTCTTTAATGATGAAAATTGGCTGTGTGTGGTTGATAGGACTAATTGTGCATGTAAGTCTGACAAAAAGCAGACAGAATTTTTAAAAAAATTATTAGAAATAGACTTTGTCAGACTAGTGCGGACTAGTGAGACCGATGCGTACGAACTGATGAAGCCCCTTGGATAAGAGGCCAAACGTCTTCCTAGACAAATACAAGTCCAGCTGCCTACGATTCAATTTGCCCAGAGAGAACAATGACCTGGATGAATGAGAATATTCACAGACATGCTTTTCTCTTTACAGTTCCATCACTAAGACTTGTGTCAGAGGGAACACAGATCAGAAACAACACCATACCTCCGTTAACGTGAATGCTTGTTGAAGTAAAACACTTGTAAATAAAAGTATCTCAGTTGCTTTGATGGCCTAAAACGGAGACAAAAAAAAGCACAAGAAGTGTCTGTCCTTTTCGTCAGAAATACAGGGACTAAAAAAGTCCAGCGTGTAGGATTTAAGCAGATTTATGGTCAGAAATAGCATTCTAATATGTTAGGCATCTGTTAGCTGTCCTGTTTTGTTGTGTGTTGTTCCTTTCTGCTCCCTTCCCCAGTTCTCCCTTTGTCTGGTTTTCTCTGTCTCTGGCTGGGCGTGGCTTCCTTCAGTCTCCTGCTCAACACTCACCTGCCCTCCCACCATCATCAGCACACCTGTTTATCAGCACCAATCACTGCAGCATGGAAGCCTGGTCCTCCTCACCATTCTTTGCCAGTTCATTGTTGAATCCCTCGTGGTAAACTTACTAGGCTCCTTGTTCTGCACTCGTGTCTCTGCTCACTGATCTTGGATTCTGCTCTTTGGATTACAGACTTTGGATTGTTGCCTCGAACTAACCTGTTTTTTCTCTGTGTTTCCTCCTTGTGCCCTGCGCCTCCTTCAGTCAGCCACGCTCAGCCACACGCCTCAGCCCGTTTCTGTTTCTCTTCCCTACAGACTGCTTAGTCCTCACCGTTCCCTTCCGTGGACCCTATCCTGTCCCAGCAGGGTTCTGGCACATTTCTGAAATAAATACTGTCATTGCTTTGATCTGCAATGTGATTCCAGTTGTTTGTTCATTCAGCATTTTGCTTAACATAATAAATATCTAGATTATAGTGTATTATTACCTGAAAAAAAGAAATGCTGTGTCTACCTGAAAGCCAGCCCTTTATATCCACAGAGAGAAATAAGTCACTTAAAAATGGAAAGGTGAGCACAGACATGCTCAACAGGCTGCATTCCCACTGCTACATGACCAAATCTGCTGAACTGGACCTGTGAAGCCCCTCGGCAAACCCACCCAGCCGCAGTGACAACAGCATCACCGTGTTCAGTCAGAAACACTGGCTGTGTTGTTGCTTTGTTAGAAGCAGAGGGAGACTGACCCTGCAGCAGCATGTGGACGTTGTCGATGTCCAGGGGGATGGACCCCGTCTCCACCAGATCATCTCTGCTGTAGAAGTCTGACGACATTCTTCCTCATCCACAGACTCTCGGTAGCATGGCACCACTGTGAAAGAAAAGGTGTGTTAGAGCAGCGTGGTGTGACTCCAAAGTGAAACGTGACAGTCTCTGCAGGGCTACAGGTCTGAACCCACTGATTACATGTAATGTTCTACAAACGGGACCAGAGATGCAGAAAGACATCACGGTGACGAGGAGTTCAGAGCTCTCAGACTGATTTAGGTTACATCTAACAGGATGCATGAAAAGACACAAACACCAATTATCAGCACAGATTGTTTAAAATGTTGCATGTGATTTGGGCCTGCACTCTCTTGTAATGGAGGTTTTAAATATCAATGGGAATACTCCCGTTTTAAAAGAAGGTTTAAATAAAATAAATAAATAACACAAATCCCTGCATACTGTTGGAATGCATCACAATCTAACATCTCCTAAAAACACATCAAAGGAAAGAGTTTGCATCAGGTACACATGAAGCCAAATATGAGGCTTTCCAAAGTGCTTTTGCTGAAACATCTTCGGCTAACGTTCTTTGAAAGCACCAGAAGGATCACAGCGAACAAACACAGGCTCATACGGGAGGAAAAAAAACAAACAACTTGTGACCTCGACTTCAGCGGCCACATCATTCAAAGACACAGAGAGCCCACATATCGTCCATCCATCAAGTCTGTTCAACAAACCAGGAGCGAACAAACACGCAGTTAAAGGGTAATTCATCAGGTTTTATGGAGGAAGGAAACAGGGTTCTGTCAGGCTTACACTGAACGCTGAATGACAGGTGTGGGCTGTGAGGCTTGTCTTGTTCTGTCTCGCCCTGGGATACGAGTAAGTGAACTGAGAGGAATGTGTGACATTTAAACTCCTCTTTGAATTCACCTGCCTACAAACAAAAAAAACTGGATCTGAACGCCTTTTCCTGACAGTTTAGGAGAGTGGACACAAGAGTGACACTCCGATCTAACTGTGAAAAATCTCTGCGTCTCGTCAGTACGACAGAGCAGCTGTTGGTGAGCTGCTGAGGAAACCATCTCAGTCATGTGGAAAAATCGGACTGTTTCTTGTTTGATCGGCTTCCTGACGCATGATTCCCTGCAGCACTGAACAAGTGCAAAGATGCACATCTAAGTACAACATTCTTTGCCTGGGGCTGACAGATGTGAGGTCATTAAAGGTCAAACGTAAATGCTCTCATGAGGCTAAAAGGAGTCGAACTCAGACGACAGCACAAAGCACTCAAGAGAGCTACAATGCTGATTATTTCACTAAATAACACTTCTGATCTGAGGAGGCAAAATGCTGAAAAATGTTAGAACTGTAGATATTTAGTGGTGTTCATGCACACATCATTTGTCATTTGTGATGTGGTCGAACCTTCAACCAAATCTTACTAGAACTTGAGTTTTAGGAAATCCTGCTAAGCACAGCTTCCTTTACAGAGGTTACCAGAGAATTTCATAACCCAGAACACAGCATCACAAATGAAAAGGCCTCTCAGCACAGAACAAGATGCATTAATCTGCAGGCGCAGTTTCAGCTCCTTTGTTTCAGACTCAGTGCACTTTTCTGACAAACTCGATACTGTGGCTAAAAGCTCAGACTGGGGCTGGTTGTAAACTACAGCGCAGTGTTTAAGCTATCCCAAGGCTGCACGTCAGCTGCAGAACGAGTGACCGGGAGGAGATGAGGGAGTCAGTCGACGGGGTGAGAAAAAGAGAGGGAGGGAGGGAAAGAGAGGAGCTACAAGCAGGCACAACGAGAGAGGAGAAAGAGAGAAAGTGCTGCTACCAAAATGAGGAAAAGGAGTCCAAGAAACACTCAGAGACACAATTACTGATGGGAAACTGTCACGAGACTCATGCACAGACATCATTTACAGGAAAGGACTACAGCTTAACGATTTCCACAGCACGTCTGGCAGGGTTGGAGGCTAAACCAAACAGAAAAACAGAGCAGCATCAGCTAGAGCACTCTGTCAGCTCTGACTTGCGTCGCAGCTTTTCAGTAAATTAAGTTGCAATACAACAAGTATCGCGTTAATTTGAGCGAGAGAGAGAACAAAGCGCACACAGAGGGTCAAGAGACAGAAACACAGAGTGAGTGTGTGACAAGTTCCCCAGAGTCAAAGTCACAAGTCACTCCTGTCAGCTCTAATTGTGGCAACAAGGCAGAGGGCAGAGAAACACACAACACAATGGTGTGGAAAAAGCACAGGGAGGGGGAAGCCATGAGCACGCAACACCAGCTTCAGAGGCTATTTCCACCGATTCGAGTCTGCATTTATCTGGCAGAGGAGCTCGCATTACTATTTACAGCACCAGGCTGAGGGGGAGGTAACGAGGGAGAACCACATGCTTTCACTCACACCTCACAGCGCCACACGTCAGCTGAGTTAGCACACTTAACGTCTCCCAAAAAAATGTACGAGTATATTCATGTTTTTTTTTCTTTGAAGCATGACCCAAAGAAAATTTCCTGTGCTTCCAACTCCTGTGTGACCCCCCCACCGCAGGACCAGGGCAGGATAAATCTCTCAGGCGATGGTGTGAAAACAAACTAACGAGGGAAAACCAAACATGAAAAAGCTACACGCGTGTTGTCCCACAGCTAGTTTACTTCAGGAGACAGCAGGTGATAAATCCTCGAGTCACTAACAAACTGCTCAGCCTCATGGTGACGTGAACACTGAAGGACCAATGGCTGCCTCAGAGTTCACCTCACACTTTCTTTATTACAGAGGTGTAGCATGGAGTCAAGGGTCCCATCCTCCACCTGACAGATCATATAAGCAACAAAACCACTAAAAAAATCACATTACTCTAACAAATACCAGCACGCACAGCAGAGTCAAGCAGATTTTCAGCATGGTGCCATTTAGTGTGAACCACATTTACAACAACGACAGCTTTTTTCTGCAGTTGCTTCCTTCTATTCACGAATGTGGTGACTGTCACTAGGCGTCTTTAAATGATTCCCCGCACGTCTTTGTGCTCTGTGTGAGAATCTGAGCAGTAAATCAAGAGAGTCAGTGCTGCTGAACCTGCAGAGCGTTCACAGACACACCCTGGAAGCTGTGCTTACGACGGAAGGGAGATCTCAGCTTTCCAGAACACAACAAACTGAACTTCTGAGCAACAATTACCACTGGACATTTTGATGGAGGGACATAATTCCACAATGAGATCTGGCTTGAGTGACACTAGCTAATTACTGTGCTGCCATTTCGCACCCGTCAAAGAAGCCGAAGCTTCAGTTAAGGAGTTTAAATTAAGCAGAATAATGCAGTTCAAAAGCATTCAATCCTTTTGTCAAAGTCAACTTTACTGTCAGTTCTGCCACATGTACAGGACAGACAGAGGACTGAAGTTACATTTCCCTCAGATCCCCAGTGCAGACAGAATCAGAAAGGGGTACAAGAAAATATAAAATTTAGGGACCTAAAAATATGCATTTATTATTATTAGCCCACTAAAAACTTCACTGGGGGGCATGAGAGGGAAAAGGCACACGGTGAGTTGAGCATAAACAAATAAATGACATAATGAAAAACAAAAACTGTGAAGGGAAAATACAAGAGGATAATTAGGAGTTATTGTAATGATGCAAAAAAGAAAAAGGTCACTGGCACTCCTTAGTTCCTTCGAGTCATTTGCAGAAAGGCGGATGTTAGTCACAGTCCCTCCCTTTCAGGCTTTTCTCGACTAGTCAGGGTTCAGTCCTCCGGCCGGCACGCTGCTGCTCTAACCTTCAAGTATGAGCACCTGAAACCGGGTCACACCACCATCACATGCATTTTCAGTCCTGTGCAGCAGAATCACTCCACAGCCACTTCAGTTATCCCATACACAAGGGGGGTGGGGTCAATAACGTTCAGCGTCAGCAGGTTAGTGTAGATCTACATGTCTGAAATGTTTTAAAGGACAGTCTCCAGATTTCCCTGTTTCACCGCTGAGCTGAGGGCACATGAGGAGTGGTGACAGCGTGATGCTGAGCAGAAAAGGAAAGTTTCTGCAGAACTACGCGGCTCAGTCTGAGAGGACTCCTCTGATGAAAAAGAGCAAGTTGCTCCCTAGTGCACTGAAGATGCACTGAACTATAAATCTGGGGGGAAAGGCCAAGAATCACAAGGGACAAGCAAAACATTTTTTTAGGTGGATTCACATTTCAGCCTCCTGTCCCAGCAGCCATCACAACACCACGTCACTTCACCAGGATGACGCAATAAAGTCCAAACGCATTATCAAGTTTGTCAGTGAGAAAGATAACAGACAATGTTAAACACGTGTTTTGCCTCAGGGATGCATCATAAAACTCCACTAGCGTTTACAACGTTTGACACAGATTATAATGGATTAAACATTTATTTTCAAACCATTAGAATGAGTTCAAACATTTGGCTGGTTTTATATTCGTGTCCTATCAAGGGCCACAAAGTGAGCTGCTCTCTCCCTGCAGGAACGTGACTCCCTGTTATGAGGCTGTCAGGCCCCAGAATAGCAGCACTGAACACGCGTGTGCGTGTGTGTGCGTGTGTGTGTGTGTGCGTGTGTGTGCGTGTGTGCGCGGCTGCTTTTAGATCACTTCACTCCAAACGTTACGATGGTGAGTCCTTGAGGAAGACTAGAGGACTTTTAAATCGAGTAAACAACATGCGGCTGCGCTGCGGCATCACTAGACTGACTCCTGAGAAGAAACACACACACACACACACACACACACACACACACACACACCGGGCACAGGAAACACACGGGATCAGTTACACCTGGATCATGTTTAAAAAACGGCACGAAGAGCCAATGCGCGGTTCAAACTGCAGACACAGTTTCTACAGGTGAACATTCAGAAAGTTGGCTGTACTCACATGCGGGAGAAAAACGCGTGACGCAGCAGATTCAGGTGCAGATTCAGGTGCAGCCACTGCGTGGATGTGACACCCGAGGCGCACTCTGACGGATCTGCAGCCCGCAGCTCCACGGCGGGCCGGACTGTCACCGGAGAAGCCCCAGTCATACCGGGGCCGGGCAAAGACTCACTGGGACACTAAATATAGAAACCAGTGTGCTACAGTTTGGCACAGGTGGCTGTCAGCGGGGTGAAAGGTCAGCCACCAACAGGCACACGTGACCCTGAGTGTGTCAGTCAGACTCAGCTCAGGCTGTCCACGCTGCACCTCTGCCTTCACACGGCCAAATGACTGATGTGCCAACACGTTACCGGCGGTTCTAACGTTAGCTTTGTTTAACGTTACAAACTTCCCATACAAATAAAAAGCAAACAAACAAACTGGATCCATGCAAACCAGTCCATACCATTAGAGTTCAACTTTGGCCCCTGTTGTGACTTCACTGTGTGGGTCCTTATGTTGAAATAACACACCTGTGTGGTTGCTCTGAGTGTTTACTGCTCTCTGTCTTTAAGGCAGGTTGCATGCAGCACATGTTTACCCCAAGCCTCCACTGACATCATCATGTAAACAAAATAACATTACAGGCCTCCCCCCTCCTTTAAGTCCAAGCATCCTTAGCTACATTTAATGTGACCTTAGCTCAGGCTTCCGTGCAAATCAAACATTCTCAGTGTTATTATATATATTATATTTATATATTATTTATATACTTAACTGTATTTTCTTAGCTCTTGCTTTCAGTGTGACACCATTTAACAAAACACAATAACAGTTTAGTCTCCATGGTCCTGTAAACATGAAAATAAACCTTACTAACACTGATCAGTTTCCACATCTCCATAAGTCATATGAAAACACTGTAACTGAACATATTTGACTTAATGCACACTTTCTTCTCTTCACAGTTAGGCTCACATTCGCTTACCCTCTTTTTTTCTTTCAAAGAGCGTCTTTACAGGTCAAGCCTTTGTGGCCTCTTTACTTCTCTGCCTGACCTCGTCCTCATGAGGCCTGCTGCATCCTGGTGTTTCACTGGTGACACAGTCTCTGTCACAGTCTGCTGAGGAGCCGCACTCCGACACTCAGATGCTGTCATGGGCACCAAATGTAGTCTGTTCCTGCTGAGAGTTCCTTGTGGTCCACTGACCGGGTAGGACCAAGGTGAATGATGTTCAGATAACACAGTCCCTGCTGTTTTTGCAAATGAGATCCACACAGAATCTCCAGGTGAGAGTTCTGGGAGATCTCTCGCTCTGTGTCTCAGATTGAAGTGTCTAGCCCCCTTTTCTCTCTGCTCCCTCTCCCTGTGCTGGAGAGCTTGAAGGTCTGGGAGAACTGGCAGTAAAGTCTCTGGAAAGGCGGGCAGCGGGGTGCGAAGGCGACGTCCCATGAGCAGCTGGGCTGGGCTGTAGCCATTGCTCAAAGGTGTGGCCCTGTAGCCAGTAATGCACGGTAAGGATCCCGGGCTTTCTTGAGAAAGTTTTTGATCGTCTGGACGGCGCACTCTGCTTCCCCGTGGCTCTGAGGAGATTTGGGACAGCTCGTTACATGATCAAACCCGTAGTCTGATTCAAATGCTTTCACTGCAGCACCTGAAAACCGTGGACCATGGTCACTCACAAAAGTCTCTGGGATGCCATGTCTGGCGAACATTGACTTGAGGTGAACTATCACATCTGTGGATCTGGTTGGGCTGAGCTGAGCTACTTCAACAAAACGTGAATAATAACCTACTACTAGTAGGAATGTGCTGTCTCTTAGGGAGAACAGGTCAGCACCTACTCTCTGCCAGGGCCTTTCTGGTAGTCTGGTAGGCATCAAAGGCTCTTTTGCATTGAATCTCTCTTTACAGCATTCTCTGCACCTAAGAACTAGCTCTCTAATCTGACTGCTCAGTCCAGGCCACCACACTGTCTGGCTAGCACGGCCCCTGCACTTCACTGTACCTTGGTGGCCTTCGTGGATTTTCTCCAGTACATCATTCCTCAGGTTAGCTGGTATGACAAAGCATGTGCCATCCAGGAGAAGGCCATTGTGTACACTTAGGGCTGCTCTCTCATCCCAGTAGCGTCTGAGGCTCCTGTCATCCAGCCTTCCAGACAGTACTTCATTACTTTAGCACAAACAGTGTCTGCACACAGCTGCTCGCGCAGCTCAGCCATGTAGTTGTCGCTCACCGGGAGGCCCTCAGTGACACTGCTGACGTAGATGTTGGTATCCTCCATCAGGCTCATATCAGTCTGTCTGGTATTATTTGTGAGGAGTGAACGTGACAACGTGTCTGCTGTCATAAGGCTCTTACCTGGTGTGTGTGAGATGGTGTATGAGTATCTCAACAACCCTGAACCTCTGAATCCGAGGCGGCAGCGAGTCAAGAGCCCGCCCACCTAGTAAGCTCACCAAGGATGAAGTCACTGAACCTCTCACATGCCCAAGTCAGAGCTAGCGCTTCTTTTTCCAGCTGGGCGTAGTGCTGCTCTGTCGCTGTCAGCGAGTGTGAGGCGTAGGCAACGGGTGCCCACGTCTCTCCAGTCTTTTGTGACATCACTGCCCCCAACCCGTAGGATGAAGCATCGGCAGATATTCTCAGGAGTTTGTTAGGGTCATACAGCTGGAGAACAGGCGATGTCGATAGCTCCTGCTTGAGTCTGTTAAATGTCCACTGTACCACTGATTCTTCTTCAACAAGAGGTCCCTTAGCGGTTTGTCCTTTTCCGCCAGGTTAGGTATGAACTTCCCTAACTGGTTTACCATACCAAGGAAGCTCCTGACCTCATCAGCTCTTTAAGCTCCTGCACAGCCCTTGTTCTGTCAGGATCAGGTTTCAGGCCATCAGCTGAGACGATATAGCCAAGAAACTTCACCTCTTTCTTTCCAAACTCACACTTATTCAGGTTGAGTGTAACCCCTGCTTTCTCTACGTGCTGCAGGACTGCATGCACTCTCTCATCATGCTGTTCCTTCGTGGTCCCCCAGATGAGGAGGTCATCCATGTGACAGACAACACCTTCGAGGCCTGCCGTCACTTCAGTCACCATCATGTTCTGGAAGTGCTCCGGTGCAGAGGAAATGCCAAAGGGTAAGCGTTTGAAGTGATATCGCCCAAATGGCATGATGAAGGTGGTAAGGAGCGCTGATTCTTTGGCCAAAGGAATTTGCCAGAATCCCATGTTTGCATCTAACCTGGTAAAAAAAAACAACTTTGCATCGGTAAGCATGCCAAGAGTTTGGTCAACTGAGGGAAGAATGTATTTTTCTCTGCACACTGATTCATTCAGGAGTGTCATGTCCACACATATTCGGACCTCTCCCTTGTCCTTCTTTGGGGCTACGACCATGCCGCAGCACCAGTCTGTAGGCGGCTCTACTCGACTAATAACTCCTAGACTCTCCATCCTGTCTAGCTCTGTTTTCACTTTGCTCATTAGAGGCAATGGGACCCGTCGTGGCACCTTCAGTGAAAATGGTTTAGCATCATCAGGTTTAAGTTTTATTGTGTAGGGCTTCTGAACCCGGCCAAAACCATCACAGAGTTTTGGGTAAGCTATTTTCACTGTGTCTAGGTCTAGGCTTATACTGTCTAGCCAAGCCACAAGCCTGAGCTGCAGTGAAGCTGCTTTGCTCAACAGTGCTACCTGTAGATCTGTCCCTACAAATAACTTCTCTGGGGTGCTTCTTTCCTTGTATGAAAGTGTCTCTGTAGTAACCCCTCTGACATCTAATCGTTTACCCCCTGGGCCATAGAGTGGTTTCTGAGCTCTTTCTCGCTTTCTGTCTCTGCTTATAATGCCTGCGAGCACATGCTCGGGAATGGCTGATACGTCGGCTCCGGTATCTGTCTTAAAGGTAACTTTTCTACCTTTCACATTTATGTCAGCCATCCATGGACCTCCAGTGTCCTCAGAAGTACCTGATCCTAGAAACAGTCTATCTGCATCATGCAGTTCACCTGCGTCCTCAGCTACTGCATTAACTGAGCCGGCTGATCTGCACACTCTTCCATAATGACCACGTTTACCGCAGTTGTGGCATTCCATGCTTTTAGCTGGACATTGAGATGTAGGGTGAGAAGGCAATTTGCCACATTTATTGCGTGACTAATATCTCCCCTTAGTCTGTATGGGTTTCTTGAATGTGCATCCATGCAGCACATGTTTACCCCAAGCCTCCAACCCCGGAACTACCCTCAGCATTCCCCTGTGCTGACATCATCATGTAAACAAAATAACATTACACCACACTGTCTAGGTGATAAATAATGTTAGCTAGAACCCAGATGTCACTCGCGGCAGTCAACGAGCTAACGTTAGCTAGCTAACATAGGTTTGCTAGCTTGCTCCTTCCTCACGTGCTGAAACATTGTAAACAGACACAACTGAGTCAACCAAAACAAAGTTAGCCTGACTTCATCATGTGTTCAACAAGTATATTAAAATTCGTTACATGCGGCACTTGTTTGTCCCAGTGTAACACTGACTGTTAGCTAATATTCAAAACGCTACACAAATCTGAAATGTTGTTGGTTCGTTGTGCGTGCGCACTCTTGGCAGTCTCCGGGCGCAAACAATGGGCGCAAATAGACAATGAGCGGGTCAGAGAGGTCCTGTTTGGAATCGAACTTACTGTAGGAGGTCATACCTGTCAGTAAGTCCACAGCAATATTAAATTTACGCTCCGAGCCTTACTGTTCAAGACACGGGTCAAAGTTTTCACAGAGTGGCTCAGCATTTCAGCAAAACAGCTAAACTCTGCCTGGAGCACCAGTGTCCTGACACATTATACATTATTGAAAAAATATCAAACTGGACGTTTGTTTCACTCAGTTCCCTCTTGAAATCTCTATCAAAGATTTGTTCATTAAAATCCATCAGTAAGTAAAAATGAGTGCCAGGCTTCTAAATGACAAATTATAAATTAATGCACAAAAATATTAAAATAATAAAATAATTCTAATTCTAATTCTAAATAATTCAATAAAATAAATAAAATAATTCTGTAGTTGTGCTGTTTATTCACACAACTGTTTCTCTGGCCTTTCCCCTTTACCTTGTACAGTTACACCCATAGACTGGATAAAAGTCTTTTCTTTTATACAGTCTATGGTTACACTTGATAAAACTTTTAATGTAAAAGAAGAAGGATGTTAAAGAAAAGCAACACTGATGACATTTACACCAAAGCAGAATTTAAAAAACCCATCAAATCAAGAAAGGAACATGTGTAGCTGTGTGCATTTTGTAGTGTCAGTACTACAAATGGGCACCAGAGGTCAGCACAGCATCATGTTACTGCAGGAAGTGATGTCTGCAGGAAAAACCAGCATGATTATTTCCTGTTCAAGTCTTCATCTACAGCTCACAGGATATTTATGAAGGTTCATTTTATAGCATTTGGTTTAATCATGAGCTGTTTAGTATAACCACCATCTCCTGATGCTGTGCTGCGCTACCTGGGCAGTTGGAGTAAAGTGCCTTGCCCAAGGGCACCTGAGTGGTTTACCATTCAGTAACTGACAAACTTTTGGCTACTGTATTATAGGAATTTGTAAGGGCTAAGATATATATGATGACTATTTTCCATAAAGTTTAGTGAAGTTTGACAAGGAAAGAAAATCTTTTTTTTTCAATTATTAATCTGAATAATTATACAAAAGCTGGATTGTGGAAATCCCAGCTTACTTCCTTTGTACTGAATTATAATTAACATCATTGTAATCGCTTCTGTTATCCAATTACATGGATTCTGTAACTCCCCACACTTCACACGGTTCAGTAAGAGCCTTCAGATGCGTTGAGAAGGAGAGCCAGCATGTCTGAGTGGAGTATGAACCTGTCCCTGACTCATCCTGCTCAATATTTTCTCTAATCTAACTTTAATTGCTTAGCCTTCAACTTTAAACTTTACTTTTAAAGATTAATTTCCTGAAATACTTGAGAGCAGTTCTGCTCGGCTGGCTCCACGCGCTGCCTGCAGGGCCTCTCACCATGGTAATTTCTTTATGAGGTGCTTACTCACCCAAATCAATTCTTCCAGCTTCATCACGTCTCTCTCTCCTGTCGTTGTATCGTCGGAGGGCTGACTCCTCCTCAGCATGCATCCTGTCTGTCTAAAGTGACTGATCCATGTGGTAAAGCCTGCAAGAGACCACTTTTTTCTGTGTGCATGAGGAAATGTCACAAGATGCAACAAGTAAAGGTAGACATGATGACAAGAATGAGGCAGAATGAGGCCTTGGAGCTCAGAGGTGAAGTCATTTCAGCCAGCATGTGAGAACAGGAGCGGCCTCTGTCTCTGGAGCCGGCTAATTGAGCTCGCATGAGTGAGAGCAGACACAGGTCGGCACTGTGTTTGACTACGTTGTTCCCCGTCTTCCATGTGTATGACTATGAACAAAAGGGCAGACTCTTCCTCTAATCAAGCTAATGGAGTGGGAACAAGCCGGTGCTGAAAGAGATGGGCAGCGACAGGTTGAAGAGCCTCCGGGGGGTTTAGGGAGTCTGAGGTGAGGACGTCAGCCTGTGATTGGCAGGACACAGGGTGATAAAAAGCTTGTTCAGGTCTGAGGAGCAAACAGTGACGAGTCCAGAGCTCCAACAGTAACTTCAGAGCTGACAGACTTCAGGCCTGAGCGCTGAAGCTGACAGAATCACCGAACCCAATCCTTAATCGAGTGAGTGGTCGTGAAAGAGTGACGGAGCCTCAGCTAAGATGACCCTGCAAAGGAAGAAGGCACACAGGTGAGTGAACTCAGAACAGACTGTCATGAGGAGCATTTACGCAGAATGACCACTGCTGCATGTGGAGTCCTTCACTTCAGTTTACCGTCACAGAGGGGAAACGACTAAAAACAGCACAAGAACAAAAGAAAACACAAGATAAATGAAGTACAACGTTTAGAGAGGTTATTTCACAGGGAACAAAGGAGTTTCTACTCGTCTGGCACTCTAAATGTACAGCCTGATTCAGAGAATGACATTTTCCTTTCTACATGAAAAGACGGAAGTGTTGCTGTCCCTTGTCACAGACCACGTCAGAATTTACATCAAATCTGAGTCATTGTCAAAGACTCGCTTTGGGTACTTAAGAGAACAAAAACAACAACAACAACAACAACTGTAAAACAAATAATAATCAATGAAACAAGTAATTAATTAATTAATTTTTTAAGCCCAAAAAAAGCAGCTGAGAAGAAAAGATCACAACAAGCTCATTTCAGTATTCGATGTCGACCTTTGGTTTGGTTCTCACCTCTTCATCAGCAGACGGAGATTTATGGGGAATTCTGGGGTGGAAATAATTTCCATTTTTTTCTGAGAAATGTAAAAAAAATCAAAAGCTGCAGAACAGCTGCTGAAGGAACCTTGAGGTGAGATGAACTGTTTCCAACATCAAGAACAGACTTTAGTGCTTTTTTAACATATCGTGGTTTGCCATGTTACAATGATTCGACACAACTTTATTGATATGTATGCACTGAAATTAATTTTGCATTCATATAGGGCAGCTTCACTTTTGAAAAAATGTACAGATCACATATAGTCACTGTAAAAAATAAAAATAAAAATAAAAAAAACAGGAGAAACACGTACTGTTCACACATGACCAGAAATCTTCATATACACACACTGGGCGCAGTCTTCACACTTCGAAAACATTTCCTCTGGACAGGAAACAAGTTGTAGCAGCTTCATGCTGCACAAACACAACAAATGTACAAGATTTGAAATCAAGCAACACATGCAGGCCTATAAATGAATACCCTCACACGTGATGCACAGCAATAACATGGACCGCAAATCACTGAAGTCCCATTTATCTGAAAAACTTACATGTCATTGAAAAATGCTTAAACTGCATTTTTTTTAGTGGGATTGCTTTCTCAAAAACAAACAATTTGAACACATAATGCTAAAGCAATTTATAAAAATAATCGTGTAGGTGAAGTCAGACAGATTTCAGTCTCATTTCCTGTAGAGCACTTTATTCCCTCGTCCAGCATAAAACTGAACGCAGCACTTTGAGCTGCAGGGATTTAAAGCAAACTGCTGCTGACGCTGTGATGGAGGCTGATGACTGAGCCTGCAGTGCAGCTCTGCGTGTGTGGAGGGAACAGGCGGGAAGTAACAAAGTACAAATACTTTCTTTCTGTACTTAAGTAAGTAGATTTTTCAGGTATTTGTACTTCACTTGAGTATTTATTTTTCTGACACTTTTGACTTTTCTTCTCCACATCTGAACACAAATATCTGAACTTTCTCATCGTTCCATTTTCCAAACAGACTCGTTACTTTAGTTTGAATGTTTTTG
>JAQLOL010000007.1:2021014-2031626 GCA_029783665.1 Naso thynnoides | reverse complement strand
AAGGGGGAGATGTCACATACAGTTCATATAGTGGAACTAATGTTTCCACGGTAACGGTTACATTGTAACGGCAGAATGTCCGAGTGCAGTGGTTGCCGTGGGTTACACGAAGCTTTCTTATGCCGGTATGTTTTCCTGTTTCTCGCTGCCATTAAAGTAAATACAAACGGATCACGCCGACCTCTGGCTCGTTCTCCATCACTGACCCCGACCTTCACACGAAGGGAATGAGAAGTTTAGAAGCCCCACGCGAGCCTCGAGAAGACTGTGGGAGACAAAGTCTGTACAAGTGACGGCCTTCAATGAAAAGAAAATAACTGTTGGTACATGAGCCTTTTCATTTGTTTACTCGTTCAAATTTGCATACACAGTCTAGTCAGACTCACATAAGTCTAGATTTACTGTCCGAAGTATGAAGCTGATCCTTAAGCAGCTGCAGCTCTCAGCCTGTAAATAATCATCGAATCACGCAGCAAACAGTCTGCGGGCTGCAGCCAAAGGGCTCATTTGTGCGAGGGTGACGAGGATAGCAGATAGCGAGATAGGAGAGCTCCTTATTAGCAAAAATGATCACCACACTCCAAATGTTCAGCTATGAAATGCAAGAAGATATGAGAGTGAAAATAATCTCTCATCTGTGAGTCCCTCTTGTTCAATCTGAACTAACCTCCGGTTACAGCAGAGAAACACTCGACTGCAGGAGCATCTGCAGAGGACAAATTACTTCCACAAGCCTGTTTCTCTCTCTCTCTCTTTCATAACCACAAGGATATCAATTATTAATTTAATATATTCTACATGGCAACAGCTTTGGTCACCTGGGAGAACAATAAAGTGGTTTTGACTGTTTAACAATGAGTACAACTCCCTTACGTCTCAGTGCTGTCAGCCAGTCTCTGCAAACCATCGCTCTTTCAAAGGAAGCACACGAACGCAGGACTTCAGGGATTCCACCTGTGTCCCTTTATGACAGGAAACCTTTACTGTTTGTTTTGGTAACTTTGGCACATGTTTCTATCAGATGTGTCGATGCCTGGCAGCATCTCATGCAGACTGACGAGGTTCCCTTTAACATCACGTGACACTCAGCACCGCCCCTCTCCGTAACATCAGACGCTCATAGCAACATTTCCATCGTCGTGGTCAAAAGACGGACAAGCACGACAGTCACGATGGCCAAACCTCCCACCTGACAGAAAGACACCGTCGGCAGCCTGAGATCTACACATTAATGAAATCTGACAAAAGTAAGACCCAGGTTGTAATAAACAGAGATGATGCTTTGAAGTAACCTCTTCATATGTGACAATAACTACAAAACTGTTGAACGACATTCAAACATTCACGAGCGTGCAGTCAGCTGATGTGCAACTGAATCAGGAAGACTTGAGCAACTTAAGACTCAGATGTCAGCGTGGCCCAGACAAATAAAACACAAACACAAACACTGACGACAACTAGATGAGTTCTCAAGTGTTTGGTGACAGTTTCCCACAAGCGCTGAACACACCAACAAAGAAAAGCAGTTCACTGATGTGAGGTGTAAATGAGGAAAATGTTTCAGTATGATGTTTGTCATGACGCCTGCATGGTGTCTCGCCCACAGACTGTGTGACCTCATTCATATCCGTCATCATCACACCTGTGACACCAGGAAAACAGATCTGAGCGAGCTTAAAATCGATACTTTCTGCCTCCATCTTTAAGAAGGAGGAAAAACTGCTAGCGACATGTGATTGATTGATTTTCCATTATGTAACCATATTGCTCTGAATAAACCCACCATTAAGCATTGACCGTTAAAGTTCAAGTCTTTTATTGGCAATCCGACCTGAACTGGACCCAGTGACCTCTTAAAAAGCTGGCTTTAGAGCAGTTCCCAAACTTTTCAGTCCGGGACCCCCAAACTAACGACACCAGAGGTTGGGGACCCCCATTGACCTTGGAGGTGGCACGTAACGTTATGCACAGCCACGCAGACACACAAGAGCAACAGCTTAACAGCCATAATATTATTTTAAAGTGGTTTATGACAGAATATAACAAAGGATGTAAACAAAATGTCTACAATGATGGGTTAAATATGCAATTTTAAAAGAATTAAAAAATGTATTTGTTCTTTGGAGGGCGCACCCCCCCGTGTCTTTCGACCCCCAGTTTGGGATCCAATGCTTTAGAGAATGGTCAGCAGTGAATTTAAGTTGTAGTCAGTGAGCTGAAACTGCAGATAGCGTCCTTTAACACCTGCCAGGATCTGCAGCACAGGTAAATTTGGCATCACCCATCAGTTATGGAGCCTCATCTTTTCGACAGACAAGTTGGCAGGTAAAGAGTGTTTTTTTTATGATGAAAAGATTCTGAACCAGCTCTTCAGGTGGGACTAAAACCAAAAGCATCACCTGCAGGCTGTGTTTCCCACAGTGGACACACAGTGTGCTCACTGCCGGGAGAATGACTTAAATGTCTGCAGTGAAACACAGACGCATGGACTGAAGTTGTGTCAGCAGCTCTTTCTGGCAGGTTTCTCTGCACGCTTTACAGCCCGGTGAGTAAAAACCTCCAGCAGCACGCTCAGCTGATTTCACTGAGCAGCATCTGATGATTTTAAAAAAGGGAACTGTGATGACAATGTTCTCACTGGAGTCAGGGAAAAACCCAGTCAGCTACCAGCAGTGGGCATCTTGGACTGGAGGATATCTGATTCTTAATAAATCAACAGATTGGCTCTGTAGATCAGTGAGTCCTTCCAACAGTCACAAAGAAACGCACACAGCCTTTCAGAGCGAAGCCGTGCCCGTTCATTTACAGTTTATCATCAGTGTGAAGGAGGAACAGGAGGCTGACAGGCTGCGTTACAAATTCACACCAGAAATCTACATGTTTTTTCAGAAGCATGTTTTTAAACTGATTTCATGTCTTCACCAGTTTGTCGAAGAAAACGCTGTTCAGGTTACAACGAGTGATTTCCACTTGTAAAGAGAAGAACTCTGAAAATGTTTCCAGTGATGGAAAGTCTCAAGCAAAATACAGAAAAAATGCAAAAAACCGGCATTGAGACTGACTTTTCCTTACAAACTGTACCTACAAGACAAGGAGTGAAGGAAGCATTTCCCAGACACACACACTGCGGCGGTCGACACGTCTCATTCCGATAGTTCAGCCTGAAACAAAGAGTGAGGGCAGATGCCACCAACGCACGTTCACAGGTTGAGTTCTCCCATCAGCAGCAGAGACGTGTGAAAAGGAAACCGTGCAAAATGCTGATCTGTCATGTGTGACCAAAGCATCACCAGCAGATTCAGATAAACGGGGGGACGAGCGTCACCGGACACGTCGGTCAGAGGTTATTTTCCTCGTGTCTCATCTGTCAGTTCACCTGTGAAACCTCTCCAGCTCGTCAAATGTAGCTTTGTTTTGTTTCTTTTCAAATAAAAGCTCAAAGGTGCTGTGACAGCTGTTCCACATTCATTCAAAGTATGATAACTGAAGGCAAATATCACATTACTGGATGATATCTATAAGCCTGAGAGTTTCTGCGGTCACTCTGCAGAGTTCGGATACCTGATGATTCAAGTCAGGTGCGGACGGGACATTTTACACGGCGCGGGCTGCAGATGAACAAAGTTACTGTTTGGTGGGGTGATTTAATGTCAGGAATAGTTTTAGATTAGCACAACTGACAGCAGCTTATGAAAAGATGGCAATAAAAATTATTCGTCACATTTTGATAAGCAATTTAAAATTTGAAACATTAGGATGCAGATACTGTTGCTCTAGTTTCTCAGTGGTGATGAGAATGTTTGGACTGTTGGTTAAACGAAGGACATAAAAATGGACCAAAAATAGACAAAATGATTAGCAGAAAGGATCAAAGTGCAGATTAATGGAGAATGAAAGCAGCATATTTTAGATCCCAACCGATCTATCTGTTCGCTGATACTATCCGTCGATATCGGCCTGTTGCAGAAATATCTGTACCAGCGTTTGTGTTCTCCAACGTGCACCGATACTAAAACAGGTAAAGAACAGAAGAAATACTTTTACCAATGACTTAAAATGGTCTAACTATGTAGTTTTGTTCTGTGATTTAATAACTAATAAGTGTATCCTGTTCAGTGAACTGATGTTTAAATAAAGTTTGTTCAAATGTCAGGTATCCTGCGTCCACTACAGATCTTTATCTCAAGTCACATTCAAACCATATTACATATATTTATATATTATATATAAAAAAACAAAAAACGCCTTGTCATTGGAGCCCTGTAACGCAGTGGTAACTAAATGGCTTTTCCACTGGCGCCCCCTGCAGGACAAACTGATTTAGCTTTCAGAACACGGCTTAGCTTTAGCATCCAAACAGGTCCGAATCAAACTTCTTGTGCTTGCAGTGTGAAAAGTTTCAACTTTCCGGGTGGCAGTGTCTCACCTTTCTTTTCCAGTGATCAGAACAAATCACATAGGACAGCAGTGCATTATGGGTAAGGTGTGAGAAGTTCACACTTTAAAGCGGAACACTCCGGTACAATCTCTGTCTCATCTGTTCTCCGCCTCTCCTTCCAAACTCTGAAGTGATTCTTCAGCACAAACTGGCACTCTGCTTCCTAAATCAGCTCCCTGTTTTAAGCCTAAACACCTGCAGCCTGCAGCGTAACCTTTGGAATTAAGGAGCTGACTAAGATTTAAAGCAACACAAAAACCTCCGAACCATCTCGACCTTTTCTCCTCTTCATCACCACGACCAGCTCAGACAGACAAACTCAACCGGCAGGGCCACCTGAGACGTGAAGCCTGTGAAACAGAGCTCAGACCATCAACTGAAACCATCCCATCGGAGATTTTTTTAGTGTCAAAGCTCTGATTCAGTCGTCATGAAATTCTGAAACAGGCTGCGAGACCTTTTAATTTCAGATCTAATTTACAGCTAAGTTAATTATCAGGGATATCAAGAATGAAATCAGAAGATAAATGCCGGACAGGACGGAGCCACTCTGCCTGGCTTCCTCACCAGCGTAGTGGCCACTCACGGTACTGCAGCGTAAAATTCCCCCGTGGCCCAGAAAGCCACAGACGTGTAAAACTGTTGACGGGTCACCTCGAACTGCAGACGGGCTGAGCTGTGACTCTTCCTCTTCTGAATTTTTAATTCATGGAGGTTTTGTATTCGTAAAACTTTAGTTTTAGAACTTTAGCTGAGAAAAGTGATTTTAAAATCAGAGACTTCACCACAATGTGAAGTCTCCAGGCCGAGTGAGAACAGGGCGGGGCCGGTGGGGGGAAACTGACTGCACACCCAGTGGGCCGCACAACCAGGAAGTAAACCCGGAGAGAACTTCTTCAGCGTATGAGCGGGGTGAGCAGTTCTCATTGGTTGGTTCTCATGGGCGGCCATCTTTGCGTCCAGTGTCGAGCTGTGTTAAAACATCCACAGTGCTGCCTCGGACATTAGCGAGACAAACTGAAACATTAGCTTGGATAAAATGACACATTTTCCCTGAGTTTGAACTTTGTTGTAAACATTTTTCACAAAATGTGGGAACACAACTCAACAACATGTAGAGCGAAGACAGAGTTTAAACACGTGAATGTGGAAATGTTGCACATTTCATGTTGAAGTGATTTTTATGGTGACACCCTGGAGCTGAAGCCTCGTCTGTTCTTACTGTGTGTCACTGTCACTCTGCGTGTTCGGATGTATGCGCTGGAAATCTTACATCCTGTTTGTTCAATGAAGCTTTTTCTCAGATTCGTGCCAATAAAGTCACAGAACTTTTTAAAGTTCCAGTAAGTTCTCAGGTTATTGCTGAATTACAGTTTTCTCACCATCAGCCCAATCTTATGTTCAAAAACAGGCAAACAATTTATATCTTTGTGATCATGTAAATGAAATCAAACTGACTTGGTTCCTTTTGCAGTTTTGTGTTGCATTCATGTGAAGTCAGATTAATTGGAAAAACAACTTTCCTGTCTGGAAAAATCACATGGAAGACCTTTCATGTCGGAAAAACATGTCGGAGATTTCTTCAAACACCAGTTTTCAACTTGACGTCATAAATGCAAAAACATGGCGGCAAAATTCAATGTTTGGCCAATGCCAAGAAACTTTTTTTATTAATTAGGATATCAATTTCCGATCACATGTGATGTGTAATATGATCGTTAACTGCTGTCCAGTGACCTACACTCATTAGAAATATTATTTTCTGGCTCAAACCCTGATAACAGGTCCAAGGGTGAGTTAGTTGGTTTTTAAAGCTACATTTCAGAATGTGCTGATGACATCACTATGACGTCACTAACGTAAGCGTCGAACCGCTCAGCATATCACACAAGAACATCAGTCTCTACCGTAGCCTCCATGTTGTTCCCATGTGACGACCTCCAAGCTCACAAACACAACAAAGTCAGATGAATGTCTTCCCAACATGGAAACTAATAATTCCGACATCACATGAAGGCAGCATGACAAACTCTGAGGCTGCAACATCAGGTCTGAAGCTTTCTGAACAAACTCGTCAGCTCGGAACAGTTACAACATTTTACCGTCTGAGTGTGACGTCAAAACTCTGGAAATCAATTCTGGCTTTAGAGGCAGAAGGCGGGACGCCGTTTATTCTCACCACTCAATTCTTTATACATGTGGCCCTCAGCTGCCTCCACATCTGTGCACAAGCAGAAAACACACCGATTTATTTCACCAACTCTCCAGTTAGCGCTGAGAGCCACAGAGCCACAGTGGGCCCCGGGGGCCCCTGAGGCCCCTGAGGCCCCTGGGGGCCCCTGGGGGCCCCTGAGGCACAAACACCGCGGAGACAAACACAAACAGGTTTGTGGAGGAACTCTGGACCTCACGTCAACAACAACCCACCGGGCCGGAGCCACTTCCGGTGGCGCAGGTCAGAGGACGTGAAGTTGTCTTAAGGCTGGTGCGTCACTTTGTTCACATGAACCGAACGCGGTACCGGCGGTAGTTCTTTCCAAGGCTTTTCATTGGCTGGACAGCTGTCGGTACGAACCAATACAAACTGTGGAATTAATGACCAAAATAAACTTTCCTTTTTGAAAACGCGGGAAGTTTGACCGGCGCCGCCGCCAGTTCGGATGTTCTAAAAATCATTGATTGAGAAAATTTCCATAATTGGTGAAAATGAAAGGCAGACGGCGGAGCGGAGAAACAGCCGCCGGCACGAACAAACAAATATTTCCCCGGTGCTCCAAACGGCAGCGCGCGTCTCTCCCGGCGGAAATAATGGCACGTAAATAACTTGGATCAGCTGATCGGTACTTCTGACGATGCACTGCGCCGTGAACACGCGTTTAGCCCGAAGAATCGGTGAACTCCGCCACGGCCACAGACACGCCGGTGTGAGGTCAGATGTGGCCGCGGTGGCTGCGCTGATAAACGCACACAAACACTGAATCCCAGCAGAGTTCGAGTCCGAGCAGCCTGCGGAGACCGAACCCACAACGCGCGGACTCACCGCTCGAACGGCGGACGATGTTCTCCAGAAAAGTGTTCTGCGGTGCCACAAGCCCTCTCTTTCCCCCGGGCATCCTGCTGCGGGCGGGCGGAGCCGGTGTCGGTCGGGCTCTGTGACGGTGTGTCCGCTGCTCGAAGGTCGGTACTGACGCTGGCTCTCAGTCGGGCCGGTGGAGAAGCTCATTGTACCCGTGCGCTCTGGCTGCTCGGGGCGCACTGAGCCACGGCGGCGGCGCTGCACCCCCCCGCAGGAGCGGAGCGCCAGGACGCATGCGTGCGTGCTGCTGAGGGCTCGCTCCTCCAAATCACGATGCACCGGGAGATCCACGTCATGTTTATGGGATGTTTTAATCCAGACTCCGAGGCAAAATGATCCCCGTTCATTGTTGGTCGATCCCCCAAAAGGCTGAAATGAGACTTTTAACGAAAATTCTTGATGTTCAGTTGTGATTTTTTCAGGTCTCCCTCCACAAAGTGTTTGTAAACTGTCTTTAAGGAACAAATCGTTTATTGACACGTCATAATACAAAGTTAAAGTGAACCTCTGGGTCGCCGGGCTGTGAATCCCTTGCAGGCCAGAAGCTAATTAATATGACAATCAACAACAAATCAATAAATCAATCAATCAGTCTGTTTCTAATAGGTGATGTTTATAAGTCACTGGTGATAAATCATCGATTTTGCAGTGATACTTACAAATTAATGATGAAGGTTTTCTATTCTAATCCGTAAGTCTATTGT
This sequence comes from Naso thynnoides, assembly GCA_029783665.1. Taxonomy (NCBI): domain Eukaryota; kingdom Metazoa; phylum Chordata; class Actinopteri; order Acanthuriformes; family Acanthuridae; genus Naso; species Naso thynnoides. The sequence goes on along the minus strand of JAQLOL010000007.1, from coordinate 2,023,408 downwards.
TGTTAATATTAATAAACAGTTAATAAATTAATTGTTATAAAGATTCTCTGTAATAGAAAAATAAACATAAATAAAAATATTTTAGGTGTGTGCATTCAAGTAAAACTGGATAAATCCGAGCAAATGATAAAGCAGCTAACATTTGCACCTCCCTCTCACTCACCGCCTGACAGTTTCATAGCAAAGTCTTTTTGACAAAGTGTCTGATGAAAAGGTGAAAATGCCAGCGGCGGCGATGGCGATGGCGGCGGCGGCCTGGAATGCTTCTTTGGAAGGATGTGAAGAATTTCAAAGAGCAAAAATAAAGCAGACTGAAGCGGTCAATAAGAGGTAACAGTGTTTGTCACCATGAAGCAGAGACACAGTGTCTCCCTCTGCTGGCCCCCTCACAAATGCTCATTAGCTGGTGTGAAGGGTTGTGGGGCCCCTGGGAGCCAAAGGCCCCGGCCGTGCGTTACTCCGATGTGTTTTATGTTCTGTAGCCAACATGTCAGGACTCAGAGCTGCTCACGGCGTTCACATTATCGACTGGAAGGATTTGAAGCAGGTGCCGTTATTTCTCGCGTTCAGCGGCCTCGTGCAGATCGGAGGAGCGTCAGCTTTTCCAACAGCAGCACAAACAAGACTGCTGCTGTCACCTTCAGGCCTTTGTTAGCAGTATTTATTATCTGATATGGGGCGGCTGTGGCTCAGCGGGTTGTCTGCCAATCAGAAGGTCGGTTGTTTGATCCCCGGCTCCTCCGGTCTACATGTGGAAGTGTCCTTGGGCAGTGTCCTGGTGAATGAATGTGTGTGAATGAGTTCCTGATGAGCAGGTTGGCTCTTTGTAGAGAAGTCACCTGCCCTCAGTGTGTGAATGAATGTGTGAATGTGTGAATGAATGTGTGAATGTGTGAATGCTGACTTGTGTTGTAAAGCACTTTGAGTAGTTGTAAAGACTAGAGAGCTGCTAAATAAATACAGTCCATGATATCCTGATTGTTTGACGTCATTCAGGTATTTTTCACAATATTGAACATCAAACAGCTGTCATGGCGGCTTTGGGCTTTTATTTTGAAAAGAAAATACAGACAGAGCTGCCGTGGCGACGGAGGCAACGTGTGTCGCTATTGGACGAGGTAGAGAGGTTATCACAGGTGAACTGGCATGATGTCGGCACGCAGGGTTTTAACACACAGGCATGGAGAAGACCAGCTCGCCACTTTGGCAACATTTCTGGTTTTAGGCAGGTGATGATGAAACATCGACCCCCACCCCCCACCCCCAAACAATAATATGATCTATGTGATATTTGGGCGGGACAGTATTGTGATATTAAATTCTGGAGATGACCCAAGCCTGACATCTTTAACCTTTTTGGCTTTGGACACCATGAATGAAGAGTTTCCTTCCTCTGAGCCTCGGCTCGCACACACGCCACGAGCAGGCCAACCAGCGAGCGACTGTCTTTCTCAGTTTGTGCAGAATTTCTGCCCTCAGGTGATGAAACTATTCAATAGTTCACAAAAATGGGCCAAAACTCTAAAGATGTCAGAAAATAACCACAATTTCTTTTCTGACTTCGTCACATTGACGTTGCAGCTGCTCGAGTCGTTTGTGACCAACAGGTTTGAACCCAAACGCTGCTCAGATCCGTTTACACACAATCCCCCGCGACTTCAGAGGGTGAAACACACATAAGCATGATGAGTGTAATACAGCAGCAGGTAGTTATTACAGCTGACACACTTAAAATGTGTGTGTGTGTGTGTGTGTGTGAGAGAGAGACTGTATGTCTCTCATCTCATTTCTGCACCTGTTAACACCTGCTGACTCCCATCACAGGCTGCACACATCAGCTCAGACAAGATATTACAGCATGGTGTGTGTGTGTGTGTGTGTGTGTGTGTGTGTGTGTGTGTGTGTGTGTGCAAACATGCACATTTCCAGAAATGCTCCTGTGGGATGCTCTTAATTGGCCCACTTGCATCATGGGGTATCAAACATATGTGACAGCGCAGGTCGGACAGCTGCCATCTGCTGAACAGCTCAGCTCAGCAGACGAGTCTCTCTCTCTCTGTTACATTCAGTTAATGTCTCACGCCCTCTCTCACTGCACACACAGTATGGAGGCTCACTGAAGCCAAAATTCTGTTGGAGAGGACTACAAACATTTCTGCAGCTGCCTTTGAGTCCAAATCTGTTGGAGTGACAAACACGTTCACCTTCATGTGTTTCTCAGAAAGAGTTTGTAAGTCGTGTGGCTGCTTGTCACAGTTTACGTCTATTTAAAAAGCATCATCCCAGAGTTCCTACATGTCAACATTAGCCACATTGGTTACAGAAGCCCCGCCCATTTGTCCCAGAACAGCTTTATCTATAAGTCATGGTGTTTGTTGACATTGTGTCCATATT
>JAQLOL010000007.1:1907432-1919209 GCA_029783665.1 Naso thynnoides | reverse complement strand
GGCAGACCAGTTTTAATGGGGGCACCAGGCTGTGGACAGCTGTTTAGTTAGAGGGGCACATATGACCCAGGAAAAAAGACAAAAACCTCAATAAAGATAGACTAAAGACAGTGTCAACAATGTCGAAATTTTTAATCACAGAGAGACAATTTGCATAACTTTATGGTAATATTTCTCTATGGACTTACTTTTCATTATTAAGGTAGACTCTCTGTTTGGAGGGGGGCCACACGGGGATCCAGGCTCAGATTTACGAGGGCACTAGCCCCCCGCTGGCCCACCCAGTAGTAATTTACAATTATTCAACTCAACTACAGGTGGATAGAAGACACTGACAAAGACGTGAATGACCAGTGGTTCCAGATCTGTCAGCAGCACTGTGGATGAAAGCACTGATGTGACAGATGTTGCGCGGCTGTGGGTTTGGGTAAGAGTCCCAAGAGAAAACCCTTTCAGAGAAGAAATAATGTGTTTACTTCCACTCCCTGGCCAGACGAGAGGAGAGGACATTCTGAATGCACCTCTCATATTTTTTAAGAGGAAACTCAATTGGTCAAGTCGTGCGAGTATGTGCATGGATGGCTCCCCAAGCATGTGAGGCAAAAAGAAGGGGCTTGTTGGTATTGGTGTGCAACACTCCAAAACTTGGCATCCATCTGATACCAAGGAAATAGAAGGCCAGTATCGCTGATACTGATACTGATACTGATACTTTTTACTTACAAAAGCAGCTTATGTACTTTTATGTGGAGGAAAGCAGTATATCATGATTTTTTTTTTTTTGAAGATATTTTTTGGGCTTTTTGTGCCTTTATTTACAGGACAGCTGAAGAGTGGACAGGAAACAGGGGAGAGAGAGGGGGAATGACATGCAACAAAGGACCACAGGTGGAATCGTCCGCTCCGGCGACGACATAGCCCCTGGGTATAGGGCGCCTGCTCTACTGACTGCGCCACTGGGGGCGCCCCTGACTATGTATTTATGTTCAATAACAGAATTTTCTTTAATCTGGAGAAAGCTCGATACGTAAATTAAACAAACATTTTTCCCTGTTCATCACCGTGCAAAGTGTAGTTTGTACTTAGGCCTTCCTATGAGAGCCATTAGCAGACAGACACAGACACTGCACCCCAAAATGCCCTGCTGCTACGTCTCAGTCTTAAGGGAAACACACAGGAGTCTCATGCTACAGCCAGCTTGATTTCCAGAAGTTGCCTGCTCCAGCTTTAACAAAGACACGTATAAGAGTCTCACCTTCCTCTGCTGCCACTTGTAGAAATCCACCACAGTGCTGCGTAGCTGAGGGATCAAGTCTCTGTGGATCAAGTTTACTGAAGAAACCGCTTTTTCTGATGTCGAAGAGACGGAAGTCTTCAGCTTCTCATAGAGCTCATGAATGTTGGACAATTCCTGCAAGAGGACAAAAAGCACAACTTCAATACTTCTTCAAACAGGGTTTCCCATTAGTAATGTCGACTCTGTGTACCGTTGCCTCAGCAAAGAATTTCAGTGCCAACCCCCTCCCCTCTGTGCACTGCCGTACATGCGCAAACTCACACAACTTTCCTTGTTACATCGTCTGAGCGACTCTGTGGGAGATCTGAGGAAAAACATTGATAGCTTTAAGTAACTTAAACTAGCGTAACGTATTATTTGTAGTTATTCACTCGGAGTGGTTTTGGTCCACCAGAGCCTGAAAATTCCTCTCAAATAAGAGACAGCTCTGGCCATGCTCGGGTTAAAACTTTCACTCTTAAGCGACACTATCAGTTAGGAAGACGTACTGATTTAGGCCATGTTTAGATGAGAACAGCCCAACTAAAAACAGAAAGGTCTTTCCTTTGTGTCTTTAAAAATATCTGTGTTCACACAGACAACCCAAAGCGCTGTAGTGTGCATGCCAGGCCGGGAGTTGGTGGTGTAACTTTGTAATGATACCCTCGGAGCTGCTAAAGTTGTTTACCTGTTGCTGTTAAGCCATAAGCAGCCACAAGTTAAAGAAATTCCGCCGTACATTGACTTCTAAAATTATTTTTAAAACATTTAAATTCACCTCAATAGACTGTCGTCATATTTGACTTGCTTTGGGTGCAGTGTTTAATCAGAGTTCGGTAGTGGTTAGAGCAGAGCATTAGCATTAGCACAGTCACTGCTTTCACAGGCTTTGCAGTTTGCCAGTTCACACAACCGGAGATATGGTTGTAGTTTCAATAGGTTTCACTCTTTCACTCACCCGGTTTAAAGCGTTTGCGGTTTCAGGGGCCCAGCACGCCGTTGTCATGTGAAAGGAAGACCGAACCGCAATAAAAGTGTTTGTTTCATGTGAAAGCTTGTGCGGTGTAAACTGCCCCTTAGCGAACAACCAAAAACAGATGAGAATCAGTTGTGGGGACAAAGTAATCTGATTACTGTGATCAGATTACATTCGTGGGTAACACAATAATGTAAGGTATGAATGTTGCTAATTCAGTAATACATTACAGTTGATAATCAAATAATAATCTAGTTACTTACATTACTTTAAGTTCTTCAGTGACTCTATTGTCATTGTATGTTGTATGTGTAGAGATGTTGTGTCTGTTCTCTTTATCAGAGGAAGGATTTGTGCTGATGTGGGCGGAGGTTAGCCTGGGTTACATTGTTAATCGACAATTAAGTTACAGTGCATCTCTGGTGATGTTAAAGAGTAATGCAAAAGTAATGGAACTAGTAGTGTAACTAATTACCTTCAGCAATGAGTAATGAAGTAAAAAAAATGCACTACTTATTTAAGAAGTAAGTAGTAACGTCTAATACATTACCTTTTTTGAGGAACTACCTCAAGACAGATAAGAACACAACAATAACGCATATTTTTCAATTCAGTCATGTATTTATAATTATATTTACAGCCAAGAAATAGTTTAGTTTAGTTTGTTTTTTGGCTTTTCTTCTCATTTGAGCTTCTACTGGATAAACACTGCAGTAAAACCAGTTTAAAAGGTCAAAACTTTTGTCTCAATTCTTTTGGTCTCGAGTTGATTTTGTGTTTTGTACACTGTGTAAAACTCTGCATGGTTGTGCTGTGCAGCTGTGCCTTTTATGCCGTGATATCGCTCATGTTAAACTGTACACAAAAGCACCACATTTATTGTAAGAGCTTCAAGTTCTTCACATATCCAGTCCTTTTAAATCTGCACTCAAAGTGCACCACATCAATGCATTTTACTTTATACTGTGCAAATTCGCTGTAACCCTGTTCAGAAATCTGCTTCACTGGCATTGCACTCGAGTCTCTGCTCACCTCCAGCAGCTCTATGTTGATCAGCTCCTGTGGACGAGACGCTCGCTCTAAGAACTTCTCACACAGCAGCGCCTTCTCCACCTTCCTCTTCTTGTCAAAAGTGAGCTAGCAGGAGGGGAAGAGGTGAAGGAGGAAGAGTCAAGAGAGACACAGAAAGTGGAAAGAAGGGAGTGTGAATTTGGAAGCTAGTGGGTAAGGAGGTTTAAACTCTGGACTTTCCTCGTCTCTAAACCTGAAACTTGTTGGAATGTTGGACCGTGTTCTTACTCTGTGCCTGCAGCAAGACGCTGCCTTCTGTCCACTCTCAACAGCTTACATGGTGCATTCAGGGTTTGCTTGGAAATTAAATGGCTTGTGTAGCATTTTGTTTACATTTGACTTTTCAAAGACTTTTTGCTGCACTTAGTTAATACGTAGAATGGTCCTTAGCAGTTTGTCCATTTTTACATTTTTTATTGTTTACTTATTTAATCTATGTGAAGTTCAATTATAAACTTAATCTATCCTGTGTTATTCTAATTATTAAAAAAAATATATATATGACACTGTTAAGCCCCACATACACTGTGTGATTCTGAGCTGTCCCAGACGAAAGATGACCAAATGTGGCGATAACTTTGGTTGTGACTCCAAAACGCTGGTCCTATGTTGCACAGTGAAAGAGGTTCACAGATGGCTGTTGTCACAGCCTTGCGACCAAAGGTAGCCTGAGATAATCTTCAGTGTCAGAAATTTAGGACGACTGTCTCACCGCATCTCACAGCATGACTGCTGCTACGACCTGCTTCCACTTACCAACCAATAGAAATGCAGCAAGATATGATGCAAAGATCAACACAACACCGGTGCTACACCCAAAAAAACACTAGACGTAGATGGATGATGCGCACTGATGCGGCACATGGTGATGATGTTTTTTATTCTTGCCCACAGACGTACGTTGTAGCCTGTGATTGTCAGGTGTTGTCATCGTGCAGTCTGCACATATTAAACTTGATGTCATACCCAAGTTTATGAGATCCATTTCGCACAGTGTAGCATGCAGTGATCTTATAAGATCGGTAAAATCGCACAGTCTGTAGGAGGCTTAAGTCACCATATAGGACACTTTTGTTCACTCCAGATTCCTGGTGAACACTCACATTGTGTGAAGGACCTCTAATCTGCTGAATCCAACGTAAGCACTCGTGATATTCCTACAGAAAAACATCTCCGGGTTTGAAATGAATACCAAATGTGAGTGTGTTGATGTTTCACGGGCAGCTCACCTGAGTGGGCATGGCAGTGAAGTGGAAAGCTCTGAGAAACATCAGCTGTCGCAGGATGTAAACAGCATCAAAGTGCTGAGCATCCACAGCGTCCCTCTCAAACTTCTTCACCTCCTCCCAGTCTTTTAATGCCAGACGGATCTGCAGCCAGGAACACAAGAACAACCAGCGATTGACTCTGCATCAGGTAGGACTTCATTTAAATGTATGGACGACCCTTCGGAGCACAGACGTGTGTTGTGTTCCTGACCTGCTCTGGAGGAGATGCAGACTGACACTGATACAAGCTGTACAGCAGATAAAGGCCTCCAGCTCTGATCTGGAAGCTGAAGGGAGGCAGGAAGTATCTGCAGGCCGTGGCCAGGATCAGACGACTGAACACTTGCTTCTCATGCCTCACACACCCACTGCAAAACACATGTTCAACATTAATGCAGATGATTCCACTGCACATCTGTAAACTTGAGTAAAGGTTCATTTTTAAACATCAGCCATGTGTTCACATTATTGTCAATATACACAGAAGCTTGTTTATAGCATATGGAACAGGAACTGTGAATAAGATTTATTTCTACTCAACTGGTTGATCAGAACTTATTGTTTCATAACAACTATGGTAACTTTCTCAGATAAGTACACCAAGGTTACATTAATGACAAACATTCATGCTACCATTAACTACTTACATATAATTAAATCTCAATTTTGAGACAAAAACTTCACTTAATGATTAACCTCGGTCGAAATTTCTTCCCAAAATTTATAAAATACGATATATGGTGCAAAATAACAACAAAATTTAAAGCAATGAATAAGAACGGGGAAAAGAGGTGACGTGTAAACTGGCAGAAAATGAGTTTTCAATAATCGCATTCGATTTAAGTGAATAAGTGAAGTGAATTTAAGTGAATCTGTGCATTCTGGGCAGAAACTAGACAGCATTTTGACAAACAATACGTGAAACTGTGCCTTTTAAACCTACTAGAAAATTTGCGAGAACTTCATTTCTCTCCACACTCGGGAGAAAACCTCGAAGCGGACCGAGCTGGTTTGCTGGAAGCGGCTCAGCAGCTCCTCGCAGTCCGACTTCACGTGTTTCCGACAGAAATCCATCAACCTTCTTCAGACCGCCGAGCGTGGAAACGGTTCGAAACTCACTAGAAACGACTGAAATCAACTCATTTTCTACGAGAAAACGACCTCGGCACACAACCGTGATGTAAACACACGAGCCAACGACTGTCGACCCTGTAGTGCGTCATCAGTTCGCGACGTCAACCATCAGCAGAGCTGATGCGTTCAAATGTAAAGATGACGTTCAAAGATATTAATCACTCGATTGTAGATGCTTCAATATATTACGATCGTTATCTGTACAGAGGAACCACTGTTCATAATTTATCATTCATTCGTTATGGAACATAATTTTATTTTCACAAACTTGATTTTCCAGTTGACGTCGACGTTAACCGAGTGTCCCTGAATGCACCACCCGGACATGAGTGTCTTACGTCCTGCGGAAGTAAACAATCCGCAGCTGACGTGGAACAGCAGACTCACTTCCAGCCGGACAGACCGGATCAACTGGAACCGATTCACCGGTTTGGAGAAACGTTGGTCGCTGTAGTCGGTGTCTTGTTCTAAATTTTAATAAATGGACTCTGTCGGCGTCGTCTGAACTCTCGGGATAATCAACGGCCCTCGTCAAACTCTTCACTCGAAAGTAAAATGGCGGCAGCGGAGGAGGCTAGCAGACCGTTCGCCGGGCTGTCAGACGTGTCCATCTCGGAGGACATCCCCGTGGAGGGGGACATCTCTGTGCCCATCGGCTCCCCCAGGCGGGACGACGAGTTCTCCACCCTGGACGAGCCGGTGAAGGAGACCATCTTGCGGGACCTGCGGGCGGTGGGGAACAAGTTTATTCACGTCTTGTACCCGAAGCGCAGCTCGGCTCTGCTGCGGGACTGGGACCTGTGGGGCCCGCTTCTGCTGTGCGTGACGCTGGCTCTGCTGCTGCAGGGCGGCGCGGCCGACAGCGATGACCAGGGGGGCCCGCAGTTCGCAGAGGTACACATTTTTAACTCTTCTACTGTTTATTTTACCCAGTGTTTCAGGACGGAGGGTGGGTCACCAACTGCAAAGGAACGCAGGTTGCCTCTGTCGCCCCCCAATCTCATCACCGTTCAATGACTCTTTTCTTATTCGAACAAATTTCAAATTAATTCAACGAACCATTTGCTCTGTGACATGTGAGACACAGTGAAAACTTTATCTTATCCAGAAGTATGTTTAATATCTCTGAGAAAGTTTGAGTGGAGAAGCAGAACCCGACGAGACATTTGCATTTTTCTCCTAAAAACAAACTTCATAATGATTGTGAATTGTTGCCTGTTGGTGCGTTTCCGTCGATCAGCTGACTAACCCTAACCCTTGTCCTGCAGTGGAGCCTTTCCTCTGGTTAAATCTACAGCTAATTGTTGCAGAAGTTGTGTATATCTGTTGTGTTTATATAATGCTAATGTCTCTCTCCTCAGAGTTCCCATTAAATTGTGTGTTTTTTTGGGTTGTGGGGGTTTAGGTCTTCGTTATCATATGGTTCGGCTCCATCATCATCACCCTCAACTCCAAGCTGCTGGGCGGCACCATCTCCTTCTTTCAGAGTCTGTGCGTGTTGGGATACTGCATCATGCCTCTGACTGTGGCCATGGCTGTGTGTCGGATTGTCCTGGCCGTGGCGGGTGGCTCAGAGACGGTCAGCTTCGCCGTGCGGCTGGTCGTAGTGACGGCGTCCTTTGGCTGGTCCACCTTCGCCTCTACAGCCTTCCTCGCCGACAGCCAGCCACCCAACCGCAAGGCGCTGGTGGTGTACCCGGTGTTCCTCTTCTACTTTGTGATCGGGTGGATCATCCTCACGTTCACACCGACGCAGTAGAAGAGAAGCAAAATGAAAAGATCGGAGTTAAACTTATGAAGATGAGGGAGGTTTTTGTGGAGTGAACGAACTCCAACAAACACCGGTGTCTGCCTTTGAATGAAGATGAATGACTACTGACTGTGGGTGTGTCTGGGCCTCTGACACAGCACTTAGACCCAGGGATCACCAAACTTACTTCAAAGGAACTCTCTGAGGTGCAGCAGCGGCTCACATTCAGACGCAGTGAAGTCTGCTCAATGGACAGTTAAAACGCTCATGAATATGTTCATATTTTTCCAGCTTGTCTCCCAGATGATTTTACAAGCTGTGTGAAATTAAAGTTTGTGGGCTTGGATATAGAAAAACGATGAATGTTTGAACCTGCAGGGCTACATTTTTCCCCTTCCTGGTGTCTCACAGTGTGTTTGAAACCTCTTACCATTCCTGACCATGCAGCCTCTAAGCTGGCAGCTTTCATTTTCACACAACATTCTTCATTTTTAGACATTCAGCTTTACCAAGAATCCTGTCGCACAGTTTCAGTTTTTGGCTCTTGTCTTCCCTTCTTAAGGTGTTTCTCATAGTATTTGTGGGACTTTTTTTAAATAGACAGATGACAGGAAATGAAAAGACAGATTAGGAATTAGTAGGAAGGGTCTTGAACCAGGAATGTTTTGGATTAGCGTTCCCTGTTCAGTCTGTTGAAATGATAGTGAAGGCCATCAGCGAAAGAGTGCCCTCTTGATTTGCCGGTGAGCCAAGCTTAACAGTTGCAGCTTGTGAGCTCAGCTTAGCTCAGCATAAGACAAAATTTTTTCAATCTGTTAATTAGCAATGATATTGTTGATTGGCAGAGTCCTTTCAAAGCACAACACATACTGTTCCTCATACCAGCTCTGAATTCTTTAGCCACGAAACAAAACTTCAGTGTGGTCACAGTTGCACCTGTACAAGCTGTGCGAGGCTCCCTGAAATTTACTCCACATTGGACACAACATAAGTTTCGGTGAGCTTCAGTCAGCTTCTACAGACAGGAGTGTGACCACACTGACTTCTTTTTGTTGTGTGGTTAAAGTATTTGGAGCAAGTATGAGGAACAGCATGTGTTGTTCTTTGAAAGGACTCTGCCAGTCGACATTATCATTGCTAATTAAGTAGGGCTCGGGTTCAAAAAATGCGGACTATCCCTTTAATGTTTGTTGACCAGACATAGAAATGTGTTAACAGTGAAATCAGTCTTCTTATCCAACCCTTGGCAAGAAGCAGATAACTTGTGAGGATGCATGAATGGGAAAAGCCAGAGCGAGAACACAAAGTCAGGTTGCTTTAATCAATAAACAAACACTGAACAAAGCTGGTTAGCAGTCTGACCAAAAAAAGAGTAGAAGAAGAAGAATGAGCTCCTACATTTCATGACATCCAACTGCAGCAGCTAGGTACAGATAAATACAACACTGTGGAATTTGCATCCGCAAAAGCAGCAGCTAATTGTTAATTTAAATACATTTTACTAAATTGACACTCCGGACATTAAAGGTAACATCTTCTCTCATGCAGTATGTATGTCATGTGCACCATCACGGCCACATGGATACCGAGACTTTCGTTTGGATTTAAATGTGTTTGCCACCATTTTTTTCCTCCAGAAACACAGCAGCGCAGTGATGATGGCTGAGCTGATGCTTCTGATCACATGATCTCCCATCTTTACCTTTCAGAAGTACTCAGTGGAATGAAAATGGCAGAAGTTGTTTTTCATTAGATGTGTTTGGATATTAAATGAAGAATACTGATTTGATGCTTCAGATTTTGGACCTGAATGTCTTAATTTTCACCCACATCATTTAAACTGAATGGTGATATCTGATCACCGGGATGTTTATTTCCTCTAATTAAGCTTTGTGAGTTGTGTTCAAGTGCAGCCGTCATTGGATTTTTGTCTGTGTTTGTTCATCGAGGTCAGCTTTGTGTTTCAGGCTGTTAGGTGACATTTTGTGACACGAGAGAAGAATCCCAGGTGTCTTTGCTGCAGGAACTGTAACAACCAGCTGTAAAGAAAGAAATTAGTGAAGGACAGGACAGACAGTACCACAGTTTATTTCCTTTTCTGCAAAAATAAATAAATAAAACTCAGTTCTAGGAAACCACCACCTGGAGCAACACACAAAGTGATGATGCAATGATTTTGTTCATAAATTTCCAAGGGGATATTAAATCTGTTCCAGATGTATGAATCTGTCTCTGCTTCCTGTTCAGGCTCGTTTTTCACTTTCTACTAACCTGTATGTTGACCTTTGACCCCTGTACACAGATAAACGGTCGTTCATGTTTCCAAACATGAACCTCGCTGAGGTTACTTTGGATTTCTGTTTATTTATATGTATTCATTTACATCAACAAAAAAACATTAAAACATATTTCATCATGTATGATTGATGCTTTTTTATTAGTCTGCCCGCAGTTCGGCATCTTTTAACATCACCTCAGTTATTTTTATTACATTAATACAGATTAAGGTCATCTCTGTTCAGAACTGACACAGCGCCGGAGACAAACGGCTCAAGAGTTTTAGACAACAGGTTTGATAAAGCCGAACATCCTCCTGAAGTTGTGCATAACATCCTGGACGGTAGGGGGCGGTAAGCTCCTTCAACTGTGTGTTTGTACCTCGCAAGTAAAACCATAGAAGAGAGAAAAGACGCGACTGAGCCAGCCATGGGCGCCCTCCTCATATTCCTTTTAATAACAGCATTAGCGATGACGTAACAGCGCGTTTCACCCCGTAACAACATGCATTTTACGTGACCGTAGCTTCAGTGCCAATGAACACATAAGGTGTAGACTTCGCCGCTTTCCGCGCTCCGGAGGCGCTCCGAGCGTTAGCTTGTAGCACTGAGCGGTTCTTAACTGATGGACGAGTTGCAGCGGCTTCCTCCTGAAGTTTGGGTTTACGTGTTTAGCTACCTGAGCACGGAGGAGAAACACACGGTCCGCAGCTGCTGCAGGTATCTGAGGAAGCTCGTCGACCACCCGTGCCTGTGGAGGGCCGACACAGTGGTGCTGTCCGACCTCCGCCGCTACACCTACGGCTTCTGGAACACCCTGCGTTACCGCAAGCTCACCAGGGTGGCGGTGCGACACCTGCGGCGCAAAGAGTGGCGACGGCTGGTCAAGTTCCTGCCGTCTCTCACCGCCATCGTGTTCGTGGAAGGAGGAGGAGGGCGGCTTTTCAAGGAGAAGTACCTGGATAACTTGTCGCATTTCTCGGATTTGCGGGACTTGGGTGTGCGGAACGCAATCTGGGGCGAGCCAATGCTGGGGCGAAGTTTAAGCGAGCAGCTGCAGGAGCGACTGACTCACCTGAGCGTGTGTAACGTCCGGCTCACCTGCACGGTGGAGTTCATTAACACCGTGTCACACTTGGTCAACCTGCGGTTCCTGCTCTTTCACCAGCAAGGGGAGGGCTACGGGCTGGACACGGTGAGGCCGGTCCCCCGCAGCGTTTTCCACAACCTGCTGCTGAACCTGAAGAAGCTGACGCACCTGTCATGGGGGATGAGGGGGGAGCCGCCAGAGCCGCTGCCAGACGACTACCTGAGCCCCCCAGACCCGGAGCAGCAAGGTCAGCCAGAAACCTGCAGGGAGTCACTGCTGAGACTCTGCATGTTTGACCCATTCAACTAAAGCCACTTAAACCCAACCTTGAGCCGCCCGGTAGGGCCGCAATAACTGGAGAATTTCTCTTAGAAATTTTGTGTGTGCCTGATGCTTTGTGCCGCATCACCAAACCAGTGGTGCCAGTAAATATTATTCCCCAGTCCCCACAAACACAGTCGGTTCTTAATCGGTGTCCCCATAAAAGTATCACAGCCTATGTGTGCTTTTGTTTGCATTAGTTGGTAATATCCTCACAGAGATATAAGTGTGTGTGTGTGTGTGTGTGTGTGTGTGTGTGTGTGTGTGTTTAATTAGTCCATCAACAACAGCTGTGTTGAACTTGGCACCTTAATATTGGATCTAACTCACAGAGAAATCGGCCTGATTGCACACCATGAACAAGTGGGTATTTCGGCAAAACCACAAGTCGCATCAACGACCAGATGTAGAGCGTCACAGGGACTCGCTGAACAAAGTTCTAAAACTTTTGTGTGGATAACTTTATAAATCTGGCAGCCTGAGCGAGAGAGACACGGCGGTCCCACCTGCCTCTTCTCCTGAAGTTTCAGCCTCAGTTTAATGGCTGCTTATGGGAGAAACTGGTGACCTCTTGTCACTCAGAGCCTCACTGAGCCTAAAGTTTAAGTCTGACTG
>JAQLOL010000007.1:1889718-1902269 GCA_029783665.1 Naso thynnoides | reverse complement strand
TAGGTTGGAGTGTAGAAGGATTATGTCATCATACATCAAAGTGTATGTACACAGATGTATTGTTTCAAAAACTAAAACTAAAGTAACAGCATTCCTTTTAGCCAATTACATCAAAATACTTTCTGGAGTAAAATAATGCAGCAATAAGCAATAATGTTTTAAGGGGATCATAACAATAGCTGTACGTCAATAGTTTACATTGATTATCTGTAGAATAACCCTGAAAGTGGTCATAGCCTACCATTTTCGTTTTTTTTTTTTTTGTTTGTTTGTTTTTATCATGATATTTTGTTGCGTTTTTCCCCCTTATCCAGTTGAACTGGAAACATATAATATTTTAAAAATCTTTTTAATTTAACATGAATAAACATAAATCTTATATACATTATATACGAATAACACGTGCTTCCGGTATAATCGTTTTATTTTGAAATGCTTCGTATCAACTTCCGGTCCTGACAGTGGAGGTGGACCTCACAGTGAAGTCTGCAAGGAAGGGCCCTGACAGTGCAGGTCTGCAGCCAGACAGTCTTGGGATACTTCTCATCCTCACTCATCTGACAGTACACGTCAATCAAACTTTGACCAGTTCACTGTGTCTAGCCTGGACTTTCAAAATAAAAGCCCTAAACTCCTTCAAAATTAGAGTACTTATTATTATTTTTTAAATGACCCTAAAACCTTCAAAATGAATATTTTATGAACAACTGATGGGCCAGATGACCAGACTTACCCGACCAGCCAGCGTGCAAGGTCCTGACCAACGCTGCTTGCAGCTTTAATTTGTAACTGACTTAATACGAATAAATTATGTGTTTTCAAACAATGACTGATGAGACTGGATGATTTAAACATAGCATAATAGGTGAATGTCCATTGATTTTATATTCTGTTATAGGCTACACATACAAAATATTTTAGGGATTTTATTGTGAGTTATGTATCATATTTTAATTCTCTCTGTGTTCCATGACTTAAATTTCCATTTTTCACTGAACTTTAGTTAAAATATTAAGGTCAGTAGGCCTATGTGCTCTGACTTCAAAATCATTTTATTTTCATAATATTAATATAAAATGAAAAGACAGGTGAAGATCGACAGAGAGAGAGAGAGAGGCTGAATGGAAAGGTGAAGCGACATACGCAGAGCGTAGGGAGTGGAGGAGAGAGAGTCGCCATTACTGCCTGGCAGTGGTGCTGAGAGGGGAGGGAGCAGAGAAGCTGGTTTCGGCTTACAACGCATACCACACTAACAACACGAAAATACACTAAAAAATAACGCTACGGGCTCTGCCACCGTTTAGAAATACAGGGGGACTGTACCTTCAACTGAAACCCAACTTCGGATTTTGTCGGAGGATACTAATGAGCGCAGATTGTGGAATGTAAAGAGGAGTTTTTGCCTTGTAATGTGGGAACGCTTTCTCCTCTTTTCCGTGGTATGTGGATCTGGGAGCGACCATGTTATTAGGTGGGTAGGGGAATGTGTTTGGACTGGGATTGGGACTTCATTAGCTTAGCCAGCACTATTCTCTGCATGCGAAACCTGA
Source organism: Naso thynnoides (assembly GCA_029783665.1). Taxonomy (NCBI): domain Eukaryota; kingdom Metazoa; phylum Chordata; class Actinopteri; order Acanthuriformes; family Acanthuridae; genus Naso; species Naso thynnoides. The sequence goes on along the minus strand of JAQLOL010000007.1, from coordinate 1,900,719 downwards.
TTCCAGGTTTGTGCTATCCCGGGGTCAAAGGGAATCCGGGATGTGAATACAAGTCCGTGCCTTTAAAGTAGCTTAAATTTCGGTTTTAACGGCTTTTTTCCCTCAACGTTCGGCTGGGTTTGATGTTGCTAACGCTAGCTAGCCTAGTATCATTCACCCTCTTGGCATGCAAGGCTAACATAGCTCGGCTAATGTTAGCAAATCGGGATTGGAAAGATGTTTTTTTTCTCTCTCCTTGAGTATCAGGGCCAAGACAGGCCGAGCTGGGTTTTATCTGCTCTCCCGGAAGAAACCGATAACGTTAAACGCTGTGTCAAATCCCGTAGTCGCACGGTGATTTGACGCATTACCATTAACGTCCGTTGATCTTAATTTAAGATGAACAAACTCAGTTAACGTAACGTTAACTCCCATAACTCGCTCGCGTTCCCCGGTTATGCCCCTCTTTCGTTGAGTTTGGGCTTTTACGTGACATCTACCTTTTCCAGTAGGTTTTATTACAACGTAACAAATGGAAAATCTTTGATAATTAGCTTAAGCCCTGTGGAAATTAAAATGACATTCATTGCTCAAAGTCTTTCTGAGTTTTCAATAGTTATTTATTTTATCTGACATAATCTTTTTTTTATCTATTCTGAGTTCGTTTGAAAGTTGATGGGTTGCCAGTTTTTAGCGTTAATGCCCGGCTAAATGCTAACATTAGCATTAGGGATGGATGGAGGTTCAGATCCAGAGGTGCCGCTTGTCAGTTTGGATTTTACGACATTATTAAGGGTATTTTACACATAAACGTCCCCAACCTCTCAACTGTAATGGGGAACTGTAATCACAGTTGTCATCTTGTCGGCTTATTAACTTTTTTATTTTGTGTCTCGCAGTCATTCAGAGAGGTCAGTGGGTTTGTCCTGCTGCAGCTCTGCATGCCATTTGCATTGACTCGGACTGCTGCAGCTCCCTTTGCCCTTTACCCAAACTCTCGTTAAAGGGAAAGTCCGACTTTTATTACACAAACCATCCTGATGTTTTTCACTACGCCTTTGCAGTCCTCTTGGCGTATCCTCACATAAAATATACCCCCATTATAAGTAATAATAAGTTACTATTATAAGAGATTGTTAAATGCATCAGTTCTTAGTGGGACAAAACAATGGTGTTGAAAAAATGAAATAGTTGGTGTATTTCTCCTGTTTACATATTAGGGCTGGGACAAAATATCAATACAGTAATAAATCGCAGTTCTAACTTACTGAATCACTGGCGCCAAATGTCAATATTGTAATCAAAAATAATTGTTCCTGTGAACAGATTTCCCTGCTAATTTGACTCACCAGCGTCACTACTTCATGGCTTCTCGCAGTGGCGCTTATGACATGAATGTGGGTAACATGAATGAAAATTAATAGGCCAAAGAAAAAGTTGTGGGATAATGACTGACAGCGGTGAAAATAATTTAAAGTTTAGAGATGCACCCCCCACTCTCAAGTCTGATGTCTTGACCCTCTTTGGCTTTTACAACATCAGTCAGACAAAACTTTTGTTTTCATGTATGTAATGTGTTTTGTATTGTTCAGTTAGACAGGTATTGTGATGTAACATTGTATAATTGTCTTGCAATAGGCTATATTGATTATCACAGAATCACTCTATCGTAACATTATTGTTGTTGTGGGCCACGTATCGCGTATCATATTGTATCCCGAGTTACCCTGAGATTCCCACTCTTATTATATATGATCCTTTTTTAGCATCTACAAGGGCTCCCTGAATGATTCAGTGGGACTATCATATCATAACAGGCAGTCTGTGCGGGAGGAGTCTCCTTAGCCTTGTCTGTCGACTAGGTTGTTTGGAGTAAAGCTTTTGGATATTCCCTTTATTTGTCATGATGGTAAAATTTTTGGTCTCCCTGTGCAAGATTTCTTTCCACATTTTAGTGTGGTTGACAAGTAGAGATTCCTAATTGCTGATATAAGCTTTGTCAATATCAGAATGTATGGACACGTCTGAAATGCTTGACACCTGCATCCACTTGACAACCTGTGCCAAACTGCATGTTGGTATTGGCATATGCTGATGGGGTGTTTAATATTAGTGTCAGCTTCAACAAGCAAATAAAGGCATTGGTATTGACAACCTCTATTCTGAGTGACATGGTTGACTGTTTCAGTTGGCCTATAAACTGTTGTTCTTACATCATTGGCACAACAGGAAGAGGAAGTCAGATGAGTGACACTTGACTTCAGGTTTGGACTTGACTCTGAGCAAGGTGACATAATTTTTTAAGTGAGCTGGTGATATGAGAGGAATTTAGAGAAATTTTTCCTGGAAGCGCTAGACTTGTGCCTTTTACATAGTTTTGAATTGAAGTAATGGTTGTAATCAAAGCTTTGTTCTAACTGGCAGCATCAAAGATGTTTTGCCGTGCGACTGCACAGTGTGTAGAAAGATATTATCCTGAGAAAGTGAACACAATGTGATTCTGGTTATTGCAAATTATTCATAATTTATTTAGGCTTAAGGGTTTTCTTTACACTCTTGATGGAGACCAACTGTGAGAGCAAATTGTTGGATTTTGAATACTTTTTGAGAATCTATTTGTAGTTGGTGTTCCATGTTTTGTTGCTTTGTTTAACAGTTGTTCCTCTGAGAATTAGGTAACTGAAATTTAAAACTGCATTACACAGCGATGTGTGTTTGAAGTTTAATAATAGCAGGGACAGATAATGGGTTAACAATTTGAAATAAAGTATGTAGAAATCCTGCGAAGCAGGGCCTGCAAACTGCTCCAGCCCTGACTGGTCGGTCATGATTTGTGCCAAGACAGAAAAGAAAATATTTGGGAGTCCATTTTTTCTGGCTGGGGAGCCCCTTCTTTGCTTAATCGGATGTAGTTTTGATTTTTTCATAAGTCTTGATTCATGTCTTCCTGTGGGAGAAGAGTTGTCAGTACTGCAGATCAGACTTTCACATTTTCCTGTAACATTATGAGTAAATGGCGCCTCATTTAAAGTAGATGGGAAGATCCTTTCTTTGAAGCCCTTAGTGATTGAGGCTTAAAAAAGAAGTTTATTTTTACCTTAAACATCCAGCTTGGTGCGACTTTAAAAGGTCTACCATCCTTGGCAGTTTGTTCTGCTCTGCTCAGGGCTTAACAACATTTAGTCATCTCTAAACCCGGCTTGCCAAGCGATACCTTAATCCCCCCTGCAGCCTTTCAGTGAACACACTAATCATAATGCACAAGGCTACTTTTAGCTATTAGTGCAGCGCAAATGCAGTTTGAGCTTTAAAAGGACCATCACATGCTCCATCCAAATAATTATGTTATACAGCTATGTAGCTAGCACTACTAAAGTTAATTTCTTTATACATGTTAACATTTATTCATGAGTCTTATATTGACCCAAGTGTTGACAGCAGAGAGAATAAAGACTTTGATACTGGTCAATAAAAATGCAAAACAGATACCTGGATTTGGGTGACTGCTCTTCTCAAACACTGTGGCTAGGACTGGACGCAGGGGAGTAATGTAGGGCAGGAATAATCAGTTGGTCAGATGATCAACTTGAAACTGATGGATTTCAGTTGTAATTTTTTTTTGTCTATTTACAAGAAAGACCCCAAATGGGTCCTAGTTGTAGTGCCCCCAGGTTGAACAGTGGCTCATTTTGTGCTGCATAAATTCAGTACTTAGGATTGTTTTGACTGTTGGTTGGATGAAGGAAGCACATGAAGACAGTAGTAAAAAATAAGTGCATGTGCACATGTACAGTGCTTCACGTGATCATAAGCTCAGATACACTTGTCCCTGGCTGCCTGCTTCAGTCAGGTGTGGCACATGAAGTTGCACAGATGCTATTGTAGGGGCTAGTGGTTAAATGTGTAAACCTGACTGACCTGCTCGTTTGCTCTCTGACATAATCATATGTCCAAACTGTGTTTGTGGTGCTCTTGGTTGAAGCGCCAAAATTATAAATCAGGGAACTAAACATTTAGGTACGTTTACTACAGGTTATTTAGCATATTTCTCCAAGCTTACTCTAACCTCATGCAAAAGTGTATTTGTCGTCTCATGAGGGGGCAACACAGTGGATTAGTGGATATCACTGTTGCCTCACAGCAAGAAGCTCCTGGGTTTGAATCCAGGTTCTTTCTTTGTGGAGTTTGGATGTTCTCCCTGTGCCTGCATAGGTTTTCCCCGGGTGCTTCAGTTTCCTCCCACCATCAAAGACCTGTAAGTTAGGGAGTAATACTCCTGTCAGTGCCCTGACCAAGGCACTGACAAAGATCTGAAGTTGGTTCCTGGGCGCTGTACCATGGCAGCCCACTTCTCCTACTGTTTGTAGTTCAGGTTAACTATGAATGGGATGGGTCAAAAGCAGAGGATCAATGTCACCAAGGAGATTAACATCTTTCAAATTTGAAGAAAGATATCGTGGTCTCTTTTATGTATTGGATAATTAAATTCAGTTTGAGTAACATCCATAAATCCTCCTTGGTTTGAAATTCTGAATAAATTCTCATTAGTGCTGTTTGTTTCTGAAGGTTGCTGTAGATCTGCTGAGCTTGGGCAGTTCTATTTTTATGAGCAATGCCTCTGCACAGGTGACATCTTCCCCATGGTCTTTATAAACAGTCAGGGAAACCTCGTTGCTTTGACTCAGCGGACTGAATTTTTACTTTGGTGCAGTTTCTGAGGCTGAGCATGGCGTTGTGCTGCAGCTAGCGGATCCAGCTCAGGCAAATTCACTGGCTGGTTGCCATCATTCTGTAAAACACAACAATGACTGCAAGTCTCTGTGAAGTTATCAGCCTCTTTTGAGGTCATGGAATGGTTCAGGCTTATTTGACTGTGGCAATCTCAGATATTACTGACAAAAAGACTGCACTGTCAATGAGATGCACATGCCACATTTTTATTTTTACAGCCTCTTGAAAATTGGTATTATGAGAAGTAAAACATTTGTTTCACCAGGTTAATGTTGATTAGGCAAGATAGGAGCAGCAAAAATAATTTTGTACCACAAATAATAAAGGCTGTCAGTTAGGATTAAGAATCATGACCAAAATGTCAGCAAAATATATTGTGAGAATGACTGACAAAATGATCAGATTTATATGTTTTGTTGTTATGTAGCCTAAGGATGTGCTGATGATGACAGTGGATCTGTGAACTGATTTATTTTCTCTGTTTCATTCTCACAGCGAAGCAAATCATTTCTAGGTCAGTGACTGTCAAAGGGCTGGAGTTGCATGCCATTTTTATCCTGCCTCGGCACAAATTGGTTGAAAGCACTTCTTTTTCTCTGCAAGGGGAAAAGTGACATTGCTGAGCTCTGTCCATGATTAAATTACTTTCCCTTTCTCTTATGTAAGATGCACTGTCCCACTTTGGCCTTTGTTTTCTTGAGGTCCATTTTGATATTGCAGTTTTTAATACTAAAATTCTCTTAGTTTTTCAGAAATAAAGGATGAGATTTAATCACATTCATATATTACTGTAGTATGTTACATTTCATTTCTCACACGTGAAGTCAATGAAAACCTTTTTACGAAGCATTACCATTTTTCTGATGGCCTTATGTGGCCTGTTTAAGGTATCTGTTTTTTTTGCTTTGAATGACCACAAAATGCCTGTTTGTCCCAGTTGAATATGTAGAGAAACAAAAAGCTAATTTTTTTATTTGTGATAAGGAGACTGAAGCACTCCGAGGGCAAATCAGTGTGAACATGTTTTTGTTTGTCTTGCTTTTTACTTTTTCTAATTGTGTGAATTCCATGTCTTGCAGGCAGGTGATAAAAGGAGAAGCCAGCTGTTCTGTCCCAGCTTAATGAAGACCCAGGATAGAAACTGAGAGAGATAAAAAGAGTTGGAGGGGGGATTCACCACTACCAAGGGGAAACCAGAATAAAAATGCCTCTGTACCACTGACAAACCCAACTGGAATGATATCTTGACCTTTTTTCCTGGAAGTGACCAAGTTAGCAATGAACGGGGGGATATAATGGCCAAGAACAAGGATGCGCGCCCCCCAACATTTGCGGTCAGTGTGGTTGGCCTCTCGGGGACGGAGAAAGAGAAGGGAAATTGTGGAGTGGGCAAATCCTGCCTATGCAACCGTTATGTGCGTCCTGACGCAGATAGCTACTACTCGGAGCACACCTCAGTGCTGAGCACAATAGACTTTGGGGGACGTGTAGTTAACAATGACCACTTCTTGTACTGGGGAGAGGTGTCCCATCGAGGGGATGATGGGTTGGATTGTAAAATCCAAATCATTGAACAAACAGAGTTTATTGATGACCAGACATTTCTTCCGCATCGGAGTACTAATTTGCAGCCATACACTAAACGGGCGGCAGCAACAAAGCTGCAGTCGGCAGAGAAACTTATGTACATCTGTACAGACCAGCTGGGTTTGGAGCAGGACTTTGACCAGAAGCAGATGTCTGATGGGAAGTTGAACATCGATGGCTTTGTGCTCTGCATTGACGTTAGCAAGGGTTGCAATCGAAAGTTTGATGACCAAATGAAATTTGTGAACAGCCTTTATTCCCAAATTGTTAAGTCAAAGAAGCCTATCGTTGTTGCTGCCACAAAATGTGATGACTGTGTGGACCAGAACCTGAGAGACCTACAGGCATTTGTTGCAAGCAAGAAGAACCTGCTGCTAATTGAGACATCAGCACGCTCCAATGTCAATGTGGAACTCTGCTTTAATGCGCTCATTCAGCACCTGGATAAAACAAGGGGCAAGCCAAAAACTGTACCATACCTGGAAGCCTATAAAATCCAACGGCAGCTTGTTGCCTCAGTTACAGATAGATTTGAGAAGTTGATGGTACACACGCTAAGAGATTACCACACTACGTGGAAAACGGTGGTCAATAATCTGAAGGGCCAACCAGACTATGATGACTTCATCACCTTGGAGGGATCCAAGAAAGCACGCAGCATGTTCACAAAGCACATTGCACAACTGAAGCAGGAGCACATCAAGAGGAGGAGGGAAGAGTACCTGACAACACTACCAAAAACCCTTAATAACCTACTCAATAACCTGGAGGAGGTTGAACACCTCTCGTGGCCTGAGGCACAGAGTGTAGTCCGGAACCGGCCCGATTTTCAGTACTGGTTTGTTGTTTTGGATCAGACACCATGGGATGAAACGGACCACATTGACAATAGCGATCGGAGGATACCTTTTGACCTCCTCGGTACACCTGATGGTGAGAGAATTTACCATAACCATGTCCAGCACCTCTTGTCTGAGAAAAGAAGGATGGAGATGAAAGAAAGATTCAAGAAGACGCTGGAGAGGGTTCATTTTATCAGTGCAGGTCAGCCTTGGGAGGAAGTCATGTGCTTTGTCATGGAGGATGAAGCCTACAAGTACATCACAGAATCAGATAGGAGGGATGTTTACTGCAGACACCAGCAGGAAATAGTTGAACGGGCCAAGGAGGATTTTCAGGAAATGCTTTTTGAGCATGCTGAGCTATTCTATGACCTGGATTTGAATGCCACTCCCAGCTGTGATAAGATGAGTGAAATTCACAGTGTACTGAATGAGGAGCCCAGATACAGAGCACTGCAGAAACTTGCCCCAGATAGAGAGTCGCTCCTCCTCAAACACATTGGATTTGTTTACCATCCCACAAAGGAGACATGCCTGAGCGGGCAGAACTGTGTGGATCTTAAAGTGGAGCAAGTTTTAGCCAACAGGCTGGTGCAGCTCGACCACGGACGCACTACTCTGTATTATAACAGTGCCAACATTGATAAGATCAACCTCTGCCTTCTGGGAAGGGAAGGTCTCTCACAGGAATTAGGCAATGAGATCCGAGCCCAGTCCACAGATGATGAGTACACCCTGGATGGTAAAATTTATGAACTGGAGCTTCTTTCAGTAGACGTCAACTCCACACTGCTTTTTAGCCATACATGGCTCAACACTTTCAAGCCACATGGCTGCTTTTGTGTGTTCAACTCCATAGAGTCCCTCAACTGTATTGGAGATTGCATTGGCAGGATCAGAGCAGAGATACAACAGAGTAGGAGAGATAAGTTTGCTCAGCCACTGCCATTCATTCTCATCCTGGCAAATCAGAGAGACAGTGTTTGCAAAAATATTCCTATCCTGAGGCACCAGGGCCAACAACTGGCAAACAAGTTGCAGTGTACCTTTGTTGACATCCCCTCAGGGGCCTTTCCCCGTAAATTCACAGAGTTCCAAATTAAGCAGGGTCTTCGAGCAGTGTTAGAGGGACTAAAGCATAACTTTGATGTCTTGGCCCCACTGCCCTCTATCAAAGACATGTCTGAGACAGACCTTAGGATAGTCATGTGTGCCATGTGCTGGGATCCTTTCAGCGTTGACCTTATCCTCTCACCTTTCCTTGACTCACATTGCTGTAGTGCTGGGCAGCCAGGCCAGAGCAACACTCTAATACTAGACAAGATCATCGGGGACAGTAGGAGAAGGATCCAGGTCACTGTCCTCTCTTACCACTCTGCTATTGGTGTCCGTAAAGATGAGCTGGTGCATGGCTACATATTGGTCTATTCTGCCAAACGTAAGGCCTCTATGGCAACTCTGCGTGCATTCTTGGCTGAAGTCCAGGACGTAATCCCTGTCCAGATGGTGGCGATCACAGACAGTCAGGCAGACTTCTTTGAGAATGATGCCATCAAGGAGTTGATGACAGAGGGGGAGCACATTGCCACAGAGATTGCTGCCAAGTTTACAGCACTCTACTCACTGTCACAGTATCATCGTCAGACGGAGGTTTTTACACCCTTCTTCAATGAAGTGCTGGAGAAAAAAACGAGCATTGAGAGTTCCTTCCTGTTTGACAGCTCATCACGTGAGTGCACCACAGGTGCGAGTGAAGACGTCTTCCCCACCTCGCCGCATAGCCACTCCCCAGCCTACAACACCTATTACCCAGAATCTGATGATGATAATGAGGCTCCCCCACCTTACAGTCCAATAGGTGATGACGTTCAGCTTCTCCCTACACCCAATGAACGGGCCAAATACAGGATTGACCTAGAAGGCAATGAGTATCCAGTCCATAGCACGCCTGTTGGAGACCATGAACGCAATCATAAAGTGCCTCCCCCTGTTCGACCCAAACCAGTGCTCCCCAAACCCAATGTCAAAAAGCTGGACCCAAACCTGCTCAGAACCATTGAGGCTGGCATGCGCAGCAACCGTAGGATGCCACGTGGTCCAGTGACTCACACTGAGGATGTGGAGACATCAGACAACTATGCAGACCCTGTAGACACCTTGCTTAGATCCAGAGGCTTTCACAATGATGACATTTATGCTGTGCCTGATGACACACACAACCGTCTGGTAAAAATAAGAAACTCCTTTGGCGGGTTACATGGCCTTCATGGAGGAGTAGAGGAAGAGAATGGATTTGACAGGAAGTCTCAAGCTGGACGGCGGCCATCAAAATACAAACATCGTTCTAAAATCTTGTTCAGCAAGACAAAGGCCTATCAAAGACGATTCCAGTCTGACAGTGATGGGGAGGAGTCTGGCCCTGCCACACAGAAAAAGAAAAAGGGAAGAGCCCACCGGGGCAGTGAGGAGGACCCACTGCTGTCACCTGCCGACCCCTGGAAGGGTGGGATAGATAACCCTGCCATCACCTCCGACCCTGAGCAGGAGGACAAGAAGATGAAGAAGAAGAAGACGCCCAAGACCCCAAAAGAACCGAAGAAGGTTAGTCTTTTCTGTCATAACTCTAAACTAAACTAAAAAAAAGGTTTGAAAGTGCTTTTCAAAGGAGCAAGACAAAAAGATATAATAGTCACTGAGACTATGAACAACTGCTTCCTTTTGTTTTTTAAGAGAGACTTAAAGAAAGCTTTAGTGCATTATCTATGAGTCAAAGAGTGAGAGTGTGTGTATGTGAAACAGAGCAGAGAATATTGTTGGCAGAAGTTTGTGGGTGTGAGATATGAACAGATTTTTCTTTTTAATAGGTCTGAGACTCATTGTAAGACTAAACTAATTTGATAATTGATTGATCGGCCCCACTGCTAAAATGGTTTATGAGCCTCCCCATGTTACAGGCCCCACACAACCAATAAAAAGCATGATAATAAAGACGCACTGTTAAAGACAGTTGTGCCCTGTCTGCATAATCTCAGAGCAGAGGCTTTGACATGATGCCTGATCATCCTTTACCACAGCTCTCTGAAGGCTTGTCTGAGACTGCAGATACATGAATACAGTATATAGTGAAATGCACTGTTATCTAAAGAAACACAATGCATACACAGTAGCTATGAACCTGGCAGTTCTCTATAGGCAAAAAATAGAAATGATGAAAAGTCGCAATGAAAATGCAGCTCAAAGCACTAGCAAACAGTACGTGCATACACACACACTTATAAATGAGGCCAGAACTAAACTAACTCTTACCAATTTACTTATTAATACACTCAAATAAGAAATTAATAAGGGTGCTTTCACATCTACCTGGTTTGGTCCGAACTTTCTGACTTTTCAGTTTGATCCAGGGAAAAGAAAGGTGTGAAACTTCCCACGAACTGAATAGCTGGACCTTGGTCCAACTGAAAGAGGTGGTCTCAGTACAGATCAAACTAAACCATAGTTCAGCTTATTGGTAGTGTGAAACCATTATTTTGAAAGTCTCGAACTTTCGGACCACTTACCACAAGTCACGACAGTTTAACGTTAGAGATGTTCCATCGAGGGTATTTCACGATGCAATTCGATTTCAATTATGGGAGCCTCGATTTTTTGATTATGGCAATTGTAACGTTTGTTGATTCGATTCTATAATTGCTGCCATAATTTTTCGATCATTGCCATTTTTAATGTTTTTTTTTCATCTAAGATTGATTTTTTTCCCTCATCTGATGCTATATTTGTAAATGAATAGCCTATCAATTAACCCAGCATTGCTCTGAACCTTCACTCATAAAATAAACACCAAGGTTTTTTGAATACTTGA
>JAQLOL010000007.1:1857314-1871672 GCA_029783665.1 Naso thynnoides | reverse complement strand
TTTTTTTTTTTTTTTTTTCAAGCCTTAGTCTGAGTTTCTCCTAATTTCCTGATTTTCCTCACTGTTCCCCTGTGAGGGTTTCTAGCTTTTGTCACATTAGGATACATCTGCTTTTTGTCTCATATCTTGTGTGTTAAGGGTTAGGGTTAATGTGTGTGGCTTTGGAATACAGCTGGAAATGTTTCATTTTTAATCAGGTTGTGATTATGGCCTTACATAACCACAGAAACATCCATAAATTGTTGAATTTTAAAAAAATTGTCGCTTTTTTAGGTTCAGTGATGGACTATATTCAGCTCTAAACGAGTCTGAGAGAAATATATTAATAATTCGGAAATGTCCAGAAATGCCTTTGAAGGAGCTCAGAATTACAAAATTGTAAAGGAATAGTGAAATGGTCCTTTAACAGCTGGGCACTGACTGAAAATGGAAAAGTGTTGAGAGGATTTTGACATCCTGCTGTGACAGACATGTCGGTCTGTCGCCCTTCTGATAGCCACTGACCCCACCGAGCACCTTGCTGCAGGCTTAGCACAGGCACATACACACGAAGCAGCTGTAGTTGTGCGTGTTTCTGATGATGCAGTAGCTTCGATGAAGGTCTCTGGAGTTGGCTGTGTTGTACAACACAAGGTACTGAGTCTCTTGCTGTCCTTCTCCTCCTCTGTCTCCTTTGTAATCCCTTCTTTTTATCTATCTATCTATCTTTATCAATCTCTTTTAGATTTTTTCCTCTGGCTTCTTCCATCCTCTCATCTCTCTTTCTCTGTCTCCTTTCCCCCTCTTCCTCCAGCCTCTCATCTCTTTCCTCTTCTGCTTTCCTACTCATCTTTTCTCTTTACTCTCCCTTTATCCTCTTCTTCTAACCATTATCTCTTCTCTCCATCCTCTTTCCTCTTGTGTCGTCACTTAGCCATACCAAAAATAAGTGGTCTGAGTGTGTGTTTGTGTGCATGTGTGATGGTAAGGACTGAAAACAGTGTGTGTAGTTTAAAATTTGACAGCAAAGATGTGACACATTTGTGCGTAGTAAAACTGACATTAATGTTGGCGTTGTTAAAATATAACAACCCACAGTTGGAGCAGATGGCAAGTGCTTGTTGTAAAACTGCCTCCTCCTCAGTGCATTAAACTGAAAGGATATTCCACCATGTTTCTGTACGACCAAAACCCTAAGTCATTTTTTAATGCAAAAAAGCCCAACGTCATGATTTCAGCTTCTGAAATGTAAAGATTTGTTGTTCTTCTTTGTCTTAAATTACAATAAATTGGTTAATTTTAAGGTATGGACTGGTGGTCAGACAAGTGACATTTTACATTTACTTTGAAAATAGGTGATAGTTGATGTCATGTCTTTGCAAATATGAGTTTAAATTAGTTTTCACAATATAATTATTAAACCTTGTTTATAATTTATGTCATTGTGTGGCAGCTCCCGAGGAATCACCAGAGAAAATGTTAAAATTAAAAAACATGAAAAGTGAAGTGAAGTGAATGTGTGTGTGTGACTAAAAGGAGCAGTAGTTAGGTAGCTGCAGTTTGATCACTCTATTTATGTTATCAGCCAATCTGATACATTTGAAATCAGTGATGTTTGAGTATGTTGTCAGCTGCTCCTGTCTTTTTCTGAAAGCTGGACATCTGTCCTACTGTGTGTGGTTTGATGTTTGGAGTGTTTTTACATTCTAATTAAAAGTTAAGTTTTATTTTTTAGTAAAAATGAGTAAGGATGGGAATCAATAAGATTTTATTGATACCAGTGCCATAATTGATTATTCTTACTGGTCTGATTCTTTACTGATTCCTCATCAGTTTTCTGTGTGGGAAAAAGTAGGCCTACACAGGTTCTCAGTATCAACATGGCATGTGTTTTATTATCACCTCTGTTTATCTATGAGCTTGCTGTAAACAGTCTGCAGGCTGCACTGCCCTTGCAGCCGAACCCTGCCTTTTTCATTTCAGCATCACACGCCTGAGCATTAATAAGAGGAATTGATAAGCCTGGGTGCATACGATACTGATTCCTATTTCAAAGATAGATTTTATTTATTTGTTTATTCTTGTATTTAATCGGTCATATTTCCTCATTTTTGCCAAAGGAAAGCACTTGAATGATAAATTATCAAAGAATTATGTTGTTATTTAATGAAAAATCTCTTCATCACTTCCTGTTGCTAAAAACTCTTCGTACACTATTTATGAAAGCTGAGGTAGGCTACATCTGGAAATCAGGTTAGCTGTAGCATGAGATTCGTAAAGGAAGCAACTCCACTGCACCCTCCACTTTCTGTTTTTTTTCTGGCTCGCGCTTTATTTCATTTGTTGTCGCTCTCTCTTTTAAGTCCAGTTTGCACCAAAGATTCATGAGGAGACCAAATGTTTGCAGGGAAAGTTACAGCAGTGTAAACTAGGGATGCAACAACACAGTCAGCCTACAGTTCAATACAAACCTCGGTTCTTGGTTCATGATTTCGGTTCAGTTTCAGTGCACATTTTGTGCGTAAGGATAAAAAAAGCTATGTATTTTTTTCAGAATTATTTCTTTATTTGCCTATAAGCTAAAAGAAATCAATTCAGACACACTCTTGTGTATTGTAAAATGTAAAATAAATGTGGTTATCATAAGGCTGTAGTCTGTCTGTATTTACTTCATTTTTTGGTGCTCTTTACTTTTTATAGGACATATGCTTCTCTGTAATTTAAAAGTTTTTTTTGTTTTGTTTTGTTTTTTTTCATAGATGAGGCACAGTGTTTGGGTAATCCTGAGTGCATTTCACACTGTTTCTTAATGAACCCAAAAATATCTCATTGGAAACATCTAAAATGTCAATAAATTAAACTATATTGTTGACATTAAACAATTCTATGTGAAGTTTTGAAAGAATGGTTCAGTATCGGATCTCCTCTCTCCTCTTGCTGTACTGCTGTCTGTAACGTAGCTGCTAGAGGAGGGGCTAGTTGTTAGCAGCAGCAGCGCTACACAAGAGTTTGTAAGATTTTAAATTTGTGACAAGCTAAACAGTTAGACAGCATGTAGACAGCTTTCTCTTTAGCTTGTTTGTAACAATGAGCTGTTGGCTGCTGGGCTTGCGTGCTGAGCTTGTAACTGTCGAGAAACTGTAGGCAGAGATCGTCTTCTCTCAAAAATAAACAGACTGGTTGGAAAAAAACACAATGACACTTTTTCACATTAAAAGAGCATCAGGCACAGGCACAGCAGGAGTGAAAAAGAAACAGACTGGCGCTTAAAGAAAAGTCTTCTTCCTTAAACTCTGCTCCAAAACTCCTCCTCTTGAAATGAGTGAGACACTGCAATTGGCTGGGAGGCGTGGACACATGCTGCGTTCACGGCTGCTCTGAAGCTCTGACAGAGCCAATTTAGGAAGAACTACATCGAAACCAATCATATAAAACTTTATGCAAAACCGAAAATACCGCAATTTCAAAGTGCATATTGAACCGTGGATGGTGTGCCATATGGTTCAATATAATATTGAGAATTGTTGCATTCCTAGTATAAACTGGTCTGTCTCAGTTCGACTCAAGACAGCTAATGGTGTCGCCTGCAACTCAGCTTGTCAAGTAGCCAGAGGACAGTTTTAGGGCATAAGGCACATCACTTGTTTCAACAGCCAATATCTCATGGTGACATCACCTGTTGCTAAGAAGTGCAGTGTAAAGCAGCCAGTAGGAACATGTGCTCTCTGAAATTACTGTGATTGCCGAAAGTACCATCACTGTCTGAATACAGAGCCAAGGAGAGGTGCAGAAGTCTAGTGTTCTTTCAGACCACCTGAATTACAAAATGTTGAAAGGTTATTATGGGCTTTAAGCCCGATGACACCAAAAGTAAATTGCCTACTTCAACTTTAAATGAAACAATAAACAGGTTTAAATGTAAATGGTATCTATAGGCCTTTATTGTGAAACATTTCCCTCATCAGGGACTGTCAATGTATTGATTAAAATTCTCTTCTTATACAACAAGGTTGTATATCTGAAGTGACTGTCACCTTTACTTTCATATTCTTTTTTCACTCTTCTCTGTTATATGTTTAGGCAACACATGTGTGTTCACATGTCTCTCCAATAAAGCAAATTGAAACTGCAACTGATGACAGATACCGAGAGACAAGGAGAAGGAAGAAGATCTGAAATAAACATGACACAGGCACCAAATAACTGAGCAGAGACAGCTAGAGGGAGGAAGAGGAGAGGAAGAATTGGTGATTGTGTTCATGTTAATCGTAGGTTGAGCTGCTGACCTCCTCCTTTTCTGCTGCAGAAGTCTTGTAACGGTCTGCTTCTCTCTTTCCTCTCTTTCTTACTCTTCTCCTCTCAGACAGTATGTATATGAGGCACAAAAAAGATCTTATAAAGATCTTGCTGACATGAGCTACACAGTGGTCTGCTTTCAGCTCCTCTCGTCTCATTTCTTTTCAGTAAAATTTATTCTGTCTGACTTACATACTAGTGCCAATTTCCTTACAGTTAAGCATTAATATTTGATCTTTTTTTTTTAGTGCTGAAAGGCTTACATCTAATAAATATGCACTGTTCCAACCATTTCTTTCTCAGTAACACTTATATTTAACAAAAGCAGATGCCAAATTTATTGTTGAATTTAAGTCAAACTTTGTGTTTTTAGTTCAGGCTAGCAGATGACACGAATATTTTTGTGTCGTAAAGGAAAACTTGACTTGAGTTATTTTAGTCTTGCACTTCAATAAAGATTAAGGAAGGTTAAAAAGAGACATCCTAGCTTTCTTTAGCACTGTACAATACTGGATGCTAGACATGCCAGGTCAAACGCCTTTGTCTTTTAATCTCAAGTTTCTAAATCAGAGCATTTTTTGTTTTGTTTTTTTTGTCTCAGAGCATGACACCTTGACTCAGGTTTTTTTCTACAAATTGACGAAACTCCTCCAGAGAAGCAGAAGACATTTTACAGCTGTTTTCACATCCTGATGTGTGAGGTGTGCATCTGATTGTCCGGAGGGTCACATTGTATTTCCATAGGTTCCACTCAAACCAAAACTGTACTTTTGATGAAATTGTGATTTAGCTCTCTACTGTAAAGATCTCAGTCTGAAAGCAGACTGCAGCTGTGGGGCTGTTGTCTGCTGATGACTGTGTGTGTATGATGCGCAGTTATTCATACTTTCATCCACACACATACACACACACGACCCCAATCTCTCCTCTGCAGCCTTTGTATTGCTTTATATTGACCCATAGTTGTTTGGAGGGCCAGTCATTAAATTAACACACCACCAGAGAAACTGATGACTCTACCAGACCACAACTCTGTCTGTGTATATATACACATGTGTGTGTGAGGAAAGAGAAAGTGCTCACACTAGATCCTTAGTTCCATACACACACACACACCCTGCTCTCTCTCTTGAGGAGACTATCAGCAGTAGAATGACTTCCAGACCCGAAAGATTAGCTCATTTCACAGTCTTAGGAAAAAGCTGTGTTTGGGCTCCTCTGGGAAAACAACGCTTTTACCTGCACATTCATCTTCCTCACAGGAGTCAGTGCGTCTTTGCACGTCAGATGTCCTGGATATGATGAAATGGAACGTGCAGGCTGGATTCTGCTCATGTCAAGTGGAAAGAACAGATCCTGTTTACTGTCCAGTTTTAGCAACACTAGATAGTATATGCTTTTCTGTGTTTTCAGGATAAATAAACCAGCACACACATAGCAACACAAAACATCAGACTACTGCCAGATGTGCAGGTAGATAAACGAAATCTCTTTTCTTGTCTTTTGTGTATTTTAAATCTAAATCCTCATCCACTATAAAGCTTCTGCACAGAATATTTGAATAACAGCACCGCACAAACGTCTCTGTCAATAATCTGACTGTGTGTGCTGCTGAAGGAACAGCCCATAAATCAGTCCTTCAGGATTTCGTGGGCTGTGTTTGTGATTGTTGCAGCCTGAAATGCCAGATTTTTTCGGCACCTTTTCTTAAGAAGTGCATTAGAAGATGTGAGGTTTTTAGTTGATTTTTTGCAATGATGTTGCAGGAGCACGTATATTGCAAAAACAATTCTTTTTTATGTTACTTCAAAATAAGGATAGGGCAGGTCTTTTGATATGGGGTTGTATGAGTTATACTTAGCCCTTGTCGGTGCATTACACTCCCAGAAAATACCTGCAGTGTTTAGCCAATAAAAGCTAAAATAACTAAGAAATTTTATACTAAACCATTACTCTGCTGTAGCCTAAATGTCTTATGAAATAATTGGAATGTGATGTGTGTTATTAATGTGTTCTAATCTGTTTTTGGTTGTCAGCTAATTTTTCAGTATGACCATTGCAGTACGTGTTCCTAACCGATAGTGTTCATTCAGATTCACAATGACTGGTTGAATTTGCGTTAATTGGCGTGATCGCAACGTCACAAAATCTTGGAGGGATAGATTAATGTAAGGTTTCGGGTATAAAAAAAAAAAATAAGTAGGGCTGTCCCGAATAGCTTTTTTGGGGTTTGGAAGGTTCTACGATAATTGATCAATCATAATTGAATATTCGTTGCGACAAGGGGCAAGGCTCATCCTGTCTTAATGTTAGTCTGCTTGAATGCTCTGCTCTCTCGCTGTTGCTTACTCTCTGTCAGTCATCCTTGTTGCTTGGGCTTTTCAGAGATAAAATCACAATAACATAACATCATGATAATCTGCCCTTTTAACAGTGTCCACTTCCAACTCGTCCATTAATATTTCATCTTCAGTTTCCTTTAGTAATATTAACTTCAGGAGATTTTCTTCCTTAGCTGCTAACATGGACAGCAGCTCTATTAGGTGATCACAACTCACGATGTCCTTGCATTGTTCTTCTTCAACTGCCCTTAGCAACTTTGTGTGACACTTGCATAACTCTATGTCTTTGTTTCAGTCTTTGTAAACATTCCATCATTTTATCCAGTGTCCAGGTAACTTAAATGTTACTTCGTTGGCTGGTAAACTAACTACAGCTATCACTCTCAGCTGATAATCTGTCCCCAGTTTACGCACCAGAAAATGTGGGGACTGTAACTTATACAAAGTTTGAGTGGGGGTGATTGAGTCAGCATCAGCGTGGCCAAGACAAAAGCGCAAGTATAGCACACATGCATTTGTTATAGGACAGACGCCTCACTTTCATATATAACCATGACCCTACCATCAATTAGAGACAGAATAGGGCCAGTCATGCCATGTTTCCCCTTGGACTTAAAGAAGACGGAGATGTCTGTGAATTTTCTTCACAGACAACAGACAGCAGGTCTGCGGAGGTCGGAAATATGTCGGAAAGCCAGCCTTCCTGAGTAAGCTAGCTAACATTATTAACTATCCTGTTACAGTTATGTTGCCAGTTTTATAAATTGCCATACTTTTGTTGACGAACTTGTTAGCAAAGCTAACAGTTCATTTACGGATACCAGTGGCAGCAACCTGGGATGTAATGTAACTTAGGCTAACACGCTAATGTTAATGTAGGCTAACATTACCTGTCAACAGGACAGAACATGCCACTATATATTTCTTGTTGTCAGCCTACAATCAATACTCAGTGCACTGTATAGCACGCAAGTTGCAAAAAACTGGACCAAACTGAGTTTTAAGGAGTTTTTTTGTTGCTCGATTTCACAGAAGCTGAAAAATTAACAAGGCAGCTGTCAGATCAGATCAACAAACCTTTACTATTCCCAGGGGGAATTTGTCTTTGGCACAGCAGCTTTCAATAAATACATTTATTAGTACACCATGGTAAGGACACAGAGAAGAAGATAGACAAAATTATTATTATAAAAAATTAACGTTACTCATGAGATGATACCCACCACCTCGTGGCAAGAAATGGTATTGCTTGGTCTTCACACTGATACGCCAAGTACACAATTCCCATTTTCCTGAAATAAAATAAATACTGTTAGCTTGCAATAGTTAATTTTAGTGTTATGTTTATTTTTAAACATTTTTTTTATTGGTTAATATATTGCATTTGGGATAATAGCATTGATATTAGATTAGCATTTAAGTTTATTCTAATGCATACTTAATAATTATACTGTAAAGTAGAACAGGGTAAGATGAATACTTTTTATATTTTAATTGATCATGGCTAGAAAAATTTTGATTTTGATCAAGCTGGTCTTTTTCTGCTTTTGTGCTGAAGACAGAGGGAAATTGTGACTTGGTGTTTGGGAAATTTCATCGTAGCTTGATGTGTTTGCATACCTTGCATAAACTACTTTCCCTGTTCATGCATCCTTCTTACCTTTTTCACCCCGACCAGTTTGTATGCCTGCTGTGTGCAAGTCGGCTGTTCTCTATATAATTCGTTGTTCACAACACCAACGTGTAAACACAATGAGTGCATTTAAGTGCTCTGCTGCTTTATCTGTTTCTGATTATCTCAGTGTCGTCTGGCCTGTAATAAAGTTGTTACCTCAATGGTAATAACGTAGAACAGTTGGATGTTTGTGTTCATTTTTTCTGTTCATAAAGACAAGGAAACACCTGGTCTGATGAGTTACTGTCAAACAGCTCAGTTCAAAGGTCTGTGTACATGGCAGAGCATGTGAGCGGAGTGTAGTGGTGAGTGTAGCGTAACGATTTTGGACTGAGCGGGGAGCGAGTTTATTAAACCGCTGGAGCGCTGCCTCATTTCCCGCTCCACCCTGCTCCAAAATCACTCCAGTGCCGCTTACACCACAAGATGTGGAAGCGTGCCCGACATAGAATGCATCTGTGGATTGCACAATTTACCCCACCAACCCACACTATTTTCTGTCTCCTGCTGGCCGTTGCAGCTCAATGGACTTCACAAAGTACTTTAACAAGGAAACTGATAAGTCATACAGGTGTATTATTTTTGCTCCTTTAACACATGACAGTAATGTGGTTTGAGAAAAAGAGTGTAGAGCAATTGATGAGTGATTTTAGTGGGTTGAGTGGGTTGAATCTGAGTTGAGTGCTGTGTGATACTGAGCGGAGCAGCTGCAGGGGGCTTTGAGCAACTGAGCGGAGATTTTTGCTGCGCAGCTCCGCTCACATGCCCTGGTACACAGTCAGCACGTTTAGATGCACACTAGTTCTCCACTGATATTCCAAATATGGCAATTTTCAGAATTTAACACAGGTCATGTAAACAGCATATTCCGGTTAGATTTTTTAATTAGGTCTTATTCCAAATGAGGCCTTTTCTGATAAAGACATGTTATATATGCCAGTGTTATTCCTGTTTTAGGAGCTTTCGCTGGACATGAATTTGGTGCAGGCGAAATATGCACCTCAAGTTCCTATGGCAGTTTGAGACACACGGCCTTGTGCCTTTTTATGGCACATGGTCAGCTATGTGTGTTTGTGCAGCTTTGTGCCAACAGTTTGAAAAAACTTTCAGAAGGGAGGCAGCGAGGAAACATCACAGAACATTACTGCAGTTTAAAAAGAAAGTAAGTTCCTCCATAGGGCTTGTGATACAACAATAGGATGTGCGTCCTTATGACAACTGAAATATGCCCGGCTGCGTGTAAAGGGAAATATTAGTGGATTATCCCTTTTTGTTTAACATGTTAATAGCTCAGTCGGACTGGGAATATTGTCATTTTTGGAATAAGGGCAAAAATGGAGTATTGTCTGCATGTAAACATACTGAGTGAAAAATGTGTGACAGAAACAATACAGTTCTGCTTTCAGTCACTCTGAATGAATGTAAACAGCAGCAAGACTGTTTTCAAGGAGTGTGTGTGAATCTTCTCCTCAGGAAAAGAACAGTGTTACCACAACAATCAGTGTGTGTTTGTGTGCAGCAACATATGAATTTTGTGTTTTTTCTGTATCTTATATCCCCTTATTAAACACATCAACACTGCAGTGGAACCATAATCTGATTTTAACAGCACACTGTTATTTTTTTTACAAACAGAGAAAAATAAAATGGATAATCATGATAAATAATTTGCAGTCAGTGTTTGTTAAAACAGTCCAAACCATCATTTTGTTTTAGTTCCTTTAAACAACAGAGTTTCACTGTTTATCAGTTTCAGCTCTGAATTTTAGAAGGAGATGAAAGAAAACGTTTGTGTGTGTGTGTTTCCGCCTGGCAATATTACCGTTATAAATAGCTTTGGGATAAGACAGACAGATAGAAATGGAGAGGAAGAGTGATGAGAGGATTTATGATACAGTCACTGTGTGTGTATGTGTGTGTGTGTGTGTGCGTGTGTGCGTGTGTGTGTGTGAGTACGTGTGTGTGCGTGCACGTATCAGGATATTAGATCATATCACAGCAGGACATGTCTTATCAGATCCCAACATACAAACATGAGCTTCACTGGTAACTTCCTTCCCCTCAGGTCCACTCTGTGTTTGTGTATGTTGTAATTTGTGTTACATCCTGTTGAGAATTAAATGTCCTCATGTGGACCCAGAGATGTACAGGGAGGTGACCTATTGGACAGGTGATTGCAAGGTCAGAGGTGAACAAGTGTTGCAGGTCTCTTTAACCTGTTGAATGGGCTTCTAAACAATGACTCTAATTGGTTCTTTGGAGGTGGAGAGTAAAATATGCAAAATAAAATAAAAATCCCCCAAACCAAACAACTGGTGATGGACTCAGCCAGGAATTAAGTATATGTGGAAATAAGAACACAATTCAAAATGTGCTCAGAGGGAACATTATAATTGAAGAGAGGTGTGACAGGAGTGGCATTTAACACAACAGCGTCAGCTCCCTCTGTAAGATAAATGCTAGTGGTGCACCACACAAATAAAAGGAAGTGATTACATGGTATAAAAACAATAATGTAAAAATACTAGAAATGCATCTATTTTGATTCTGTGGAATTTCTTCAAGCATAATCTCTCCTCTGTTAAGATACCTGACCCTGACCCAGCCTGCCCACTCATTTAACCAAACTCTGGCTTGCTTCTGATGCGGCTTTGGTACTACCTCTGGAAGTGGTAAATTTTATACGGACGGCAAGTTGGGAAAAAGGCACACAGAACCAGCTTCAGAAAGTCTATAAATATGGCTAATGTTTGATCCACACAGGGTCATACTGCCTCACAGAATATCTGTAATGTTTGTTTGCAGTTACAGTGTCTTTCAGTGTAGATCTTCTAACAAATATAAATTCCGATCAGACCTCAGTAATACTACGGGAAAAAAATGGTTCAGCTCATTTTTTAGTTTTAAGCTGTATTCAGGTTGTTTTGTGATCTAGATCTTAAAAATTCCACTTGTGGAATCAGCTTCTTACTGGATGTATTTGTGGTTTCTGGCTGAAGTATCTGTTTTCAGTTTTGTGTGAAATGTGAAACTCTGAACTGCCATTGCAGGTTCATGAGTGCTCATTATGAAGACACAGGTCAGAAAAAAACAGTGTAAATTCCTGCACAACTGTGACTTGGAGGCTTCAGATGAGTTCAGATATTTGAACATGTTGCTGCTCTGCTGTGTAATTTAATCAGTGTGTCACCGGGCTGAATGCCAACGCTTTAAAATATTAACTGTTGAGATGCAAGTCTGTCCTTGCAAGTATAGGAAACTAATTAACAGCAGGAGAACATAATCAGGAAGATAAATGCTTTCTGCCCTCGCTGAGCTTATATACTCTACACACACATGCGCGCTGCTTTCCTCAGATTTCTGTTAACTTAGGAGATGAAGTGTTCTGTCACACACCCACAAACACACACTTAAACATGACACAAAAAGGCTCTGATGTACACCCAGATACCAACAGACACACACTCGCTGAACGGTGCTCACACTTGACATGATTTACTCAAATCCATTAAAGCTGAATTTACATAATACTGTCTCTGCTTAACTGCCTCTGCAGGGACAACACACACACACAAAAGCATGTATACTGCATTGTGGATGACCTTGCAGAAGCAACAGAGCAGATCTGCAAACTGTGTGAAATGAGTGTGTGTGTGTGTGTGTGTGTGTGTGTGTGTGTGTGTGTGTGTGTGTGTGTGTGTGTGTGTTGTGTTGTGTTGTGTTGTGTTGTGTTGTGTTGTGTTGTGTTGTGTTGTGTTGTGTTTATCCCTGCAGCCAGAACACATATTACAGTCCTAATTAAGACACTCTGTCTCCATATGTGCTGGTCTGAGATCAGCTGTCAGGTGCCAGCTGGCTGTGATATTTGTGGTTGCACACACCAAGCACTGCTCTCCATCCAGCTGAAGGCTCCAATACAGAATAACTAATTTGTTGATTTACTGTTGTTACTCTCTGAAGAACTTTTGCCACGTTGCCAGCTGTAGGTTGAAGGTGTCTTGTAGAAATGTGGCAGTGAATGTTGTTTCATTTGGTGTCACAACACATGCAGGAGAAGCTGTAACGTTGAAGCAAACTCAGCTTTGTTTTTGACCCGATTCTGCTGTCATGTTTTCTTTTTATCTTATTTGGGAGAGCTGTAAACAAAAAGGGATTAATTTGATGTTTTATTCAATAATGTAAACCTAAAAAACAGTGATGGACCTGAGTGTTTAAACGTGAATGTTTCTACACTCAGACTCAAGTTCCTAAATACTGCGTCCTCGAGTGGAATTTTATATTTCCACCATTGGACCAACAGATCGCCGGGTTTTTAATGAAAAAGAGAGAGCTGAGCTCCGCCATTACACCACCCCAGCTTACAGCAAGTAATTCACTGCAGTGAACATCTCCTCTTGGAAAAAAAGACTGGAATCAATTTACCAGAGCCGATCCATCTGCAGCCGACCCTATATTAGGGCCCTTGGTGGTAAGTTTCCAGCTGGGCTATTTCACAGATTGTGGAATCAGACTTCTGACATCTCACTGCTGCGGGCTCCTCACAGGGCCCTGGCGTGTAAGTTTCCTGGATAGTTAGTACAGCGTGGCTTCATTCTGCCTGCCTGTTGCTGGTCCCTCTTTTGTTTTCCTCCTGTTTCAGCCCTCCAGATGGCACCGGCAGCGGAGATTGCGGAGCTAAAGTCACAACTCCGATCCTTGGAGCAGAAGATCGACAGCCTCCTCCAGAGGCAGTCTGTGCTGTGCTCCTGGTTAGCCTGTCTGGAGCCAGCAGCCCTTAGCTCCGGTTCTCACCGCTGCAACTACGAACGACCCTGGTCCAAGCTCCACTCCATCATGGTCCTCCGTTGCCAGGGGAGCAAAAAAGTTTTCCCTTCCCCTCTTTGACTCTCCTGATATCGGTAGCGACAATATCCCGCTCTCAAACTTTTTCTCTCCCTTGGCTTCAATTCCCCCCGTTTCTCCTCCATCCACTCGCAGCACTGCCCAGGTGCAAAAACGCTCTTCTCCCATCAGCAACACCCAGAGCACAGCATCACTCTCACCTACATCTTCCTGTCCTTTTCAAACCGCCCCAGATAGAAAGCGACCTCGCCTGTCTCCCCCACAGCAAAAGAAGCAGCCCTGCTCGGTGTCTGCCCCAGCGCCCCCAGCATCTTCCTCGAGGCAAGCTGCTGTCGGAGCTGCTGCTCCGACAAACTCTTCCTCACTGGCCCCGCCCACCCGGACACCTGTTCATGTCAACAACTCGTCCCTCAGCTTGTCAGTCTCCCTCAACTCAAGGCTGTCGATCTACAAATGCAATCCAGATATTGAACGCCCAGACATACTCCTAGTGGGTGACTCCATTATCCAGTTTGTCTCTCTCCCTGGCGCCTTCACTTATTGTCTATCAGGAGGCAAAACCACAGACTTCATTGAACTCATCCCAGTACTCCTTGACATCCATCCCTCTGTCCACACCCTGATTGTTCACTCGGGCATTCTAAAACAGAAGTACTTTTAATAACTCCTCCTAGCCATAACCCTGCTAACACAATAAACTTCCTGTCAAATCTGGGCCCACCATCAGAAAACATTCAGACAGAGGTCCGAAACCTGGGTGTAATAATAGATACTGAGCTGTCCTTTGACACCCAGGTGACTAAAGTGTTACAGTCATGCTTCGCACAGCTGAGACAGCTCTCCAAGATTAAATCCTTCCTTTCCCTCACAGATCTAGAGAAAGTCATCCACCCTTTTATCTCTTCTAGGCTCAACTATTGTAATGCGCAATATTCTGGTCTTAGCAGTTGAAATTTACAGAGACTCCAACTAATACAAAATGCCGCAGCCAGGCTTTTAACGGGTTCTAAAGTAAATGATCATATCACCCCAGTCCTTGCAGCCCTTCTCTGGCTACCTGTGAGTTTTAGGATAGATTTTAAGATTTTACTGCTTGTTTTTAAAGCCTTAAATGGTCAGGCTCCAGCATACATATCAAGGTCAAGGTCAAGGTCAAGGTATCTTTATTATCCCCAAAGGGGCAATTTGTCATACAGCAGACCGTCACACACCGAAACAAACATA
>JAQLOL010000007.1:1815199-1825295 GCA_029783665.1 Naso thynnoides | reverse complement strand
TCCCTAAGAATTCAGAGTAAGGACCAAGAAGGTGGTATGCTGTAACGAACTGAATAGGCTGTACTGTTTTCCAGGCTGGGTGAGAAAGACTAAGAATAAGGCTTTTAAATGAGTTGTAGTTGAGTTTAGGATTGATTAATAGACCTGAATCAAAGATAGCTGCCACTACACTTCCTCTGCCAATGTCTCTGACTGGGGGGGGTAGATTCATTTAGGCTAACATGTCATCATTTGACAGCCAGGTCTCTGTTTAACAGAACAAATCAATATGATGATCTGATATCAGCTCATTTATTAACACAGCTTTAGTCTCGAGATCAAGACCAATCTTGAGTACTACAACACTACCAGAAATTAATCATCATTTACCAGTTTGTTTAGCATTAACAAATCATAACCTACCAGTCTGTTTACCATTAATGAAATCTGTTTACCATTAACGAATTCTTACCTACTATTCTATTTACCAGTACGAATACGAGTACCTACCAGTCTGTTTACCATTAATGAATTTGTGGTGTGATAACCCCTTTTTAAAGATTTTTCCTTGTATTTAGGAAGGGGCACCGCCTCCCTTATTAAGTCGGCTATCGTTCATCAATTAAGGAGGAAATTAATGAACGTTGAAATTAGGAAATATAGCCGAATAAAGTATTTGTCTATATCTAAATTCATGAATCCTTTATTGATTCAGGGATCTAATTTCCTTTATCACCAAGAGAAACACAAAACAGCAACTGACTCAGAGCTATTTAAAAATTTATTTACAGATTAGTAAGTGAATAGGGCAGATAATAGAGTGAATGTTGAATGACTGGCAGTGAAATTAAATGAATAATTCTGAACAAATAAAGAGGAATGGTATAATGGTGAAAGAGAATGTAATTATCTAATTCTAATGGAATGTGAAATTTGCAATTGAATATTTGATTAGATAGAGTAATAACCTCTCATACTGAATTAACATTAAGTTAACAATATTTTGACATCAACCCTGAAAGCATTAAAAGTTTTGTGCCTACTGTGAAGCAGTTGGAAGTGCCACCGGAGAAAGGATGAGAGGAGGGGGTGAAGACCCAAAGTTCCTCAGAAAAATGTTTTACTCTCTCAGGAGAACCCTTTTGTTCCTCAGCAGGTAGGCTGTGCAGATGCTCCACAGGCTCTCATTGGGTTGACGGCAAATACTGAATGAATGGATTGTAAAAGTGGTAAAAGTGTAAAAATGGCTTTTAAAAGTCGCTGTTGGTTTGCAAAAGCTTCCAAAATTATATTCAAAAATGTTAAGAAAGATGTTAGAAACTTTCTGTAATTCTGCTTGTGAGTTGTTTGGCTGCAAAAAATAAGAAGACTCTGGTTGAGCTCCTTCAAACTGTAAAAGTTTTGTTACAAAACTAAATGATGGTACGACAGAAAAACAGGAGAGTTACAACAAAGAGAAAAAAAACGAGGCGTTTCTAAGAAAAAAAAAACACATGCGGCCAGGGTATGGCACAGAACTTAAGAGACAGACATCTTGGAAGGTAAAAAGGCAAGAGAGAAGAGAGTCAAAAAGGAAGAGAAGAGAGACTGGCTTACGCTTGATTTTTAAAACACCTGAGATAAGACAGCCCCTAGAGGTTCTCTGCCAATGAAAAGTTGATGTGTAGTCAGACAGTCCAGCCTTTGGCTGTCCTGCCAATAAGGGATTTGTATGTTGGTGTGTTTCTCAGATTTCTCACCAATAAGACAAATGTATGAAGATTTCTTTGTCTATGAAATTTGTATAGCCTGTGGAGAATAAGACTTTATCAAGATAGGGTTCTGTGTGCCAATTAAATATTTCTATTTCATCATGACCATTACACATAAAATAAAAATAGTCGTAAGTGCGATAAAGTGACAACAGTAACAGATGTGTTAGAAGGCGTTTTGAAGTCACAAAACATTCATTTCATTAAACACTGGGATATTCAGATCATGTGTGCCATGCAGTTGTGTTTCCCGTAGCGGTTTGACCAGCAACACCTACATGAAAGCTAAAATCATACTTGCTGAGTAATGGACCTCCTGACCTCTCTTTACATTATTTTGGCACATTTTCAATACTTAGGAATTTGGCACTGCTAAATGACAGAGTTTGCGCGATAGCCCACACATTTTCACGGCTGGTCCAGAGTTTGCAGCAATGTCCGCACATTCTCATGTCTTGCTGATTTTTATACATGCTGACGTGTGTGAAACAAAGTGTACACAACATTTTAGTGCATGCGCACCTTTTATACATGAGGCCCCTGGTGGATCTTAGAACTGCTCTAATAATGTCTCATTTCGTCCCATCCCATCTTCTTTCGCTTATTCGGGTCTGGGTCGCTGGGGCAGCAGTCTCAGCAGGGAAACCCAGACACTCCCCAGCTACTTCCACCAGCTCCTCCGAGGATATACTGAAGCATTCCCAGGCCAGCCAAGAGATATAATCTCTCCAGCGTGTCCTGGGTCTGCCCCAGGGTCTCCTTCTGGATGGATATTTCTGAAACACCTCCCCAGGGGGACGTCCGGGAGATAGATAGATAGATAGATAGATAGATAGATAGATAGATAGATAGATAGATAGATAGATAGATAGATAGCCTTTATGGTCCCAAAGGGAAATTCGTTTTCACAGTCTGTCAACACATACAAACATCAATGAACCCACCAACAAGATACAAATACCCCCCCAATGTACCCACCAACAAATATCTTCAGACACTGAAGGACATCCACCCAAAAACAAGACAGCAGATAACCTAATCACATGCTCAGGAGGGGCAGGATCCACTTTAGTTTAAGGGGGAAGATTGTTTAGTGCAGAGATGGCAGAGGGGACAAAACTTTTTCTGAAGTGCTCCCGCCTCCACCTCAGAGTCCTGTACCTTGGCCCAGACAGCAGCAGTGTGAAGTGTGGGTGGAGGGGGTGATCCGGGTCGTTGTCTATTGTCTAACAGTACAGCAGGATGGGTTGAATTATGCTACAGTACAGTAGTAACAGAAGATGGGGGCAACAGAGAGGGCACTGAGTTTGCGGATAAGCATGGAGTCTTTGCTGGGACCTTTTGTAAATGTCGGTGATGTGTTGATCAAATGTTAGTTTATTGTCTATAGTGAGTCCAAGGTATTTGAAATGGCTGACCTGTTCAACTGTTTGGTTGTGGATGGAGGTGGGGACCAGTCCAGGAGGGTGTGTGTGAGAGGTGTGAATGACCATTTCTTTTGTTTTGCCCAGGTTCATTTCCAGGAAGTTGTTGGTGCACCACTGAGTGAAGTGAGAAATGGAAAGCTGATAGGCAGCAATTGAGTTATTGTCACTTAGCAGTCCTAGAATAACAGTGTCATCTGAATACTTGTGTTATGTAGAGACTGGTGAGGGGCTGATGCAGTCATTTGTATAGAGGGTGTAGACCAGATGCCTGAACCACCTCAACTGGCTCCTCTCGATGCAGAGGAGTAGCAGCTCTACTCTGAGCTCCTCCCGGATGTCTGAGCTCCTTACCCTATCTCAAAGACTGAGCCCAGCCACCCTGCGGAGGAAACTCATTTTGGCTGCTTGTATTTGTGATCTTGTGTGATCTTGTGTGAACACAGTCAGGACCTGTTCCCCAACCTGAAGGTGCAGGGAAGCAACCCTTTCATCCACTGGGGTGAACCCCAATGTACAGGCAGAGAGTCGGAGGTAATTAATAAGCCAACACCTGCCCTCTGCCTCTCACCTGGAAAAATCCAGCATAGAAGAGAGTCCAACCCCTCTCAAGGACCTTGGTTCCAGAGCCGATGCTATGTGTTGAGGTGAGTCTGACTATATCTAGTCGGTATCACTCCACTTCTTCCACAAGCTCCAGCTCTTTCCCCACTAGAGAGGTGTCCCTATAGCCAGCTTCTGCAACCGGAGATGCTTTGGTCTGTCACCTTATCCACATTGCACCGGACCCCTGTGATTCCTCCTGTGGGTGGTGGACCCACTGGAGGATGGACTCATGTCCCTGCTTTGGGCTGGCCCCCAGGTGCTCACTGACATGCCCCTTCCCCAGGCCTGGCTCCAAGGCGGGGCTCCGGTAACCCTCTGGGCAGGGTACACCGTTCCTCATTTTTTTCTCCTTATAAGGGTTTTCTGAAAAGCTATTAGGCCGGCCCTTCACCTAGGACCAATTTGCTTTGGGAAACCCTACTAGGGGCAAATTGCCTGTGACATGGAGTTGGCTCTAATAATGTATAAAGCACATAATAGTCAACTACCATTCTGCATTTGCATTCTCTGTTTCTAATTAGAGAAAGCAATTATGAATTTAGGGAAGCATGTTTGTTCAAAAAAAGGAAGTGCAATAACAAACAAAAAGAAGTTGCATATTTGTTGAAGGGGTAAATCTGTGAGGTAATCTTGATAATGAATGCAAAATATGTTGTTCAATCTAAAAATTTTAAACATGTTTAAAACATAAGGTGGTAAATAAAATATAAATTTACTGTAACTAAAAAAATAGTAATGACAGTTTCAGAACTTTTTTTTGGTTTGGACATTTATGTTTTTGTAAATACAGTCTTGTATATTAATCTATAATGTTAAAAGGGTAGGCGACCATAAGTTACTGCTTTCAGCTATACCTTTTTGGTAACCTCTTGTGTTTTTTTTTCACTTTTTCCTTCTTTTTTTTTACATGAAGTGTCTAATTCTTGAACTTGAGAATGAAAGTAAATTTTGTTTGGTTGATATTTGTTGCTTATTGTAAATTGACATGTCAATAACACACACACACACACACAAATCTGACTCCCAAGATAAATGGAACACACAAATACACCATGACCTCAGCAGTTTTTAACACACAGACGTGAGACTAATAATTTAACATTCTACTGTCACAAAGTCAAGCCTTAAAATATTGGATTCTTCCTTTAATGAGTTGCTTTTTGAAAAACAGTTATCAATAATAACACCACTGACCGTGACACAGCATTATGAGCTCAGTAAACTTCTGCTATCAGTGATATTTTTGCTCTGTGGTTTCCTGTTGAAGTCTGTTTGTCTGTCTGTGAGCGTTTAAATCATTAAATCAGTCAGTAATAACACAGACAGACGTGTCTCCATGTTTTTTCACACAAAACTGGAACTGATCCCACATGTAACTGACTCATGTTTAAAATTGGAAACGTGATGTCACAGATCTTCAGTTCTGCTTTTGCTGCTGCTGTTTTTATTCTTCACTGACTCTCACAGATTTAAACTGTTTGCACGCTGGTCAGCTTTTATATGTGTGTGTTTGTTGCTTATCAAGTCTAAGAGATTCTTAGAGACATTTTATCTGTTTTGAAATTTTGCTAACGTTTATGTGTCTGTCTCTGTGTGTGTGCATGCGTATAATTTTAGGACATCTGTGAGGACATCTCAGACCATGTGGAGCAGATTCATGCTCTGCTGGAGACGGAGTTCTCTCTGAAACTTCTGTCCTACTCCGTCAACATCATTGTTGACATCAGGTGAGTTAAGACAAACAAAGAAGTTTGTCCACATAGCCTTTTTTTAAATTTTTCGAGCAGGGTGCTGGGTGAGAGAGAGAGAAAAAAAGCTAAGATAAGAGATAAGATAAGATAAGATGTTCCTTTATTAGTCCCGTAGTGGGGAAATTTACAGCATTACAGCAGCAAAAGAGGGCATCAGTAAAAAAAGACATTAAATAGCAAATAAAATATATAACAATATATGAACAATATGAACAAGACACAAGACAAAACACAAGACTGTAAATATTCTGTGTTTTGCATATAGATAAAACTTTTGCATGTTTTCTTTAATACATTTAGCACTTCATAGCATGGAAAATTTCAAGCAACACATGTTTTAGATTATTTCCAAACCTTTTACAAAGCCCCGAAAGTGTTTAATTTACACTTACATATGAAATAACAGCATGTTTGTGTGCTGTGTGGTTCAGGACAGTGCAGCTGCTGTGGCACCAGCTCAGAGTCTCAGTTTTGGTCTTGAAGGAGCGGCTGCTACAGGGCCTGCAGGACTCGAACGGAAACTTCACCCGCCAGACTGACATCCTGCAGGCGTTCACCGAGGACCAGCACCAGGTATAACACCGCACGCCTGAGCATATGGTTTGCACTAAATCTTTATCACTTCACTGACCAACAGTTTCTTTTAAAATTAATTTCTCCTTTTCTGTCTGTTGCTGCTGCTGTCAGTTGCCTTTCTCCAAAATTACAAGTTGTCTTTAACTTGACAGTGCACCTTGCTGCTCTGTCTCTGTTCAGACATGATGACACAAGATGCTGTAAACAAAAGCCACAAAATATGTTTTCTTAAAATTAAATACTATACAAGTCAAAGCCCACTGTGGAGGAATTTTGGCTTTTGGAGCCAACGTTTTGAAATGTCAACCAAAAAAAAGTATTTTTTTTTGTTGTGCATTATTTAGTTTCTTAACCACCATATAGCCTTTGAAACAGAGCAGATCTTAATATGATTAATTGTTCCTCTTCAGACCCGACTCGACGCTCTGACTGAGGTGGACGACTCTGGTCAGCTGACCATTCGCTGCAGCCAGGACTACTTCTCTTTAGACTGTGGTATCACCGCCTTCGAGTTGAGTGACTACAGCCCCACTGACGAGCCTGAGGTGCAAGGAGTCGAGCGAGACAGCGAGGACGCCTCCCAGGAGCTCCATCAAGGCCAAAGTTCAGATCTTGAACCTGAGGCAGAGGAGAGTGAAGGATCCTGCCTCTCCAGCCACAAACTCCACAACAGTTTATCTGAACTTACAGCGCCCGCTGACTCAAGAAACCACAACCATTCTGCTTCAGTATTACCCACAATGCAATGTGGCATGCCCACCCATAGTGAGAGTGCAAAGCGCCCCCTGCATGGCATAAGTCACAGCACTGAAGTGTCACCCACACAACCATCACTTCCTAAGAGAGCTGCTCTGTTCTCAGACGGAGGAACCAGGGTGGAGGATTCAAGAGGAGGTCCAGGGGAAGTTAACCTGCCCTCTGGGCTCCGGTTCCAGGCCGAGCTGAGTCAGAGCACCCCTTCTCTCATGGGTCCTCCGGACCACTCCAAGTTCTGGCTGGAGCTGGACTCAGTTTATCCAGAAAATGTCTCACAGTCCTATGAGAGTCTGAAGGTTCGTCCCTTTACTGTACTATGTTTCTTCACGAGTATTATATATTTATATGTATTGTCTAACTTACTTCTTGTATCCATTAAAGAAGGTGGATTTAATACACAAAAGGCTGGCTTAGTTTAATCCATTGAATCACTCCATTCATTTATTATATGTCAAAAAAACAAAAAAAACTTTTATAGTTTGATGTTTGTTGTACTTTTTGCTATTTTTTCCAGTTAACCAGAACAGCCTCAGAAGAGTGATCTTTAACCCGACTTCTCTTCATCTAAACAGGTCATGAATGGGCGCCACCTCCAGAGAAACCATCCGAACTCCAGACACGTTGGATGCTCACAGGGGAGCGTACAGAGACTGCTGACCGACCTGAGGAGCTCGCCAGGGGCCAAACTGACCAAAGACATCCCCCTGCCTCTCCAAGACCGAGCGTCTCAGGATGAAATATCAAAACAATTGGAGAGGATGCAGAAGGAGATACATGTGCTCAGCGAGGGGGACTCTGACTCCTCATTGCCTTCCCCCATGAGAGAGCAGTTCCTCTCCTCAGACCTTGATGCATCTGGAGAAGAGTCAGACCCCCGACCGCCTCCGGGCACGACGGCGATGTGGATCATGAAGCGCCAGGGGCAGAAGGTGAGGATTTATTCATTTTACTGAGGAGGAAAGTTTACAGAGTCGAGGTTGTGTTAAAAGTTAAGTGTGTTAGGGTTAGGGTTGGGGTTGTGTGAATTAATGTGAAACCAACTTTGAATTCAGACTGTAGAAACATTTTATAAACATAGTCTGCATTACAATTCAGAGGCCTGAGCTACAAAACGTTAGGTGTTTAACAGTTTACATTTACTCACAAGACAGATGTGACGTCATAAATGAAGAATGACATTTGTAAAACTGTTAAATTCAATAATTCCTTATAAAACTGAATCAACGTGGGGCAAATAAGGCTTTAAATCAAGAGCTATCTGATCAAAGGAAAAGTTAATGAGACCACAGATCTGACTGATCAGTCGATGCCAGCTGTCACTTCTGAGTATCATCTCTGCTCCTCCTCAGCAGGGGATCCAGGTTTCATCAAAAGCCAGCCCAGACAGGGAGCACTGGTATGGGTCAGAGGAGTTCCTGGCTCTCCCTGCTCAGCTACGCAAGACGGAGAAGCTTACTATGAAGCTGGAGAGTCTGGCTCAGTCCATCCCCATGGTAAGTGGAAAATTTAAAATAATTTTCTTTTTTCTACATCTGATCACAAACCTTAAGACCTTAAAATTAACCTGAGTTAATAAAGACAATATTCTTTTTTGCACATGAATATAATGATAAATAAACAAGACGACTGATGCTTTTGTTGAAACTTCTGCAGAAGCCCGGTGGCTGTGACTTCTCCCATGAGGCTTTGCAGGATGTCGATGACTGGGATCTGACGGAGCTCAACCCAGAATGGGACATCAGGGAGGGCAGGGACAATACCAGCAGTGCAGGAGGGAGCGGTGATGACGTCGTTTCTCCTCTGCCACCACTGGTATCAAAGCATGTTTTATCTTTTCATGTTTTTGACCCCATGAATGAATGAAAGAATGAATTCCCTGACATTCTCTCTCTCTCCTCCTCTCAGCTCCCTTTCAGACGAAACCTTATCAGTCGCTTTAGCCCCACCTCCTCCAGTGATATTGCTCCATCATTGGATGAGAGCATCGAATCTGGTCCCTTGAGTGACCTGCAATCAGAAGAAGATGAGGGACGGAGGTCTGCAGACCACCACCTCCAGCTGACAGAGCCCCTGGTGGACGGGCGTGGAGGTACATCCTTGGTGCAGCAGCTGCTGGAGGACATTCTGATTCAGGACAAAGACCCCAATGTGTGGAGGAAGATAGAGGTATGTACAGACTTCCTGTCTGTCTGTCTGTCTGTCTGACTGACTCTGTTTCTTTCTATGTTTTCCTGTGTTTTTTTTCCTCAAGAAACTTGTCAGTGGGTGTTATCTGCTTGTTTTCCCTGAAGCTTAATATAAATAAAATAAATACTTATAAAAACATAATACTGTAGGAATTTTTTCTGACATTATGGTAAATAGGTTATGTTTTGGCCTGCTATAAACAACAAAGTAACGTAAAATCCCTAGTAAAAGACACAGGCTGTTTTTGGGTGTCTCTCAGAGGGAAAAAAAGGTTTTCTATAGCTCATTATAAATAAAAACATGTATACAAGTTATTTCTGTAAAGGGAAATCTGATCAGAGCTGAGCTGAGGCAGTGAGAGAGTCATTAGACAAGAAGATGTCTTAAGCAGAAACAGTTTATTGACGGACTTGATGCATCAAAGAGAGTTAGCGACAGCATTCACTGTGAACCAGAGTTGTGCCGCACCAGATCTGAGGCTGTCCTGAGTTCAAGCCATATTTCAGACCTCCCTTCTTCCCATGTATCTCTACATGTTGTCCCAGTCAGTCTGCTGCTACTATCAGAAATCTTATCAGTCTCCCTCTCAACCTTGGGCAGACAGCATGAGCTGGTATTGATATGAAAAGAGGACTGCATGACACTAGATTGAACCCTGTCCTACTTAGAAGGAAATTTCCTTCACAATTTCAATACTATTTCAATTTATTTTCACTTGAAACACATTCAGCACTCACACAAATTATGCTGTCTTGATACTCAGTTGTTGTGGTTGAGTGCAACACACACAAAAAAACCCCATCTGCCCTCTTACTCAAAAATAAAATTAAAAAAAACATTTGTTTTATCAACTTGAAGTCAATCAATTCTTATCCTTATCAAATAATTATCCATTGAGTACCGCAGTTTCTGTGCAGCTGTGCAGCTCTACTGTCTGTTGTTGCCATGTTGAGATTGCAGTCCTGCTAGTAGGTAGTTAAGCTCAGCCTGCGGTAATGTTAATAGCTGTGACTGTGGTGGCTGCACTGGCAGACATGATGGTGCATGTCCTTGACAAAGCTTTAGC
>JAQLOL010000007.1:1755264-1769844 GCA_029783665.1 Naso thynnoides | reverse complement strand
GTATGCTTCAAAATGGTGTGGATTAGAGGACATATTCTCGGAAGTTATAAAATAATCACACATGGCAGAGTTAATTTTTCAATTCAATTACCAGCCATTTATAATTTTTAATGCAAGGGTGACAAACATGTAAATTATGCTGTGATTTTTTTAAATCATGTTTATCCAAGAATAAGGTATTGCAGATACTAGCTGTGCATAGCAAAGGTTTGAACCTACATCCCTATATTTTGAAGTTAAAGAGTCATGGGTTAGGAAATGTCCTTCAACATCTAATATGTCATTCGAGGCTAGTGTACTGGTTTATTATCTATACAAATATTTTTATTTAGCCATAACAGGTGTTGTCTGGCCTCTACCCCATCTTTTGGTGACACAGACTGAAACTGATACCACAAAGATAATGAATTGATAAAAAACTGAGAAAGATTTGAAAAAGTAGTGAACACATTTTTCGTTAAAGGTGGGGATAGTTGAGGGGATAATGTTTTCTTACAAATGAACCACTCAGAGAAAGAAATAGTTCAAATGAAAACCATACAGAATTATTATACAGTCTTTGTACCCATGAAGCTTTGAGACTGCGATCCAGAAATGTATTTAACCTAGATCATCATTCTCACATGTATTGTATAAATAGCTACGTTGAATTTTTTCTGGTTTATCATCCCATACGAATCAGAATATTTTCTTTTAATCTTCTTTAAAGAAAGTAACATCGGGAGAAGGCAAAGACAGTAGACAATATGTGAACTGTGAAACCATCAAGGAATTGATAATTGTAACTTAACCATAAATTGTCAGATGGCCTATTTGTGCAATACTCTCCGTATATCCTCTAATTCAGGGGTTCCCAAACTTTTCAGCCCACGACCACCAAAATAACGGTGCCAGAAACTGGGGACCCCCATCGAGCCTGGAGGTGGCATATAATGTTGTGCACAGCTGCACAAACACACTATTAGGCCTACATAGGTATTAATACACACAAAAAAACAGCAGCCTAACAGCCTTAATATTATATAAAAGTAATTTAAGGATGTATATCATCAGAACTTATGCAATTAATGGTTAAAAATGCAATTTTATTTATTTATTTATTTTTGGAAGGCATCTCGCAACCCCCTTCTCTGTATCTCGTGACCCCCCGGTGGTTCCTTACCCCCACTTTGGGAACCACTACTCTAATTCATTTCTTGACAAGAATTCTAGTAAACTTATGGGTTGTTGTACCCTCTTTTTTTACATGAACTGCCCTTCATGTTAAAAATGTTATTCAGGTCACCACCAACATAATTATTCCAGTTGGGGACAGATCAAGTACTTTTTAGATTTTATTTGGAAACGGCCTGTGAGATAAAGGTGAGAAATAAACATTGATTAATGTATATCTATTGCCAAAGATGTCACATTTAATAACCAGGAATCTTCCTTCTAAATCTGTGTATTGTGAAATTAAATTAAAGGTGATCTTTTTACTAATTAGTATTCCAACTCCTCTACTTCTAGATGTGAAGGTGGATTCAAGCACCTCCCCCATCCATTGTCTTTTCAGATTTTGTACCTCTCCCATTTTGAGATAAATTTCCTGAAGAAAGGCAATGTCCGAAGACATTTTTTTAAGATGACCAAGGACCTTATCTTTTTTAAAGCCTCAGGAAATGCAGCTTAAAATAATGAGAATTCGCATATTCTATCAGAGTTGAGTGTCTCATTCAGTATCTACAAAAGTCTAAGTTACAATAAATAATCCCAACTATTAGAAAACCTAGTTCTAAAACAGGTTATTTTGGGGGTAATACCATTTCTCAAGATTGTGTGGGTGCAGCAGATCACATTTTGATTGACAGCTCCTTGAACCCCACTTTTGTCAATTGTCTCTCGTCTCCACAAACAGCCATGGAGCAAAGCAGGGAACAGCCATATTGTCCTACAATTGTTAATATATAACTTTTCCAAGATTTACATACTTTTCAGGTCAGAATG
Source organism: Naso thynnoides (assembly GCA_029783665.1). Taxonomy (NCBI): domain Eukaryota; kingdom Metazoa; phylum Chordata; class Actinopteri; order Acanthuriformes; family Acanthuridae; genus Naso; species Naso thynnoides. The sequence goes on along the minus strand of JAQLOL010000007.1, from coordinate 1,767,858 downwards.
TTACCATGCGGATTTCAGATATGTAGTCAGTTTATCTAAGAAACACTTGTTTAAGTTTTTGGACTTGTGAAGAGCTGCAGCTTGCAGTGAGACCTGCCAGTCTGCTTGTTGCAGCAGCCCGGTTTGTTAATCTGTCACTCTTGGGAGGAAGTTTACTGATGAACCAGTAATCTGTGCGGAGATTAAATGCCAGCTATAATGTTTCCCTAACATTTTCTAACCATGAAACAAACATGAAACAACGCTTTTTGCCTTTTCGTCTAGATTTATTGAACATTGCTGTTGAAAAAAAAACATCTCATGCACTATGCCGGTTAGATGCATTTTTTAAGGTGGAACGTTTTCTTCAATGCTTTCACTGCGAATTATGAATTAATCAGTCCACCTAGATAGCATATCAATATAACAACTTGAAGAGGACAGCGCTCAGAGATTTTGAAGCATTGGTGTTGGGGGGGCAAATGGCAAGAATTTTGTTATAATTGGTTCGAGGAATTAATCACCTAATAACTGTCCAAGAAAATCCTGCCTAATTCAAACACAGTAAAAAGACAGTTATAAAAACTGAAATAACAACATTCCCAGTTTGGATTGAGGAAAAATTCTAATACTGTTTGACGCTTAATATTTCACACACAAGGAGCTAAATTACATTGCTAAATGAGTATTTGTGGATTTGAGTTGCCAGAGGCTTTAATACCTTCTTGTAATCCATTAACATTCCAGGTACAAATAGTACATTTGTTAGTAATAGTTTCCTCATTTTTATGTGGTACTATATATATATATATATCAAATTGTCCCTCGAGGATAATAAAGTTTACTTTGACCTTAGACACTAGTTTTGTTTTTGGAGCTTTCTGCTGCATCTCATGGTCTTTTACAGCCAGTAGAATTTTCATATATAGCCAAGAAAAAGTGACCAAATTGGCCTTTTGTACGGCTTTATTAACTAGAAATTGATTGTTTCGTTGATTGATGATTCATCTTAGCAACAACAGGTGTGCTGTGAGGTCATTAATTTCAAGTGGATAATAGTGTTGGTGTGTGTAATATAAAATCAACTGCAACGCTCAAGCACTCGTATGTGCAGTCATTATTGACAACAGCTGAGAGGTCTTAGTGCGAGCATAGCCATTTGCTGGATTAGCTAATGCTGGTAGCGATGCTCTGATAATGCAGTTAAGTCTTTGGATTTTAAAAACACGGAGCACACGTTCCCAAGATACTTGAACTCATCCACTTGAGGCAGGAACTCTCCTCCGACCTGGAGGGGGCAAGCCACCTTTTTCCGGTTGAGCACCATGGCCTCCGACTTGGAGGTGCTGATTCTCATCCCAGCCGCTTCACACTTGGCTGCAAACTGTCCCAGCAAATGCTGAAGGTCCTGGTTCGGAGGAGCCAACAGGACAACATCATCCGCAAAAAGAAGAGATGAGATCCTGTGGTCCCCAAACTACACTCCCTCCAGCCCTTGGCTGCACCTATAAATTCTGTCCATAAAAATAATGAACAGAACTGGTGACAAAGGGCAGCCCTGCCGGAGTCCAGCATACACTGGGAACAGGTCTGACTTACTGCCGGCAATGTTCCGGTCATACAGAGACCGAACAGCCCTTAGTAGAGGGCCCCGGACTCCATTCTCCCGAAGCACCCCCGACAGAATGCCATGAGGAAGAACCAGGACATGCTGGAGGGACTATGTCGCTCAGCTGGCCTGTGAACGCCTTGGGATCCTGAGAGCTGGAGGAAGTGTCTGGGGAGAGGGAAGTCTGGGCATCCCTGCTTGGACTGCTGCCCCCGCGACCCGGCCTTAGATAAGCGGAAGAAGATGGATGGATGGATGGAGCACACGTTCACTTTCTCCTTTATTGCAACTCTCTTCAGTTTAACAGCCAATGTTACTTTTGGCTACATTCAAGTCCTGTTTACATTTTCACAACAGGATGCATGTCTTCTTCCTTCCTTTTACTGACAGACTAAAAACTACATTGTCCCCACTTTGTCAGTGATATTGTCATTCTGAGGGCAAGACATATCCAACGTAAACTCCTTGTTTCTCATATGTCCTGAATTCCAACCTCTACTCCTTCTCTAAATGCTTCTAAAGCTCCATTTCTCTTTCTCCATTCCCCCTCATCCCTCAATAGACCTGCACATTCACACACCCTTTTCTCATCTTATAACTTTCCACCCATCCTGCATCTGTTCATCCATCTTCCATCTCTTCCCTGTCCTTTTTTCCCGCTTCTTTCTCTCTGTCCGTCCATCTGTCTGGAGAGGGGTGATTCATGTAAATGTCAGGAAATATCAGAGCTGGGGTGGTGGGATTAGGTTGCAAGAAGAGGATACACTGATACCAGCAAATATAAGGCTCCGACAAGACAGCCAGTACTGGGGATTATGGAACAGGAATTCACACACTCAATACACATACACACACACACACACACACACACACACACACACACAGCACAGACCTCTGGGTGTGTTCAGACACATTGGAAGGGTTTATGTGTGTGTGTCGTATAAGAATATTGTGTTATGTTACTTCTTGTGTGTCGCTACATTTGAAAGATTTGTTGTGCATGTCTTGAGATTTTCAAGTGACATCTGTAGTGTTTTTTGCATATTGACGATGATGGTAAAGGTTGAGTTTGTGTGTGTGTGTGTGTTTTGGCAGGGTGAGTGAACACAGAGAAGGGGTGCGACAGAGGTAGAAAGGTGTTTAATACGAGTGTGAAAGCAGTGTAATATTTAACAGCTTAGTGGGATTTGTCTGTCACATTACAGAGGATTGGACTGAGTCTGGTAACAAACACACACACACACACACACACACACACACACAGAAAAGGTGAGTGGATGTGTTCAGTGACAGCTCCTGAATCTTTCTTTAGAGTCATGGGTGTTCACTGTTATTTTTTAATAACCTCACTACTCTGAAAGGGGGGGTTGGGGAGTTTTTGCTAGCTGAGAGAAGTTAATATTGTAATTTAAACAAAAGAAATACCATCAAATACCAACATATATCTTTATGTGGAGAAATTATAGATAAAATGTCATTAACAATTTAAGAGATTCATTTCTTTTAAAGCTTTGATCCGTAAAAACCATTATAGCAACAATAATGCAACTACAATGTTTTAATTGAATTAATTGTGGATTGGGGGAATCTGTTTGGGGTCTGCTCATGGCAGAAAGTATCTTATTACTGATTTATTAAAAAAATATTTGATTGTAATTATCTGCTCACTACTGGCTTCTGTGGCTCTTACTTAAGGAAAATAAGGACAAATATCAATAGCAGAGATCAAAACTACTCAGTAGTTTGCAAAAACTGCACCCAAAGAGCTCTGCAGGACAGCTCCATATATTCTTCCTAAAAACACCAAAAAAAGTAGTTTGCTGGCCCTCTTTATTTTCAGTTACCCAACTAAAAATACAATGCCAAAATAAAGTTAAAGAAAAACAAAACATTTCTTAAACAGATGTGACAAGAGAAGACCTGTGAGGGACAAAGAAACTGAAATTTAAAGTGTTTAGTAACTCATTTTTTAAAGCAACATTTTCATTTTCTCTCAACTTTTTTTGTTTTATCTTGTTTTATCTTTTATTTTTGTCTGCTTCAGGTGTAGACTTCCTGTCCCACAGCAACCCCTTCCCCAAGAATCACACACAGGACCATTTTCAGGGAGCCATGCTGTATATTTTATTAATATAATTTCCTTTTTTAAGAGGAAGTCTGGAACGTACCAATTTCCCTATGGGGTGGGGGGCGTGTCATGCAGGCTAAGGTGAAGGAGAGGTGATGGGTTGCGATTAGACCATGTTCCTTTGGACACGGGGGACACAAATCCAACCTTAAGATCACACCGTGCACATATACTCATGCACACACTCACAGTCTCTCTTTCGGACACACACACACACACACACACACACACAGACACACACAATACATATTACAACTAAAGCATGTACATAAAAAAACATGTAAGAGTGTTTTGATTGTGTGTGTGTTTTAAAGAGAGAAATTTTCAGGTTAGAAGTGACCTACCAGGTAGCACTTCAAACAGTCTGAGCTGAGTTAAACATTTATTATATGTGTGTATGTGTGTGTGTGTGTGTGTGTATGTGTGTGTGTGTGAGAGAGAGAGAGAGAGAGAGAGAGAGAGAGAGAATTTGAGCATGTGTGTGTACACTACGCACTTGCACATTTGTGATTGTAACTGTTGGTCCTTGTACGGTGACTCTGAGTGTGTGCGTGTGTGTATGTGTGTCTTATCGGTGTAGCTGGTGAAGACAGCTTGTTGGCCTCAGGCTTCTATTTCACCCTACAGACCACACAGAGGAGAAGAGGGAGATTCGGGAGGGGGAAAGGCAGAGATTTTGGGGGAAGGGTGGGAGAGAGGAGAGGAGACTGGAGGAAATGTGGGCACGGAGAGAGGAGGAGGAATCAAGGTAACAGACAAGAGAGAGATGGAGGGAAAAAAAGATGGAGAGCAGGTGGATACAGAAAAAAAGAAAGAAAACAGTCATGTTGTTTAAATTTGCTGTAATGAATCTGCTTTTTAGGAAAACATATTCACTTTTTTTCGAGTGAAGAAGCACTGTTGCATCTCATGGTTGGTGCTTGTGGGTGTGACACACCATCAGGACTTTGATCTCAGAGACGCTGGTTCACTCCCTGTGTCCTGCACACAGCTATGTTGGTTTTTGCTTGTCCATGTTCAATGTGCTGTGAGTTGTGAGTTGTCTAAACAAACTATAATTACTGTAAACATTCGAGTTGCTGAGATTATTGGAGGAAAACAAATGAAACATGTTTACATGCTCACCATGAAATGTTACGTTGTGTAGTAAGATTTTGCCAATTGGTCAATCTGTTTGAGCTGATTAATTTATTTTTTGTTTTCATTTCTTTATTTTATTTCATTAGTTACACAGAACTGCAAACAATTATTCATTTTTATAATGTATCTTTCTTAAAATACAGTGTCAGTGAAATTTCCAGCTGATCACACCACTCAAAATTTTCAGTTAATGTCACATAAAACAGACTATCGGAGTCTCTTTGGCTTAAAACAATTTATAATGAATCCCAATCAGATTTAATGATTGTAAATGAATCATGTAATATAGCAGAAGATTGATTTTAAATACTGAAGGCTGACAAACAAATATTGTTGAATTAAAAAAAAAATTGTTTTGGCAAAAATGAGGAAAGGAGCAATGACAGGAACACAGGCGAAAGTTAAAAAAGTTAAAAGGAAGAGGAGGATGAGATGATACAAAGGAAAGAAGTCAGAAAAAGAGGAGTAGAGGAGGAGAGAAGTGAATGTGATAGAGATCCGGCTGGTTGACTCTAAGCGTACAGATTGAAGCATCCTGAAAATGCAGCGCAGCTTCTCTCCCCCTCTGAGTGATTTAAATATTGACCTCAGGTTATTACGAGCTTTTTAAATCAAATTACTGAGTGTTGGACTCCTGCCTGATACCTGATAGAGCCAATCAGACGGCTCGTCCCACTCCTGGAGCTCTACCACACAGCACTTTACATAAATTAAGATTAAAGTTGGGAAGTTTGGGGAGTTAGTTTAACCATGCAGCAACACTCTATCAAGATAATTTGTGTTAAAAAAAAATCTTGGTGTCGGTGTTAATCCCTGGTTTAAGATCTGCAAAACTGCATTTCCAGGTCGTCTGAAAGTGATAAAACTCTGTTTTCAGCTGCAGGGGTTTTATGTTACACAGACACAGTAAGTTTCACACCAACACTAAAGGTTACCTCCTCTAAATAAATCAAAAGATGAAAGTTTGTGGATCTGGGATATATGCATAAAATTCCAAGATATTTCACATACCAAACCCAGATTTTTTCCATAAACATCTCCATATGAGCCTAAAGTTAAGAACAAGCAATTAAGAAGTTTAAAAAGCTTTATCAATATCGAAGAAGCAAACAGTGTCATTTTGCCGGCAACATTTGTGTTTTGGTGCATTTTAAGAGACTTCATACAGTTTTAATATGACGAAACTATAAAATCTTTTTCAATTTAAGGAGTGACACAGTTTTACATGACTCAAAACAACACGTAGAATCTTAATTTCCAAACAAGTTGTGTGTTCACACACTGGATCAAGCCTGGAAGAGTGATGGAGGGATGATGTATTTTTGTAGGCAAACACAGAAAATACCATCGCATTGGTTCCCTTGGCAAAAAGCATTTGAGCTAGAGGCTTTTGAAAAAGGATATGAGACTAGCAGTGGACATGGCTATGATCCACATGTTTTGTTCAGCATGATAACACCATTTTTGTTTTTTTTTAAAGCGTAAGTGAAATCATCAGAAGCAAAAAGTTATTGTAAGGCTATAAACCATGGCTGTAAACCACCATGTTGTCAAACGACTTAAACGTTGCCACCCTGTAACATTCAACTTCTGATTTGTTTTAGCGCACTTTCTTTTCTACAAAACTCTCCTTTTTAGTGTCACCGGATCCAGTTGATCATGGCTATGTCCATTGCTAGTCTCATACCCTTTTCAAAGATATTATATATTTTATTCCTTTTTCATATGATGAAGTCCAACATCACCAACAAACACTGTAGTCTCATTCAGCCGTTTGTTAGCAACTACCTTTTTTGAGATGCCTTAAAACCCTAAAAATTTCAAAAACTGGGTTTACCCTGGCATATTTTATGTCACAGAGCAAGTCATCTAAATATCTTTAGCCTGTGTTGACCACAGAACTTATTTCAGGCATTTAACCGAAAACCCATTAAAAAAGGAACACTGGCTTTGAGATGACAGATGAGGAAACCGGAAGTGCTAAAATGCAAACTGATTTCAACATTTAGAACTTATGCTTCACCACTCTACACTGTAAATTAACAGATAAACATAAATAAGCCCCATATATAAAATAATATTGACTGATTAAGCATTGTATTTTTTCATACATTTATGTTGATATTTTACTGAAATAAAGCTCATCACCATGGAGAAAAAAATTAACTGATAAACTGATTATCTGTGTGGCTTTCTAGAGATTAAACATTGGCTGCACCTGTAGCATTTTAAAATATAATAGCCTAAATCGTGTATATAAAAAATAAATATCACAGATAAAATCCATAATTGTAGCTGCTACCACTTAGTTTGAAGGCTCTGTATGTAAATAGCACCACGTTTCAATAAATAGATAAATTGATGTGAATGAACCATTCTTATTTTGTTTTATTTTACTAAGCTACATCATTTTAAATTTTTATTACAGCTACATTACAGACTAAACAATGTAATTTATGGAATCTGTCAATTTCTGTATTGCTCAGTAGAGAAGGGGCTCAAAAGATCAAGAATGCAAATCAAAGACTATGATCATTTTTACCAGGAGTCTATTTTATTTACTGTATTAAAGCAAAGAAATTGACCTTTTTTAACCAACTAAATCAAGTGAAGTCGCACATTTATATCAGTGCAAAAAAGACAGATAGACACATGACCTGTGTCTGGTTTTTATATCATGAAACTCTGTAAAATACTTCAGCTGTTCATTCTCTGTATGTTTTGACCACAGCTTTGATTCTTATTTGAATTAAACTAAACGTGTGATGTAGAACAAATATTAAACAGCTGTCAAGTTAATGTTAGTCATTTGTTTAAAACCTATCAGCTAATTGTGAAATGATTTAAAGTTAACTGCGGTTCTTTTTAGATAAATGTAGTATTCTAAATTATTATGAGCAGATAATTTAATGGTTTGGTCAAGTTGAACTTTCTGCTCTGCTGGTTTCAACTGAACCTGATCATCAGTCAGAGTCAACAACACTGTTGAAACTTTACGATGTTTAAAAGCCTTTTAATTCACTCTTGCAGCCTCCTTATGAGCTAAGTTTCAACATGTTTTGTGCCTAACTGACGCATCAGTTAAGCTCTTAAAAAATTTGGCTTTCTGTTGTTGTCCTCATATCGAGCTGCTCATCCAGCCAGTTGAGTCTAAATGACGCTATAATTAATGTTTTGGCCGAACAGCACTGAGGTTCTTAAAACTGTTTTCTGACCTTTTTGCATCAAAGCTTGTGTGATATTGAAAGCTGATGTTGTTAATCATCACCAATAATCTGCTGCGACTTAGAGAAATGACTGAAATCAGTCTAAAAAATGCTCCTCTAAACACATGCGGTCAGTGAACCCATCTTTAAAAAAAACAAACAAACAAACAAAAAAAACATCCAAAAGTTGTTCAGACACAAAGTGAAAAGTGTCTCACATGCCGGCTCTCCTCCCTCCCACCTGCAACATCTATAACAGCTAAATGAAATATGCAAATAATCGCCGCCGATCCCAATAAGAAATAATTAACGCTGTCTGCTCTCCGTGGCAGCCGCTTGCCAAAGCACTCCAAAATGTAATTTATAAAGTGAGTTTAAAAAAAAACCCCACAGAGCTCTTTCTGTGTCTTTGCCAACGGCAATCTGACGTTTCTAATGCACTTTGAGAGAGGGAATAAATTGATAGTGGTGGCGGTGGCTTTTTCTGTTTTAATTTTCCATTCCTGATATTTTTCAAATATTTAATTACGCGGATGGTAAAAGTGAATATTTAAAGTGGGTGTTTTTCTTTTCTTTTCTTTTTTTCTTTCTTTCTTCTTCTTTTTTTTGAAGCCGCAGCGGGTTTGTGTCATATTACCTTGTTAAACACGGATACAGCGCTGGTGATTATTAGAGGAAGTAGCTGAGTTTGATGAAAGTTGTAGGAAAGCAGCAGCGGCGGTGGCAGCAGAGCGGCTGGTTAACGAGCCGATGCCTCGAGAGCCAAGAAATGAGTTTGAGCTCCACACTTTGACTGACTGCTGGAAAAGTTTGGATATTTCACCTGCAGCTTTCTTTTAGTTCTTATATTTAGAGGGGAAACTGTTCATGTGTATGTGAATCGCCATCTGTCCATGTGTGCACATGGACATCACTGACACAACACGAAGTTCAAAATTCAGGAAATCTAGTTGAGTGACTTTAAACTTCACAACAAACACCTGACATACGAGACATCAGAAGTCATCATGTTTTAATGATATTCTTGTTTCAGTCCAATAATTTAAAAAAAAGCAGTGTCTAGATTTCAATCGAGCTTTAGAACAGAACCTTTTCCTCCATTCCCAGCAGTTGGATGAGTGTGTGCGCGCGCCCGTGTATGTTAAGACTGAAGTTTTGTCATGTTCGTCAGATTGCGCGCGGTGTGTGTGTATGTGTAGTCTTATCAGAGTGATGCTGCTGCTCCAAGCAAGAAATAAATTCATTTTGATTGCTGGTGAGACATTTTCAGGAAGATGCAGGATGACAGGAAGTATTTAAATCATTTGAGTTTTTTATTGTTAGTCTTTAACCAGATGAGTCAAAACCCAAACTCATTTATTTTTGGAGTATTTATACACTTCTGTATTGTTCTTTTTTTTCCCTTCCTTGTTGAATTTATTGTCCGTAGTTTTGTGATATTGAATTGTTGTGTATCGTTCATAGTTTTCTTCTAAACAATTTGAGTACAACTTTAACACACACACACACACACACACACACACACAAACTTCAGCAGTAACAAATACAGCACTTCCCCTCATTTGTGCCGCTGCATTATTTGTTTATGTTGTTTCTCCTCTGTTACTTCTCACATCATTACTTAACTTTAATTAAAATGAAATCACACCAAACAAAAGGCATTACAGAATCCTTAAATCTTGGAAAAAGAATTTTACGATGACAGTGAGTAATTCACTCTGTCTACAGTTAGTAAATATGCCTTCAGTCTTCATGGAACGGGTTCATTTCCTGTCTTTGACAAATAATTTTGCAGGAACATGAACATGGAAAAAACATAAAGGTAAATCCTGACTCGTGTCCAGTTGTCCTCAAAGCATCTAAGCTCTGCTTTTTCAGGACATTTTGTAATAATGTCTTTGGGAAAAATTAACCACTAGATGAACCACTAGGGGCACATACTGTGCTGACCCTAGGCACTTGGCTCGCCAGCCTTTTGTTTGTTTTACTGTTTTACATTTGTATTAGTTGTTGTAACAAAGTTTGTGCCTGGAGAACATGCTGTGGATCATGGGTGGCCAGTTTATAACGGTGATCCTGGCTCTGATGATTCTGTTGGATGCCAGAAAAGCGCATGGAGTAAAGCTACGGAATCCACTGAACAATGGACTGTGAATGCTACACGTTTACTCCAGAGAACACCTTGCTGAGTCTCCGACAGACACACACTCAACCACCGAGAGTTCTCCACAGGTATCCCAAAATCTTTCGCTCCATACAACATGCTGGCCGTCATAACTCAAAGAGTAAAAATCGGGGATCCAGAGGAAATCGACTCGCTCTACCCACAATCACCTTATCCAATGTGTGTTCCCTACGGAATAAGATGACTGAACTCCGCGAACTTGTCAGGACTGACAGGGATTTTAAGAACGTCAACCTGATCTGCCTCACGGAGACCTAGACCACGGAGGATATGAACAATATCAACCTGGAGGGATACTCACTCATCCTATATGACAGAGACCCTGAGCGAGCAGAGAAATGTATCGGAGTGTGTATGTTTATAAACACCAGATGGGCGACAAAATTCACGGTACGTGAAACTGACTGCTGCACTCACTACGAGATTATGACTGTTTCTATTCGCTCATACTACTTGCCTCGAGAGTTTGGACAAATCACTGTTATCCTGGTATATGTGCCTGGCCCAGACTTTGCACTAGCTGGCGAGCGCATAGCTGCCAGTTACAACAAGGCGCAGCGCAGCTCTGTCGATGATCCAATCTTTCTATTGGGTGATTTTAACAAATGCATTATGTCTACCCACTTGCCTAACTTGGAGCAATATATGACCTGTCCAACAAGGATGGATAAGATCTTAGACCATTGTTTTGGAAACATAGAGGGTGCATATGTGTCCATATGTCGCCCCCCTCTGGGACGGTTGGATCATAACGATGTACACCTACTGCCCAAGTGCAGTCAGAAATTAAAAAGGGAGAAGCCTGTTGTCAAGCACATTCAGATCTGGACGAAGGACTCAATTGAAGAGTTGAAAGGTCTTTTTGAGGCCACTGAATGGAACTTATTTTTCAGCGACCAGGTCTCCTGCAACAATCCTGAACTGTTAGCTGATACCATTACGAGTTACATCAATTTCTGTGCTGATAATGTTGTTGAAACAAAAGCTGTTAGGATTTATCCAAACAACAAACCTTGGGTCAATAAAAGTTTTAAACTTATCCTTAATCAAAAGAAAATAGCATTCAAGGAGGGAGACCGGCAAAAAGTGAAGGATTTAGAGAAAGAATGCAAGGGATGCTTGGAGGGGGTTGAACACCATGATGGGAAGGGAACAAAAAGCACCCTCCCCACAATGTGATGACCCAGTCAAACTGACAAATGAGCTGAATGTTTTATATTCTAGATTTGACAAACATAACTTCAGCGACGAATATGAGTCAGTATGTGCAGGGATGACACCTACCCCTGTCACATTGAAGGAACAGAATGTAGTTACAATCCACCAGCAGGTCAAACCTTACAAAGCCCCTGGGCCAGATGGGCTCAAGGGAAGGGTCCTGAAAGAATGTGCCATCCAGTTAGGACCGCTGCTGACCTGACTGTTCCAGATGTTCCTCAATATCAGCTTTGTCCCCCAAGCCTGGAAATCAGCAACCATTGTCCCGGTGCTCAAAACTGTTCATGCACAATCAATGAGTGATTTCAGACCAATTGCTCTCACTTCTCTATTAGGCAAATGCATGGAGTGTCTAGTGAGCTAGGAACTCACACTACAAACAGCAAAGTTCATGGACCCCATGCAATTTGCCTACAGAGCCAGTCAAGGTGTGGAAGACGCCACTCTCACTCTCTTGGATAAAATATTCTGTCACTTAAACAATCCCACTAAAACCTATGTTCGTGTACTCTTTATAGATTTCTCCTCCGCATTTAATACGGTTCAGCCCCACATTCTCCTGAGACGCTTAAGTGACCTGCACGTTAGCAGCAACCTCATTCTGTGGATCAGGGAGTTTTTGAGAGAGAGACCCCAGCATGTGTGTATTAATAAGATCCTCTCTGACTGTCTTGTCCTGAACACCGGCGTTCCCCAGGGTTGCGTTCTATCGCCTCTTCTATTCTCCCTGTACACAAATGAGTTGCAACAAACCCTGGCCATGGTCTACCGGTCACTCACTGAGAGTGTTCTCTCTTTTAATATCATCTCCTGGTATGGGAACCTCTCAGTCAGATACAGGAACAAGCTGACCTGGGTAGTTAACCAGGCCAGTAAGATAACAGGAGACAAGCAAATGCAGCTGCAAGAAATATACAACCGTTCCATAACTAAAAAAGCCATTCAGATGTACAATGACACTACCCACCCTCTCAATCCCGCATTTGTTTTGATGCCATCAGGAAGGAGGCTTAGAGTTCCCCTAGCTAAAAAAGCAGGGTACAAGTTGTCTGTGCCGTCCGCAGTGCATATTCTAAACCAGAGCATCTGTAAGTGAGCTCTGAGCTATGGTGAAATCACAGCTGCTGTA
>JAQLOL010000007.1:1739662-1755164 GCA_029783665.1 Naso thynnoides | reverse complement strand
TACTACTAGAGCATCTGATGCTCGTGTGTGTGTGTGTGTGTGTGTGTTTTCTTGTTCTTCTTTGATTTCTCTTCTTTTTGTTTTTTGTGCTGATGTTTTGTTTGACACCATCTGACGCTGTTGTGAAAACAGTGTTCCTGCATTTTATTCCTCTTAGTCATGAATGACTCTCACCTGAAAACCACTTAATGTTTTTATTTCTCCTCTATATGCTTGCTTTTGTCTGTTACCAAACAGAGAATGAAGCCAGGAAAAGAATGACAAAAGAAAAATACGGAGAGGAAAATAGATGGATGTAAAGAGGAGAAAGCAAGAAGAGGAAAGGTGGGATGGACTGCTGAGGGGAAGTAGGGACAAACTAAGGCAGGATGAATGAAAGGAAGGATGGGAACAGGTTGGATGGACAGTGGAGAGGAACGGGAAAATTAAATGAAAGGGACAAATGATGGAGGAAAGAAAAAATTCAAGAAGAAAGGAAACAGGACAGAGTAGGGAGTAAAAAAGGAAAGAATCTAAGAAAAGAAAGAAGAAGAAGGTTAATAAAGTAGAAAGAAGAGGAGCAAATGGATGTAAGTGCCGAAAGAAGTGGAGGAAAAGTAGGAAATGGACTGAGAACAAAAAACAAGATGGAGGTAGTGAAAAAGGATGAAGAGATGATAGAAAGATATAGAAAGACTTTAAACACATTCAAAAGCTGAAGTTTAGAGGACAATAAGCTGAAAAAGAGAGCGTGAACAAAAAGAAGAGGATGGAGGGATGATGTGTGAATGAGAGATGGATAGAAGCAGGAATAGGTATAAAAAGGACAAAACAGACTGACAACATGGATAAGAGGGAGATGAGAAGATGGACATTTTAAATGATAAGGACAACAAGAGGAAGCAGTGAGAAAATATGGATTAAAGTTTAACAGAGTAAAAGAGAATGAAGAAAAAAGACAGGACGTGGAGGAGGAATGGAGGAAAAGATAATACAAGATATAAGACGACAAAATGAGAGAAAGGCAGCAGAGATTTGAGAGCAGAGTGACAAAAGGGAGGCTGCAGAGTAGAATGGGAGAAGTGTGGGGTGTATGAGGAGATGGAGGGATGGATGGATGAATATGGCGGAGGTGTAGAGGCTGTTTTTGTCTCTCTACCTGTGAGGCACAGTAAATCAGAGGCAGATAAGGTAATTCTGCAAGCTGTACATCATCAGGCTGTCGACAGTTTTATGGCCAGCAGATTGGCTGTAAGGGCTGCTGATTACAATGAGAGACATGAGAGCATGAGACAGAGAGAGAGATAGAGAGAGAGAGAGAGATGAGAGGAAGAAGGAAGATGTTTGGAATTGTAGCTTTGTATCTTTTAAAGTTTGACCACTAAATAAGGTGGACACTGCGGTTTGGAATTTTGTTGGGGATTCTTTTTTCCTTTGGGTGTAATGCAACGAAAAAAGCAATCTGTTAGTATTTTCAGTGGCGCCGGCAGCTGTAATCCTGTACGCGCTGTGCGTACATTTTTTGGTCTTTTTTGCGATGCAAAAGACTGCTTAAACTGTGACAAATGATGTAATTTCACATGCATAAGTTACTGCTAATGCAAATGGATTATTTCCTACAGCTGCGGCTTCACATTACATGCATTTAACTAGCAAAATGTGAATTAACTTTTATTTTGAAGTGACTTTTTGGTTAGTTACAGGAAATACAACATGTTCAGTTAGCGTGGTTAGCTAATCACTAAATGTGTTTGTAGAGCAAAACAGCAGGCATTTTTAGCAATTGTTGCCCCCCAATCAATTTTAAATGTGACTGGGAGTAGTTTTATACCGTCTGTGAAAGTAACGTTAGTGGAACAAGAGCAGACCCATTGGATGAATCGCTGCAAGTGGCACTTAACAAACAATTGTTAACGTTACTTAAGTTTTCAGCTTCTCTCTGGGCATCTGAAATATTATGAAGTAGGTGCTTTTGCATTTGATTTTGACAGGTAACATTAATCATCCCCCATCATACGGTCCGGCTAATCAACTCTCCTCACTCTTGTCATATTATCAGAGAAATGTCACAGCGTATGTCTGCAGCAGCTCTGTGTAGCCTCAGCTGCTGGTCTCACGACTGCTGCTGCACAGATGCAAGAGCTTCAGTCCGTCCAATAGTAATGTTACTGGTTTTAAAAAAGGCAAAATTACATTGGGGCGCCAGTGGGCAAGTATCATTAGTGTAATCAGTGTAAGTTATGCACCAGCATGTAAAACAAGGAACACAGTTACTGTCAGTAACTGTGCTCCCGGTGGGAAACGAGTCCTTGAAGGTAGCGTATGAGCAGGCAGGTGGTTCATGTGCGTACTATGAAATATAATCCTGCCGGTGCCACTGAGTAAATTCATTAATTTTTATGCTAGAGAAACAATACAAAAAAAGTTAAACTGAACAAAAATTCAGAGGTAATATCCACCACAAGTTTTAATGCTTTCCTCAAGCAAAAGTACCGAAATTTAACTCACAATATTTAGCCAAAATGTTATTAAAACTACAATATACGCCAGTCAAAGCACAAATTCTAACAAAGTTAGACAAAAGCAGTAGTAATGGACTAAATCTACTTGTGTATACATGTAGTTCCTGGAAAAATTGTATTTTACAAATAAAATGCACAATAAGAAGTTATCCCCACAATAATTTAAGTGCTAAAATTTTAAAATATATTATCAGTGACAGCACCTTTAAGATAACATAAGTAAAAGAAATCTGATGAGTTATTGTCAATGACTCAGCTGAATGATCAAACTATTAATTAAAAAATGCTCTGTCTCCACTCTGTCACGGCAGCAGAGCTGATAGGTTTCAGTCTAGTCAGTATATGAGCTTCCACTGGCTACTGCTGCAGTGCTTTTCTATTCTGTGGCAGCTCTAGCAATCTGGAGCCCTCTGCAGCAAATTCACAGAGCTTCTGTTTTTGCTGGATGCCAGAGCAAAACGCAGCAGCTCAGCACAGAGCAGATCGAGTAGGACAGGAAGTCATTCAGTATTTCACTTAGTTATACCAACAAAAAGTCAAGGTGTGTGGAGCCAGGTCTCAAGTGAACAGGTCAGAGGTTTTCAGATTGATTCTGTGAAAAATGCAAAATCTTGTCAGTCTCGCCACTCTAGCTCTGTGCTGTGCTCTGAAATACAGCCTGTGAGTGTTGATGGACGACAGAGCATGGAGCAAAATCGCAGCAGAGCTGTTCTGTAAGGAACACGTACCCAGTGTTCGTTCATGAGCCCTTGTTATGAAACTCCTTGTCATTAGAAAGCTTTTTATTTTTATTTTTCAGACAGTGCGGTTGCAAAATTAGCAAATTAAGTAGCATGGTAAAGCTGAAAACTAGCAATTAAGACACACCAGAGCAACATTAATTATTTTATTTTGTTTTATTTTTTCAACAAAGAATTAAACAACTCAATCAAACAATGATGGAAATAATGTGTCATAACTTAGTTTTGGTGTACAGCACATATCCAGTCTGCGTCAGTGTTTCTAGCAGCATGAAGCTCATTAAATAAGCTTTGATAAACCCACCCTACACCAGTGAGCAGCAGAATGACAATTACTCAGGGATTGGTGGCCCTGAAGTGCCAATCACAATCAAGAAATGAAAACAAAACTGCAAAATGTAAAACACAACAACAAATCACAAAACACATTCGCAAATAAAACACAACAGCAACGCAAAAACACAACCAAAAATAAAAACACCACCGCAAAAAGAGAACCACAATTGCAACAAGGTAATGCATAATCGCAAAAAGAAAAACACGACAAAAAGAAAAAGCACAACCACAAAAAGAAAAATCACAACTGCAGACAGAAAACCACAACAACAAATCAATGAAACACAACAACAATGTTGAATTCATGACCAGGCACATGTAGAATTTAACTTTCAATCATTAATTACTAAAATAAAATCCACTATTTTTTTCTTTTTGCTGTTGTGTTTGTCTTTTTTGTGTTTGTGTTTTTCCCTTTTATGGTTGTGTTTTTGGGGTTTTTTGCTGTTGTGTTTTTTGTTGTTGTGGTTGTGTTTTTGTTGTTGTGGTTGTGTTTTTTGTTTTTGCAGTTGTGTTTTTCTCTTTGCTGTTGTTTCATTTTTTTGTCATGTTTTTTTCTTTTTGGCAGTTTTGTTTTTTTTTTTGGTTGTGCTTTTTCCTTTTGCTGTTGTGTTTTCCATTTGTGGCTTTGTTTTTTGTTTTGCAGTTGTATTTTCCCATTTGCGATTATGTATTGTGATTTGTTGTTGTGTTTTACTTTTTGCAGTTGTGTTTTCACTTTGTGATTGTGATCGACAGTTCAGGGCCACCAGAGGGATTCCACTGGTTGCATGTATTTTACGGACCGGCTTTGCTGCGGGTTTGTCCTGTGCTCCATTGTCCATTAGCACTCACCGTTTCAGAGCACAGCATGGCTGGACAGCTGGAATCGCGAGACAAGATTTTACAGGAATTACAGCACTCACAATTAAGACCCCTGAAAATCACTGATCTGTTGACTTCAGGCCTGGCTACACACATAATAACATTTTGTTGATAAAATTAAAGTAATTAAAAGTATGATCTGGCGTCAACCCAGTGTTAAATTCTAAAAAATTAAGCGGGTGTTTTAATATTGTCTCTGTGTCTGACTGTCTGTCCTGCTCTATCTGCTCTGTGCTGAGTTGCTGCATTGTGCTCCGGCATCCAGCGTAAGCAGAAGCCGTGCATACCTGCACCGGAGGGCTGCGGATAGCCAGAGCTGTGACAGAGTAGAAAAGCACTGCAGCAGCAGCCAGTGGAAGCACATACATTGACAAGTGAAACCTAGCAGCCCTGCTGCTGTGATGCAGCGGAGATGGATTGAACGCTCATCTGGTGAAATTGAGGATTTAGAGACCAGATAGTGAACATTTTGCATTTAGCCAGATTTTTCTCTTTGGAGATAATGGAGACTGAAAAACAGAGCAAAAAAGAGAGAATCCTGGACTGACATTCATTATGTGAACACAGATGACTCAAACTGTTGAATGATCATGTTGTTCTGTGTCTGCTGTTGTGTTGGCGAGGGTATATTAATACAACTTAATACGGTGATAATATGTCAGATACTTGAGGCTCAATCAGTTTATGAAGCGTTTGTGGACATTTCAGGTGAGAAATGTGCACTTCATTGTTGCTGTTTTCAGTGTTTCTGGAGCTTTTTCCTGTGTTGCTCACCTTTGGTCTCTTGCTCAAGGGCACTTCAGCAGGACTATATTGCTGCTGATGTGGATAAACTTGAAACCCCTCTGACACATTCACACTCTCCTCAGCAAACCTGTCTGAATATTTAAACTTTGCACACTCCTGCAGATCAACACCAGATTAAAAATTACAAATGCCGCTGGTGGTTAATTACAATTTCATGACCTCCTCCAGTAAAATGAGTTAAGTCCAGCAAGGAGGGGGGGGTCAAGCAGGACACCAAATAGTGGATGAAAAATGGCCGCCAGTGCTGAGTGCTGTTACAGTATATGGAGCGAAAGCAGGGGGTGTTTATTTAGTATTTATTCTGCACTTCATCATCTCCCCTCCACTAATCCACTGGCTGCTGTACGCACCACTGACCACGCCATATCACTAACCTCTGCCTGGATCACAGAGAATGGAGAGAGAGAGAGTGTGTGCGTGCGTGCGTGCGTGCGTGTGTGTGTGTGTGTGTGTGTGAGAGAGATAGATAGATAGAGAGAGAGAGAGAGAGAGAGAGAGAGAGAGAGAGAGAGAGGATGATGTCTATCCCTCCATCTGAAACCTTGTTAAATATTCATTGACAATTATTCCGCTTTGACCGAGGAGTTAGATGATGCTACTGCAGAGAGAGAAGCTCAAAGAGAAAGTGTGTATGTGTGTGTGTGTGTGTGTGTGTGTGTGTGTGTGTGTGCGTGTGTGTTAAAGAAAAAAAGAGAGAGAGAGAAAGAGAGAAGTAGGGAGTGAAATAGCTTGAAATGAAGGTGAAGAATAATAGAAGGTTGTTCTGGAAATATTTTGAAAAATCACTTGTATGTAAAAATCATTTAATGACCTGCAGACAAACTAAAAACAGACTGACAGACAGACTGACCCACTGTTTTTACCCTCTCTCTCTCTATCACACACACACACACACACACACACCAGGTCGAAGTATGATTCTGTGAACGTATTAAATATTAAATATCAAATAGTGCCCTTGGCCGACTCTCCTGTCGCCTGACAGACCTGAAACCTTCGTCCTCTCTGCTCTCTGTATTTTTCAGTTTGCTTTCAGTATCAGGATCTGATCTGACCATGTTTATTTACACATACAAGGAATCTGATTGGTTGTCCGAAGCCTTAAATATTACTGAAAGCTAAAGTTTCCCTAAAAATTTTCAGATCCTCCAACAGAAATCTTCTCAGCAGCATAACTGGGGCAACTGAATCTCAGTTTGTTTGGTTTCTTTTTAACTGCATTGGAAAAATGTAACTTAAAAGGGGTGGCTGTAGTTCAGGTACAGTGGGTCATCCACCAATCAGAGGTTCGATCCCCAGCTCCTCCGGTACACATGTCAGAGTGTCCTTGGGTAAGATACTGAACTACAAATTGCTCTGTGTGTGTATCTTGCCGTTAGTGTGTGTGTGAATGTGTGAATGCTGACTTGTGCTGTCAAAGCGCTTTGAGTAGTTGAAAGACTAGAGAAGTGCTATATAATACAATCCATTTAGTATTTACTTTTTACTTAAATGCTCAGTCAGTATATTTACATGCACACTAGTCTTCCACTTCTATTCCAAATATGGCAATGTTCTGAATTTGATACAAGTCATGTAAACAGCATATTCTGGTTGGATATTCCTAATCAAGCCTTTTTCCGAATGGAGCTTTTTCCAATTAAGACAAGTGGGATATGCCGGTATAATTCCTCATTTACTGGACATGTATACAGCCTTGTTGGAATATGCACCTCAATTGGGGTTCTTGCGGAGGTTTGCAACATGCAACTCTGTGCGTTTTTATGGCATGTGCTCAGCTGTGAAATGTAATCAAACCAGCCAACAGTTTGCTGAATGTAAGAAAACATACATTCTCAAAGGAAAAGTCCACATGTCTGGTCAGAAGGAGAAACACACCTACTTTTGAACATTATGAAAGACATGGATATCAACAGGTTTCTGGATATGCGTAAAACCATATCAAATATTTCAAGAAGGTAGTAAACCATTTCTTTAATTGGAGTGTGCACAGCTGCATGTAAACAGGAATAATAATGGAATTTTCATCTTCATTTGTCATGTAAACAGCTGAGTTGGAATATTGTCTTTTTCGGAATAAGGGCATAACCGGAATATTGTGTCCATGTAAATGTAGTGAGTGAGCTTCAGCACCAACCGAGGTGAAAAAGATGGGAAAAAGAAAACAGCAGATGTGTTGAGCCATGAAGAGACTGTAACCTTAACATGAAGTAAACTTAATTTCCTTCCTAGCATTTTTTATTTTTATTGTGTTTGACCAGAGCTCCTTTGACTATGTCATTTCATTGCACCATCTTTGTAACAATTCAGTAATACCTGACTGGAGAAGTTGAGCTACCTATTGCTTATCTTGATAAACCAACTCCAGTGCAGTGAAATGTAAATTTGCATTTTTTTTGGCTGATTTCTGAAAATTCTTTGCACTGCGAGAACTGACTGGTAATTTGGTAGCTAAAAAGCTATTGATACACGCACCAGCACTTCAAATGTTTCAGTGAAGAAAGTTTAAAGCTAATAACTTTTTTAGTATGTGTTTTTTGACTATTTGAATATTGCAAGTCAGCTCTGTGTGGATTTCGTGCAGATGGTTGTTGGGTTAAAACCCAGAAAAAAGAGCTCACGATAATGTTTATGTGATGACTGAATTTTACCCAAATGTTTTGGAAATTCGCAATATCATTCCACTCTTAAGAACGCTGTTTGTTTGGGTCAAGGGGATGTCGTTTCATGCCAGTCACCTCATTGGCGAACACCCTCTCAGGTGGTGTTACAGCAGCTGCTAATTCCAGCCGAGTGATCTAACTGGTCAAACTTTGTTTCCGTCCCGACTAATGAGGCTGTAAAAAGATCCGAATCTGTTTCCAGCAGACAAAC
The DNA here is from genome assembly GCA_029783665.1 of Naso thynnoides. Classification (NCBI taxonomy): domain Eukaryota; kingdom Metazoa; phylum Chordata; class Actinopteri; order Acanthuriformes; family Acanthuridae; genus Naso; species Naso thynnoides. Next base: position 1,747,042 of record JAQLOL010000007.1, on the reverse strand, counting down.
AAGCTGACAGTCTCCCCTGCTAGTTTGTATGGGGTTATTTATTTTTTAATTCCCTCTGGAGCTGCTGTGTGGTGTCGTCACTGTGGCAGCTATAATAATCCACGGAAGAAGACCCTCGGGGCCGATGGTGGTACGTTGTGGCAGATGCCAACAGCCATAAAACATTTCTGTCACTGAGACCGAGGCCGGGCTTTCTTTCTTTCTTTTATTTTTAATTTCCCTCTTCTTCTTCTTTGTGGTCTTCTTTTTCTTCCCCTCATCAGTCAATTTTCTTTATCACCTTTTCTTCTCTTCTTTCATTCCTCTTCCATCTCTCAGCTTCATCTTTCTCCTGAATCTCTAAAATACGTATCAAATTGCCTTTTCTTTTTCAAGTCATTTTCATAAACCTTGTAAAATCATTTACCAGATTTACCAGATTCAAGCCTGTTGCCAAAAGAAATGTTCAAGAATCTTCTAATTTAATTTAATATTTTTACTACATTTAGTAAGCAACTTCTCTTCTTTCATTTCTTTATGGAAAAGTTCTTGACCTGTTTAAGAATGTGGTTGAATTAATTTAGCTGCACCAACGGAATTATTTTGTTTTAAATTAATTAACAGGATTTAGATTTACCGTTTTCTTTCCTCACTTCTTCCCGTTTATTCTCCCATCCTCCTACTATTCTACAGTACCTTTCCTCTACTTCCATCCTTTCCTTTGTGCTTCCGTTTTTCTTCCTCTCCTCTTTCTCTCCACCATCTCTGTATCAGTCAGTGGAGATTGAGTAGCTGCTCTGTCACACATTTGTTTTGATTTATGACCCATCTTTAATATTGAAAATAACTGTAATGGTGTCCTTGAACAGAGCAAGAAATTCCAGGCAGGAGGAGGAGGCAGGAGAAGAGGAAGAGGAGGCAGAGGAGGGCAGGAGGAGGAGGAGATGGATTTAGAGAGAAATCAACTGGAGGACCATGTGCCTGCTCTTCTCTCTGTCATGTCATACCCTAATTTCAGTCCCAGACGCTTGCTGTCAAATTACATCTAATAGCTGTTAATTACACAGAATGGACCTTAATTACCTGTAATACACCCCCCAAAATCTTAATTCTCCTCCACCACCCACCATGTAAATAAACACCACATCTAATTTGCTTGTTTTGGAGACCGCACAGTGCTTGGTGATGGATATGAGAGGCCTTTGAATCGGCTCAGGGTAATTTGATTCTGGAGGAGTCTGCTGCAATTTTAATGATCGGAACTTAGCCAGGGGTGTGGGTGCATTTATTTCTATTTTCTTTTTTCACCTGAGAAATCATAAACATCACCTTGGACACAACACGGAAGAGGAATCATCTGCATCATCATCAAACAAAAATCATATAATTTTTACTTTTCACAATACTCCAATTATCTCTAGACTTCTCACCTTGCTGCAGTGATGCACAGGTCTACTACAGAACGCCATAACATCACTGCCTACAGGCTACAGGTGAAACACACTTTTGACCAATCAGCTGGCTGTGAAGTTATTCCATAAGTTAAAAAAATTCTCATTCACAGAATATAGGATCAAAAGTATAATTTCTTTTCTGCACAATACCCCAGATAGAGTTTTTATTTAATTAATATTACAAATGCATTGACATGTAAAAAGCAATTTAATGTTAGAGTTTGCTGAGGTTCAGCTTTGCTTACTGATGTACTTAATGCACAATAATTCCTCATATTTGTAAGATGATCCCAAATGAAAACATAATGTTTCTTTCTGAATTGCTGCAGAGTAAATTCTACTTGTGTAAATAATTATTATTGGTAATTTTCAAAAAGAGTTTCACTCATTAATAACAATTCTATCTGTAACAATAAGTTCCTGGCTAAGATAACCATGTAATCCGCATAGAGTAATGGAATTATACAGGCAAGCCACTGGCTGCCCTGCTCTTTAAATATTAGCGTTGGTCATTGAAGAACCCGCCTTAGTCGAGCACAACACAAGTTTGGACATCCTTGTAAAATCTTCTCATTTTCATCTTAAGCTTGTTTTTCCACAAACTTGTCCAGCAGAAAAACTTAGAGGAGCACTTGAACCATTTCTATTAAAACAAGAGCAAATCTGAATCCATGCAGCTCATCTTCTGTTGTTATGCTTCAGACACATTCACACGAACAAATGCTAAAAAACAAAAACAAAAACATGCACTGAGTCATCACCATCATCTGCCTCCCTCTCCCACTGGACGTGTGTGTGTGTGTGTCTGTGTTTATGCTGGAGCAGGGACAAGAAATTTCTTGTGATTTTTTTTTAAAAATCATATTTGATTTCATGCATAATTAGCTTGGCCATCAGCAGCTGCCGGACAGCATGCTGGGTGTTTACACACATAGAAACATGCACACATGCACACACATATACAGAAATGTAGTACAACCCATGTCAGAAAGCATATACACATTATGTAAAGAATCACAACATTTTACCTCTGTAGTAGCTCAAAGGTATGCTGCCTACTTGTGTGTGTGTGTGTGTGTGTGTGTGTGTGTGTGTGTGTGTGTGTGTGTGAGTGTGTGAGTGCGTGTCTTTCAAGGAGCCTGCAGGCAGCTTCCAATTTGCTGATAAAGTGAATGAGAGGGGAGAGAAAACGAGTCTTCTTTGTGTTGCGAGAGACTCACTCGCAGTAGGATTAAAAACTTAATCATGTTTTAAAATGATATTTTGATTAAAATGGGTGGGGGTGGCAGGAATAGATTAGCACGAAAATGATTAATCAAACAACAACCCAAAAAAACCCAAACAAACAAAAAAACCCTGAGCAATGTCTTTCTGCTTCGGCCAGCAGAAAACCCAGTCGGCAGGCGTGTTAGCTAGTTCTTAGTTGTTTAATTCTCCCGTCTGTGTTTTCTTCCTTCCTTTCTGGCCCTTACACAAAACAACACCACATTATTTCCATTCCCACATGTGAGGATAATTAAGTAAGATGTAATTAATTATCAGCTTGCTAATTAATGATCAGTATACTCTTTGGGATCTCTGGCCTAAACAGGCAATGCGCACCAGGAGATACAGACTTTTTAACATCCTGTAGGGTAAAGACTAAAGGTTTTCACTTCTCGTCTTTTGCAAGTATCTTGGTCACATTCCTTGGTTCAGGTTATCTATCATCGTTTCATTAGCTCTTTTAAGAAGTCATGAGGGCCACCAGTGGTGCAGGGCATGCTTACCATGTGGTAAGTAATTACATATTAGTTACAGTGATTTTCAATAAAAACAGAAATATAATTCATAAACTAATTCTAACTATTGTCTTGATATGCTGATGAAGAAAAAATGGTTTAACTTTGTTTGTGATGTTATTTAGCAGCATTAGAAATGTATGTATCCCCCGAGATATGTTGCCAGATTAGGGGTAGAAATCTGATCCATGTGTAGTACTCAAAATTTAGTTTCAAGCTGGGAAACATGTTAATAGTTACTGAAAAAAAAACACTTATTACCATACACATGTATGTATATCATGACAGTGTAACCACGTATTTTCCTGCAAGGCATCACAGTTTGTTCATTTTATGGCAAAAGAAAGGCAAGCGCAGGAATCAGTGACAGATAATCTGAACCAAGGAATGTGACCAAGATACCAGCAGCAGACAAGACCTTTGATGAATGATAACTCATTTGCACCCAAGTAAAAAATTTTTAAAAAAGAAAAAAAAAGTTTAATTTGTTGCCTATTTGGGGTTTTATGAGTTGTATCTCCCAGGATACGTTACCCTATAAGGGTATTTTTAAAAATCAAAATTTTACTGTTTTATTTGATGAAGAAAAGTAATGCATTCATGTTCTCCCTGGTCATTTACATCATATATACTTGAAATGTGGTGTTCTTCTGTGCATTGTCACTGAAAAAAGCCTAGGCAATTCCTTTGAAAGAGTCCACAGAAAATGAGCAGACAAAGTAAAATGAAAAAAGAGAGTGACATGAATTAAAAGAAGAAAATGAACAGAGAAGAAAGAGAGGAAGTTCTATGTGCCTTGTCCTTTCTGAATCAGTTGAAAAACAGAACTGCAATGTAATTTTCTTTTTACAAAACATGTTTTAAAAGCTTTAAAGTTATTATAATGTTTAAAATGTTTTTTCTGCTAAAGTTTACTTTTGCTTTTGCGTTACTTTCTATGTAGTTGCTATTTACTTAGCAGAAATGGATCATCAGAACTAAAGGTTTTGTTCTGCCTATACTCTGATGAAATGATCAAATCAGTTTAAAAACAGGTATATATGATGTAAACGACCAAGAAGAGAATGAATGCATTACTTTTCTTCATCAAATAAAACAGTAAAATTTCAATCATTTTAAAAAGAGGAATGCTTGCTAACTGCTTAATTTTAGCCTCATAGCTGCTCTAAGAATTAAAATATATTTAAATCCATATAGGCCCTAATGTTAAACCACTAGTTGTTCTTGCCATAAATATTGACTGAAATGACAGTTCACATAGTTGTATCCCTCAGCTGGCTTGCTGATTATTATTTTTTTATTGTAAAAGATATTGACTCAGCACCTGTAGCATTAACATCTAAAGCATTAGCAGCTAGCTCTCAGCTCAAAGCTCAATTGTTAGTTTGAAGAGGTTGAACTGTGGCTGTATTTGCATAATTTTTGTCACTTCAGCTAAATGTCAAATCTTTAAGCAGAAATTCAAATGTAGTTGCTAGCTTCATTTTAAAAATGAAAATAAATGTAACTTTATTTTATCTTGAGAGCTTTTCCGCACCTCTCTTCCTTAATTCATCTTTTCTTTGCTTGGATTTTCCTTCTCTCTCTGCTGTGTTTCTGTTACTGTTTGATTTTCAAAACTTTTTGGGGCTAATGTGGGGAGGATGGGTGGACATATGGATGGATGGATGGATGAAGTGGTGTGGCATGGAGTGGAGGAGAACAGAGGAAAGAAGGGTGAGCAGAGGAGAAAGGGAGATGACAGAGGCAATCAATATTTCTAGCATTCTAATTAAAGCCTCTCTGTGGAATAAATCCATGTAATTATCAGTAAATGAAATACAAGGTCACTCTACCTGACAGAGGGAGGGACAGAGGAGAAAACAACAGACATGATGTTTAGCTTGGTAATTTCTGCTGACAATGGACTTAAATGTTTGATTTTTCTTTTCTTTTTCTTTTTTATCATGTGATTTGTTTCAGGGATGTAGAAGATTATCCCTAATCTTTAACCTAAAGTCACTTATAATCCAAACTCTTTTTAAAACTTAAAATACTAAAACAGACCTTTAAAGGTGTAAGGACTGCATTTCTTAGTGTATAGATACATCTACGGATGTGCTGGGACACATCGTTAGTGATGTATCCTGATATCATTGGGTGTTTCGGGTCTTACAACATCAGACACCCTCCCTCCGCCTGTCTCCACTGATCCGAGATGGTCCCTCTTTGCCAAATCACTCGCAGCAGCTTCCAGAGGATTCTGAGGAGGTTTGGACAGTGCTTGTACACCTTATAAGGTACTTGGCTACGACCTGGAGACCTGCAGAGCTAGCTCTGGATGCTGTTACCACCTCCTGGACTTCCTTCCAGGTGGGTTCTGAGGTGTTAAACTCCACTAGAGGGGCTGGTACATCCAGGAGGGCTCTCTGTGGTCCTAGCTCTTGCTCTCTGTCTGGATCACGGAGGGTGTTGTACAGGTAGTTGTCTACCTCCTCCTTCGAACAGTCAAGACGTCCACTGCGCTTCTGTCCTAGCAGCTGCTTTGTGAAGCCAAAGGGGTTGGCTTTGAAAGAACTTCGCTTCCTGGGTCTCTCAGTCCTCCGTCTCCTGTGCCATTCCGCTCTACGCAGGGTCGTGGGCTTCTTCTGGATGGGGTGTCGTAGCTCATCGAGCGGTGGTTTCTCCTCTTCAGCTGCTACTTTGAACTGCTTCATCAGCATCCGCAGTTCTTTCTGCAGCTGGTGGATCTTGTCTGCCCTACAGTTGTTGGTGTAGGTGGACTTGCCGGACTTGGGCTCCTCAGCACCAAACCTCTCAGCCCCAAAGCTTGTGATGATGGTGGTCAGGCTCTTGAGTCATCCTTCTGCATCTCCTTTTGCTGATGCATTGATGATTCCAGATGTATCCTCATCAAACTGTTGCCACAGCCTGTGTTGCTTTGCTTGAGGCCATTTGATCCAATGATACTGGACTACTGTGCTAGGAATTGGAGTGCTAAGCACTTGGAGGTTCTGGGCTCTGTGGGTTGTCTCCAGGTCGGGCTCCTCCTGTGTCTCACTAGGCATTAATCCTGTGCGTTGTGCTGTAGTCTCCTGTACCAAGCATTTCATCTGGGCCTGGTGTATTTTTAGGCCGCGGTCGTTCTTGCAGACCTTGCCGCAGATGCATTTACTAATCATAGTCGATAGTGTGTTTTCCAAGGTCGTCACCTGTTGGGGTGCTTCCCACCACCCTTTTTTGCTCCCCGGTGGGTGTTTTTCTGTGGGTTGATCTGTAGCTTGCTTGGGTTTCTCCCTCACGGAAGATGCAGGTTGGGCTGTCACCCCTTCCTGCCCCAGCTGCCGTCTTTCCGTGCTGTCCATTGTCTCTCCAGCTGTCACCCGGCCTGTTCCTGGGAGTCACTGGTCAAGCCAGCAGAACAGTGTATAGATACATCTACGGATGCACTGGGACACATCGTCAGTGATGTATCCTGAGATCAATGGGTGTTTCGGGTCTCACAACATCAGACAACATCAGGTGACCCAGCCGAGGGTGATCAATCCCCGGCTTGCGTCCCAGCAGCGTTAGCCCACTTCTCGGACCTTTTAATCCAGATCCACCCGGAGGCTCTGTCTGCGGCCTCTGTGACGGACTTGATGGCCTCTTCCATGCGGTCCTTCCAAGGGACTGTTAGTTCCAATAAGAGGACTTGCTTTGAAGAGGCAGATGTCAGCACCATGTCTGGTCTCAAAGAAGTTGGTGTCACATGTTCTGGAAACTTTCCCAGTTCCCAGTCTGATGCCGATGAGAGAAGGCTGGCCGATGGTGTTGGCTGTGAACGTGGCTTCTCCCCAGCCTTCTCAAAGGGTATTGACTTCTGGCTGCGGAACTTCACATCCTAAAATGTGCTCACTTTGATTTTTGAAAAATCTCTTCATTTTAATTTAAACATTGTTGCTTTCTTAAAATGTCTTGACTTGCTGAAAAGATCTAAATTTTTCCTCAAATCTTTAAAATGTCCTGGCTTTCTTAAAATGGGTCCTCTCAAAATGTCCTTCTGTCCTCAAATGTCTTTCTTCCCTAAAATTTCACTATATTCCAAAAATGTCCTCCTGCAATTTTTCTTCTTTCCTAAAATGTTCTACACACAGACACAGACACACACAAACACACACACACACACACACACAGGCAGCAGGGTC
>JAQLOL010000007.1:1698654-1710050 GCA_029783665.1 Naso thynnoides | reverse complement strand
AATTTATCACTGGGTAACACGCTCATTTGACTCCTCCCATTTTAAGTTGATATCAGATTAGAGACTCCTTGCAGCTTTTCGTTGCACTGCTGTTACCGTATGTTTTGTTTAACTTTGGTCTATTGGTTCTGTCTCTCTGTTCTCTTTGTCAGGTCCTTTGTCTTTTGTGTCTTGTGTGTCTGCCCATCCTTTCCTCTGTGTGCATGTGTGCGTTGTTTAATGTGTGTTCTCTGTTCAGTCTCACTTTCTTCCTTGTGTGTTTCATCTGTGTGATTGTTGGTGTGTGTCCAGATGGTGTGTGTGCCCTGCTTTGTGTCAATGTGTGTGTCAGTTTGTCGAGGGTCCACAGGGAGATGAAACAAGCATTAGACCTTGAAGCCACTGTCAGCCAATCACACATCAAGGCCGCTGTGGTTCAGCCAATTGATGATCAAGGCTCTGGCCCTGAGTCGAACAGGAGGCGGAGCCAAAACACATTTCTCAGAAGTGTGTGTGTGTGTGTGGTTGGCATTTCGCTGAAAGTGAAAATATTTACATTGAAACACAGACAAAAAAGAACACACACACACACAGAAACACATTGTTTTCAGTAAAAATTTACATCATAAATAAAAACAGCTACAGAAAAAATAATCAGTGATGGATTGTAACCTAAAACATATCCCCAAGCACTGTATTTAAGTGCAGTTTTAAAGTACTGAAAGCACTTTGATATTCCCATTAACTGCTACTTTCTACTCCAGTACAACTCGGAGGGCAATAGTGTACTTTTTGCTCCACTGCACCTAACTATAGTTACTAATTACATTGAGTTTTTTAAATACCAGTTTACCAAAATATAATCAATACTTAAATGATGAAGTAATATTATTGAATAAGAAAAAATGTTTTGAAACTCTCAAACCACACAGCAGAGAAATTACATAAAGTGGTCAAACCAACTTTATCATCTTCAGTAAAATACTGATTAACACATAAATAAAAATGAAAATAAATCATTCTAATCCAGTAATGTAGTAATGTAATGCACATTATTTTGCGGAATGTCTTTCTACATAATGAGTATTTTTACTTTTGATATTTGGTATATGTCTATTTACACGACTACTTGTACTTTTTTGTAGTATTAAACGTGACATACATTTATTGTGGAAGTTTACCTTTGCCAGCATTACGTCTAATTTACCAAATAACTGCTCACGCAGAATTTGTTCTGTATGTCTATAACAGCCTATATGTATTCTGATATTCCATATTTGACCATCAGAAAAATCTAAATGATCTAATGAACAATATTTGAAGGGGGTTTTTGTTTGTTTGTTTGTTTTTACCCTATATCAAAAAGTTGGATCTGTTTGTCCCTTCACCACCTCAGTAGTTTTGAGTCAATTGTCATAACATTTTGTGAATCCTGCTGACTTGTCCTTTAGTGCTACCAAGAGAGTGACTTTTTGAACTGTCTCTTTTAATATAGGATTTTTCATAAAACTTGTTACATTACAGTAATTTACCCCAGAAATGTTTGTAATAACTGTGGTACCCAGACTTTTTCTCTAGTACTGATGGTATTAGAGAAAGGTCCAAATTGAAAGTTGTGCAATACTTCAGTTTATTCAAACTACCTGCCTTTGGATACTCATTTGAGTTTGAGTTTGCAACAACCTGAGGCCTAATTGTTACCAAACTTCTGTTCTTTTCCTGGAGAAACTCCTCCTTTTCACTTCCTATGCTTCCTATGCTCCTCTCATAGATTAGTCCATTCAGGGCTACTGCAGAAAACATGGCGGCTCCTTTGAGACCCTTGCTTACTAAGCAAATGAAAACAGGATGCATGTGATTATACACTAATGAATTGAAGTGCTTAAGAAAAGGGGTGTAAGGAAATATTGATTAGATTTAGATTAGATTAGATTGATTATATTTATTAGATTTTGCGATATTGTATTGATTCTCAAAACAATTGATTGAATTGATGAAATTGATTCTTCAGTTTTTAATGAATAGTGTTCATGCAAAGATTCGTGACAGTCATTTTCTTCTTTCAAATCTTAGATTGCTATTGCACAAAAAGAATTGCTATGATATTCCGATTTCATAAAAAAAGTGATTTATTTTTAATGTAGATTTTGTGGATATTGGGGTGTTTTCTTTATACTATGACAGTTTTACCAAAATTAGATCAAAAGAAAACTGCAATATTTTGCCTTGCTTACTTGCTTAATTTATCCAAGTATATTGCATCGTAATTCTTGTATCATATTGCAAGATTCTTGCCAATACACAACCCTACTTATGAATGTTACTCTAAATTTCTGCCTATAGACAAAACCAAAATTTTACATACTGCACCTAATTTAGCAGGCTAACTTTAAATTAAGCGGTAAACATTTTTCCTCTTACAACTACATGTCAGCATCCACACACAGAGCTGCTGTACCTGTGACTGTTTTCTGTGCAATGAAGATGTGATTACATGAGAGGAAGAAGAAAAAGAGAGCAGTGACAGAAAGGTGTGTGATGTAGATCGGTGGACGGGTAAAACGCACACGCAGCATCTTGGGGACAAATCAAAGAATTTCATTCAGGACTTTTGAAAGCATTGCATTGCATTAAGTCATAACAGATTTCTTCCCCTCTCCCTCTATCTCTCTCTGTTTGTCTCCCTCTTCCTGTGGCAGGTTCCAGTGGAGTCCAGCTAATTACAGTGGCTACCAGGTGTGTGTGTGTGTGCGTGTGTGTGTGTGTGTGTATGTGCATCCCTGCCACTTAATTCTCATTTCAAATAGCCCATGGTGTTCTGATGGAACCCTGGTCTGCAGACACACACACACACACACACACACACACACACACACACACACACACACACACACACCTGCTCATTAACTGGATTCCAAAACCAATCAGTGTGAGTCCAACAGAGGAGCTCTGTCTGAAGCCACACACACACACGCGCGTGCGCACACGCACACACAGAAGCACAGAGTATGTTTTCACTGGTTGGTCCAAAGCAGAGGGAGAGACCCTGAACTGATTAACACTTAAACACAGAAAGATATCAATACAATCAGTTTTATTTATCTAAATAAACAGAGTTTAACTCTTTGAACCAGATGAACCAAAGGACAACAATTCTACATTAAGAAATTCTTTGAGGCCTCAATGAAAACATTTTTTTTGTTCCATTGAGTGATATTGTGGTGTGTGTAAATGAAGTAAAGTAGCTCTGCAGCCAGTTAGCCGCCTCACTCCACTGAGTCACTGAGTCAAGATTAAGTTGTCACCTACATATATTGATAACCCTGATATTACACACTAGAACATCAAGAGATTACAGACAGATTACAGACAGATACAACAGATTAGTATTAATGTCTGATTTAAATAATTTTTTCAAATTTTTCTGACATGACACACTTGCCCCAAATTTCCTGTCCCGAATTGCACCCATTTTCATCTGGTTGCCCTAGCCCACAGCAGCAGTATTCAAATAGCAAAATGTTACAAGTTGATATTGATGTCATCATTGTCATCATAAAAATGTCATCATTTGTTTGGTTGTTATGTTTTCCCTTTGGCTGACAGCAAAAAGAGGGAGAGAGCAGGATGGAGAGCAATAACCAGGCGAGAAAGTGGACAGGTAACGATAGTCAAGAGTCAAGACTACATAGTTATAAATGCCATGGCAGCTTCTGTTTTCCCCTGTTCACTGCAGTGGAGTCCCCAGTGATTTAACATAACTAAACTGTGATAAACTGCTATCAAATGTAGATTCTCCCCAACCTCTTCTTGTATTTATTGACGTCAGTAATATTCTGTGATTATGCTTTATTACTGTAATAATATTTCTTGATATTTAAATTGCGTTAACATACAGTTCTTTTTTTTTCTTTTTTCTTTTTTTAACTTCTAAGGGCTCATTCGGTGCTCAGCACCCATAAAGCTCTGATCCTAGAGTGGCACTACATTGGCGATCTAGTGTTTAAAATGACATAATACTGTTTTGTCAATAATACACATAGTTAAAATACACAGCGCCTCTTAAATCTTGTTATTATTTTTTTTTCTGGTCTCATTTTGTCCTGTAGGTTGATGGTCGATATAAAATGTAAAAAAATCATCAAGCTCATTTGTTGTTTTTTGGTTCATTTATGGTTCAAACTCTCTCTTCATGTCCATAGACTTATATATTGAGTCTGAATTTGTTGCCTAAAAAGAAGCACAATACTATACAATACACAATAAGAGAAATCAGGGATGGCATTTTTTTGTCTTTAAATAACGTGATAATAACATTACCATAAATCCCATTGGTCATAATAATTGTGTGATAAAAATGTGATGGAATGACAGCCCTGATCTACATCAGATCTACCATTAAAGATTCTAATGATTACAGACAGATACAACAGAAATCTCAAATGAGATTTCTCCTATAAGAAACAGGAAACAAACATTATTGCCTCCACAAGAAACACTCTGTAACTTTGTTTTAAAAGTGCTGTAAGAATATAGTTAATAATCCCCAAAACTTTAAAGAGGTCTGTATGGACGATGTAAGCATATAAAGTGTAAACATATAGAGTTCAAGGGCTCGGAAAAATGACCTCTGATCTTGTTTTTGTGCAGAGGAGAAGTCTCCTGTAGAGTCTGAGTGAGAGAACAAGAAATGAAACAAAATACAGAAGATTCACAGTCTATTTCTCTCCCAATCTAAACTCTGAGGGCAACAGTAGGAGTACACAACCTCAACAGGAGGCTGTGCGCACACGCGCGCGCACACACACACACACACACACAGATAGAGAGTTCAGGTTTCATTCCAGTGGAGAGTCATGCCTAAAAAACACACAGACGGTTTAAGTCTCGATCCTCTGAGATTTCTCAGTCGGTGTTTCACTTGTTCCTTCTGTCTCTATTTCGTCTTCATTCCAACAATCACATATTTTTTTATAGTACGGCAGTTTCAATGTTCAATATAGAATATTTTAATTTGGACATAGTGAATAATGAAATGACAAAAGTCTTAAAAGAAGTTGTCAATTTGAAATGTGACTCAGTGATTTTTGGTAGTGGACTGTAACACATAGGTCAGAGGTCAGAGTGGTCATGAATTGTGGAGAAAAGTAAATAAAGTAGGATAACTGAAATAAAATAAGAGAAACGTAAATTAAGAGAATTAGGAGCTTACACAAATGATCAGATTTGTGGTTATATGTCATGTTATTAACAAGATATTAATGTGCTCATTTAACCATTTAAGATATTTCATTGGAAATGACTTCCTAAATGAATGCAAATGTTCTTGAGGAGACCTTGACTTACGAGCTCGGTCCCTAATTAAAGCTGCCATCAGCGTTGGTCAGGACCTCGCACGCTGGCCTGTCAGGTAGGTCCTTTCATGGCCTCTGGCCTGTTAAATGTTAATAAAACATCCATCTTCAAGGCTTTTAGGGTCATTTAAAAAAAAAAAAAGGACTTTTATTTTGAATGAGTTTAGAGCTTTTATTTTGAAAGTCTGGGGTAGACGCAAGTGAACTGTTCAAAGTTTGACACAGACACAGTCAAACCTCCATTCAATTCTAATGACAGACCAACATTCATTTGACCTCATGTGACCTGGTCAGAGTTTGATTGACTTGTGTACAGGCAGCTGTGTGGTGATGAGTCATGTAGGCATTCAGACAGAGAGTAATATTAATTCATTTGAATGGAGAAAGTGATCAAACCCACACATTTATGAACTTTTACTGCTTCCATGTAGTTTTAGCTACGGATTTCATTCCAGCTTTAAATGGGTCCAAAGACTTTGACCTACAAATCTTGTATTTACATGTTTTTGCTATCTTGAACCATTATTGAGATATTAGAGTTTCAGTTTTAAAGGTTTTTCTGCTCCTCTTCAGATTTTATAATGGGTGTGTATCGCGGATGTTGTCCAAGCTAGAGTGAGTCACATGACCTCTAGAGTGGAGCTGGGCTGAGACAAAAACTGAAAAACTGGGATTTTGTCTCTTGCTGTGGCGGCCATGTTTAAGAAATTATCCCCACAAGACTTATGTCACCTTGTTTGGCAAGTCCTTGTGGCGCTGTATATCCAGTCGTTTTGACGATGGGACTTACAGTTTAGCCACCATTGCCAGTTGTTCAAGGTGTGCGATCAGGGCATTTTCTCTGCCTCTGAGTTTTTTTTCCCATTCATTTAGATTAGAAGAGGCAGATGACAGGATTTGGGACTCAAACTTCAATGGCTTATAAAATCCAAACCGTTTGAGTTATTACAAAGTTGTTCAGAACTTTTCATCGGCGGTGTCTCCTTAGTCATCTATTTGTGATTGAAGCCAATACAATAAACGCCCTTGAAGGAGATAGCATTTGGAGGCCAAAATTGGGGCCGAAATCTTATTTTGAAATGTAAATTGCGGACTTCCTTTTGGATTTAGGTTAGGAGTGTCAGTGGGTGATTTTTAGGTCTTGATGAGACGAACAATTGAGTTTTCGTTTGATCTCTCTATGACATTCCTACGGGCTGTAGTGGCCGTCTTAGTGTTTCTACGTGGCTCTATAGAGCACATTTTGGCAGGTTGGGGATTAATTTTTACATTTTATCGATTTTTTTTTTTTTACCAGACCTGACGTGTGTGCCAATTTTGGTGAGTTTTTGAGCATATTTAGGGGTCAACTTTGGGTTCAATGATGCGTAAGTATAATAATGAACAAACAATAAATAATAAGAAGAAACGGAGCAATTACAATAGGGTCCTTGTCCTCCAGGCAAGGACTCCTCTAACAAGGCTAGAGGCTTGACTTATGGGCTTGGTCCCTAAAAATGAACAAGAAACAGAAAGAAGAAAAGAAAGGAATTAAAAATTAAATTAAAAGGTCGAAATAATAATTTGTTTTACCTGCTAAAAACTGTGACTTGCATTGAATTAAGTTTTGACAAACATCCCCCACCCCCCCACCCCCACACACACACACTAAGCTGAGGATGAAAGAAGATGAATGTTAACCAGAGAGAGAGAGAGGAAGAGGGAGATAGTGAGAAACTAAGGGAGGGAGGTGGAGAGAGGGAATCTTTAATTAGAGACAGATGACTTTGCCACGCCTCAGAAGGCTGGAATTACACTGCAGGCTATGAGGCGAGGCTAATTTCACATGTAATTGTTGCTGCAATTCTCACTGTGCTGCTAACGCTTCCAACCTCCCTCCATCTACAGAGGAGGAGGAGGAGGACAAATGAGAAGAGAGAGAGAGAGGAGGAAGAACAAATGCACAGACAGCTGCAAGAAAGGAGTAAAGTAATTTGTTCCTGCAAAAGTCTGTGTGCAAGGAGGAAGGAAAGAGTATGAGAAGGAAGGATAAAAGCAAGGGATGAAAAACAAGGAAGGACACAAGGAGGGAACAGAGGAATAAGAGGGAAGAAGAAAAAAAATTACATAAAGAAATAAATTAAGAATGAAAGACAGAAGAGAACAAGCAAAGATGTAAGAAAGAGAAGAGATAAAGAAAGAAGTAAAAAGGAAGAAAGAAGTTGAAATGTATAAAAGAACAAGGAACTGGAGAGAGAAAGTAAAAGAACAACACAACCTAAAAATGAACAGATGTGACCCACAATCAGAATATGCTTATCTGTTCTCATCTGGCTTCCAGTTTAATCCTTCATCCTCACTCTTTCCAAAACCATCTAGAAAGGAACAAGAGGCAAAAAATGAATGGATGACTGGGTAGAAAGATAAAATCTGTTCCTATAATCCTCAGCAGAGGAAGATGTGACCTCGGTACGTTTAAAGTGAGACACAAAAAGAAATAAAAATGAAGCAGAGAGATGGAGAGAAGAAAGAAGAGAAGGAAAAATCTGTCTTCAACCTTTAAAAAAACCTCTTTAAAACAGCAAAAATCTCTCCTTATCCTACAAAAGAAATGTCCTGCAGCTCAGGAAAATCTCTCATTCTCTCTCTCTCTCTCTCTCTTTCTCACACACACACACACACACACACACACACACACACACACACACACACACACAAACACACACCAGCAAACACACGTGCACACTTTCTTTGTAGACTGATATTTCTTTTTTTTTTTCTCCCTAGAGACTTGCAGGGCTTTGCTGCTGCTTCACTGTGTCTGGTGTGTGTACTGTGTGTGTGTGTGTGTGTGTATTTCAGGTGTGTAGCATGTGTCTGGTTGTGTTGATACAAGTGCCACCTGGGTCAGACGTCCCGATGTTGCATTTTGTCATTTGTCGCAGCTTGTTAGAGAGCTGAAGTCCTGTGTGTGTGTGAGTGTGTGTGAGTCTTAGTCAGTTTTTTGTGGTTTCAAGTGTCTTCATGTTTGTTCACACAATTGTATGTGATGTATTAGCTCTGCATGTTTGTGTGTGTAGGCAGAAATGCATTTTTCACTGTCAGTGAGGGAACTTGTCCTGTCAACTTAAACAGTTCCTAAAAAGTTTCCTCATTAAGACGAGGGCTTTCTGACACTTTCCTGCTCGCACACGACACTTTCCCCTCGCGGCTGTCATGTTGACTTGAGGATAGACAAGCTGTTCTGGTGGCAGGATTATTCCATTTGGAAAAAATCCACAACAGCAAGTGCTTCAACAGATGTTCAAGAATAAAATATGTCAGAAGTCACTGGTGGCAGTTTGCATCATTTTTACCTGTATTTTGGGGATTAAACATCACATCTTATAGATTAGCACACATGGTATTAGGTAGCCAAGAAAGTCTTCAATAATACGTATGTAATAATAACCCATTTACACATTTGTGAAAAAATGCTGATTCTTCATGTAAACAGAGAGAAATTCTTTCATAATGCACTTTTTTCAAAGTTGCAGCACTACAAAATTTTGTAACCTTTACCAGAGAAGGGGAAGTAACAAAGTACAAATACTTTGTTGCTGTATTTAATTGGAATTGTCAAGTATCTGTACTTGAGGGTTTTTTGTTTTTGACAACTTAACTTTTGACTTTTGACAACTTTTGACTTTTCCTCTCTACATTTGAACACAAATATGTGAACTTTCTCCTCGTTATATTTACCAAACAGGCTTGTTGCTTTAGTTTGAATGCTTTTGTCTTTTTGGCTTTGCTCAGGACGCTTTACCAGCCCAAAATGTCACCATTTGACATTCTGGGAATGAGACTCAATAATCAGCTCATTTTCTGGTATGTTCAGGAACAACTTGGACAAATCCTACTGATTCTACCTTTAAGTTTAAGAGTCTTTGCATTATACAAACATGACGTGCGCTTCAGTTTGCTTTGCACAGAAATGGCCGCTAGAAATGTCCTTCAAAGGGAAACCTTTTACTTTGAGACTTCACAACATGTACTTCATTACATGTACTTGAGTTAAGAAGTTGAGTGTGTACTTCTACTTTTACCAGTCTTCTTCTTTTTTTTTTCCTTTTACACAAGTATTCTACTCTAGTTAAAAATGTGTGTACTTTTCCACCTCTGGTCATTACATCTAGTTTGCATCAGATTCAGTAATTGTTTCTCATTGGAAGGATGACACATACAAACACCTAGAGAGCAACACACATGAAAATAAACATGCTAATAAAAATAATAACTTTTATTAGAATAAGTTTAAAATTACTGTGTATGAACAGCGAAGATAAAAATCACTTTCTCACTTTTCACGATTCAAATATTTGTTTTTATCGATTTATTTTGGTACTCCTTGTTGTGAATCACTCACTTTTGTAACTAAAATGTGTTGGTGAGCTTGTGTGTGTCCATATGTGTTTTCACATGTGCATATGCATGTGTGTTCATATGTGTATCCATTTTCATGTGTTGTCATTTATGCCACAGACAGGAGAATGTGTTTGCTTTTCTTGTCAGCGTGTGTTTGTGCATTTACTTGTGCTAAAATTTCCGGGTATGTGTGTGCGCGTGTGTGTGTGTGTGCGCGCGTGTGTGTGTGTGTGTGCGCGCGTGTGTGTATGCAGATACAGTAAGTGTGAGTTTTTGTCCTCTAAAAGTACATATAAAAAGTGCATACTTTAAAAGTTGTGTGTGTTTGTGTGTGTGTGTTACTTGTCTTTGGTATAATTGAATGTGTGTGTGACATGTGCATCATCAGACCTTTCCCATTCATGGACGTCTGTGTATGTGTGTATGCGTGTTCACATTCATGTGTGTCTCTGCAGTTTCTTAAATGTTCTTAGTTTTCTCTTGTGTGTTCATGCCTTCAGAACTCTGTGTGTCTCTCATCTGTGTGTTTGTGTGTGTGTGTGAGAGTGTGTGTGTGGATTATATGTCCTGTGGGAGGCTGTTTCCTGTGCGTTTGTTCTGTCAGTCTTGATAAAGTCGGGGATATATCTGCTTTAGAACAAAGAGACACGACTCAGCAGCACCCCAACTTTCCCTCTTTCTCTCTCTCTCTCTCTGTCTCTCTTTCTATCTCTCCATCTTTCTCTCTCTCTGTATCTCTTCTCTCTTGAGACTCTGCTTCCCAGGAACACTGTCTGACTGAAACTTGACGCACACACACACACACCCATATAGAGAGAAATGAGCAGGAATCTCATAGAGGAATGAAAGTCGTTTGACAAGCATCAAGCCAATGTCGGGCCAAGGTTGGCTGTTAAACATGTTTGCCAAGTTTTTCTTCAAAACAACAAGCGACGACTCGTCACACAAACCGATGAGTAGCAGTACCTTAAACCCAAGCACACTTCTCTTTTACAAGTTTCTATCAAAAGAAATCAAGATTTTTTTTTTAGTTAAAGTGTTTCCTGGAGTTTGAAAAAGACCTGAAGAAGAAGCAGCACCTTAAAACTCAGTTTTTACTCTTAACAATATGAAAAAAAGTCATTTCTACTTTAAAACTGTATTTTTTTCATTTACATTTTTTGTACGTTTTCCTTTCACCTGAAAGAAAAAAAAACTTTGATTCATTACAAAAATAAACATTTTAAATTGTTTTATTATTAAGTTTTGTGATTATTAATCAAAGATAAATAATCAATCTTCTGCAGTTACATTTGCAGACACAGAGGAAACACTTCTCCGATACAGCTGTGATTTGGTATTTAAATGTAACAAGATGAACATTTAAAGATAAAACAAACACCTGATTATCAATCTTTCATAGGACAAAAAAAATCCTCATTTTCTAAGGGTTTGTCTCAAAGAGAGAAACACACACACACACACACACACACACACACACACTCACGCACTGATAATTTTACCTGCAAACAGATTTGAATTCCTGTGACGGTTAATTGAAGTATGTGTCATGGGAATAATATTTAATGTCATCTCAAGGGAAAATCCTCCTTTTAAGTGTGTGTGTGTGTGTGTGTGTGTGTGTGCGTTAGAGAGAGGTACACGAAACCACACAAATAACACACATACATACAAACCAAC
>JAQLOL010000007.1:1627616-1640190 GCA_029783665.1 Naso thynnoides | reverse complement strand
TTCCATTAGCCAAATGTACGGAAGTACCCTAACAAAACTACATCAGCCTGATAACAAATTAATACCTTATATAACTATATAACTATATATAGCTATATAACTGTCACAGAGACATTTCAAGGTAGTCACAACTTAACAAGAGTTTCTGAAACATCGGCAGTGGGGTTGTGATGCTTGGCACTGCCCAAGTTATTATGAAATTTTTTTTAAAATATTCCTTAGTTGTTCGGAATGAAGCCAAAGATGGCCGGTCTTCTTTGATGCTTGGTTTGAGAGTGCAATGATTGGCTGCCATGGCATGGGCAGCAAATCACAGCGCTCACTCACACTTCATGTTGTTCCCAAACCACTCCTCAAGATTTTCCAAAAACTAACTGTCACCCAAACAACAAACCAATGCTGGTTTTAGAAAGGACCTTTTTCATCTTTTGGCTAGTTTAGTGGGCTCTCCTTATTCTTGGAATAGAGGGTTGAGAAGGGGTTAATAATCACTTGGTTGTAATCTTCAACCTCCTGATAACCTGATTGGACAACTATCCTCTTTTAGGAACAATGCACTCCAACTTTCGTTCGTTTGTGTTTTTCCTGTCTGTTTTGGAGCCCTTTCCTAAAATTACTGTCAGTCACATTTAAGAAGACATCATTAGAGAGATTACCAAGTTTCAGGAAAATAGCACTTTCTTTAGGGGTCGTTTGAACTTATTGGTTTAAGATTCAGTGGTTACCAATTTCTCGTTTCCAGTTTTGTTCAGTACGTTACTGTTTAGAGTGGTAAACTAAGATATGGCTCGTGTTTTTACCACCACCATATCCTGACTTGGTAATCAGGGTATATGCTGGATGGCCACAGCCACGTCAGCTTTATAAGCATCATACCTGACAAAAAAATCACAACTCAGTTCTTCACTTAACACACTTTTTCTTACAAAGATAACATAATTGACAGAAATTTAGTAAATTATGTTGCTTAGTCTGTAAAGGCTGTAAGAAAAATCCAAATTCTTGTGTCGGTTAGTTAAATAAAACAAAATTAGACTGTTACATTCATACTGATATATCTATTTACTAAAAAGTGATGATAGGTACACACAGCATCAGAGGACAAGTACATTCAGACAGACTAACATAGCAGTTGCAATTAGGTAATAGATTTTATCTGAGATTTATTTTTGTAAAAAGAAACTGTATCATTACTTAAAATGTTAGAGAAACATTAGGGCTAGTGTTTAATCTCTAAAAAGCTGCAGAGATCATCAGTACATCCGTTAATTTTCTCTCCAGGATGACGACTCAAGGAGTCGAGCTGCTGCTGCGAGATGACCGGCTGGTCTCACCCGATGAGCGGTGGCTCCTTGCAAGTCTGAAAACTTTGCAACAAATTTACTAACAAGCATTATTTGGATAAACTGACTACACATAAGGAATCTACATGGTAACACTCTTGCCTGATAAAATAGAAAACTTACTGAGGTGATACATCAACAGTTCTATGACAACACTTAAAGATAGGATTTTGTCTGCTTGCAGTCAAAGGACTGCAGCATGTGTAGCTTCAACCGTCTTCGGACAGCTTGGGACCTTGTAGGTGTGTTTGGTACCCTAACGAAAGGGTGCCAAAAAGTAGGGTGGTACAGATCTGCTATTTGGGTATTATTCCCAACTTTTGACCATCTAAACGCAAATAATTTCTTTCTTGATACTGTACCCTACCAAACTATACCACTCAGTGGAAACGGGGTCTAAATGACTTGTTGCGTTGAAAGCTAAAGAAATAAAAAATAGATCTACACCAGCTGTAAAACTGGTCAAGTACTGAAAATATAGACTCACTGTTCATCATAAAGAAATAGTTACAGTACAAAAGTCCATACTATAAAAGGTTTAAATTACTGTATCCATTTCATTCTGAGTACACTTGATTTTTGTCTTTTTAAGTGTATTCTTTTTGTCATTTTCAGAGAAGACCAGAAACAGAGCAAGAAGTTTGATATGCAGGTGGATAAAAACCAGGGACGTTGTTAATTTTCGGGTTTTTGCTTAAGCAGAAAAGATTCCTCATTGGTCTTGTTGAACAATTTCTAACACTTTCACACAGTTTCTCACAGTTTCTTTCTTGTCTCTGGCAGGTTCCTGGGAACTTTCTAGAACCAGGTCTCATGGACCTTCACCAGATCAGCCCAGTCCCTGCCGGTCCAGTGGTGCCGCCACCAGATGACTCCTGGGAATGGGATGAAACCGATATGACAATCACAGAAACAGAGCCACAAGAGGTCCCAGAACCTGGCCTTACACAAAACCTCCCTACAGAACCAAATTTACCTTCAGATAGCATTCTGTCCAATGGGAATCAAGCTGACAGGATTCAAACCACTGAACCAACATTTTCGTGTCCTCAGATGATGTCCAGGATAAGGGGTGGATCCACATTAGAGGTTCCACCCAATGTGATGTCCCAAACTTTTCCCCTAAACAACAACCATATCTACCAGGTGTACAGCCTCCATTCTGTCGAATTATACAGACAGCCCCAGTTTCCCACCACTTCCCCCACGCTGCACAAAACCAAATCAGGAAAACGAAAACAGCACCTCCTGCTGAAGAGCCTCAGTAAGGACTCCTCATTTTCCTCCATTGAATCCCTCCCAGACCTCCTGGGAGGTTTGATGTCAAACAGCCGAGAAAGGGGAGACGGAATCATAGGATACCAGGATGGGGATAGCGAGAAGAAGGGTGGTAGAGGAAGTGGCCAGTCAGGGAGCAGTCGACGATCAGAGAGTGAGAGCGGGATTGTGAGTGATACAGGTGACATGGAGACAGCAACAACAAACTCTGAAATACTAGGAGAGGAAGAGGATCAGGGGGAAGAAGTTGAGGAGAAAAGTGAGCAGAGAAAGGATAAAATTGTAGATGGAGGTCATTTGGCCTTGCATAAAGATGTCACTAGATACAATCAAAGAAGAACCAGGACGGAGGACAAAGTGAAGGAGAATGGATGGGGAATTAATGAATTCAGAGTTGAAAGTAAAAGAAACAAAGAGGAGGAGAAAAAGAAGAAGTATAGAAGAGGAGGAGGTGAGGCTGTGGAGATCCTGATTAATGGGCGTGGAATCCTGACTCCAGCTGACTCCGACTCTGATTTTGAGGTGGAAGGACTCAATGTAGACTCTCCTAAGCCCTTTATGTCACACAGTGACATCAGAGAGTTCAAAGTTGGCCAGTTTAGCAGTTTGGAGACTCCTCCTGCTCTCAGCCACCAGACATCAAATCCAGTCTTATCTCAGGGCTCTTCGCTCGAGTCCCTTTTGGCTCTGGGTGTAGAGATATTTCCTTCCAAAGACCTGCCGCATGCTAGCGCTTCTCTGGAGAGCTGCATGGCTCTATGTTGCAGTGCTGAAAGGGAAACCAGAGGTAGCCTGGCCAGTCTGGGGGAGCTGGACCTGGGACATAGCAGAGAGGTGGATGGAGGAGAACCAGAAAAACAGAACCATGAAAGTGTGCCAGGAGAAATGTCCTCTGGGGAACTGAGCAGAAGAACTCTAGATCTCCTGAAACGCCTGGAGAACATTCAGAGTCCTCTAGCGACAAAAATGACTCGCAGTGTATCTGACATGACACTTCGGAGCAGCTCCCCACAGCAAGGCAGACTCCCTGCCTCACCTTCACTTGGTGGTCAACAAGCCCCCCTCTCTGGAATTCCAGGCTCTTCATCTTTGATCAATGAGAGCTCAGCAACAGCATCCCTAACAGAACTGAGCAGCACTGAGGACTCATCTCTTGGGTCTGAAGATTTTGTGATGCTCAGAAATAAACGCCACCACCTCTTGGACCCCATCGTGGCAGCCAATGCCAACTCAAGTTCTTATAGAAAACGTCGCCATGGAGATAACCAAGGATGTCATGGGATAGATGAATCAGATGCAGCGAGTTTGAGCCTTGTGGTTAATGTCTCTTGTACATCAGCATGCACAGATGAAGATGAAGATGACAGTGACATTCTGTCCTCTTCCACACTCACGCTCACTGAGGAGGAGCTCGGTGTTCGGGACGGAGAGGATGAAGGGGAGGGCAGATTGAGTGGTGCCTCCTCTGGTAACGATGATGATGAGGATGATGATGAAGAGGAGATGGAGGGGTCTTACATCCTAGGACTGGAGTACATGAAGAGGGAGCTGCAGACTTGGATCCGATCTCCTCGAACTTCATCTTCCTCCTCCTCTAAAACAGAAGCGGGCCTCAGAGATGAGCTGCAGTGTGGGCCCAACCTCTCCTCCGCTTTGATTCCCTCCTCTCAGAACAACGAGCAGTGCTGTTTTATAAACCGCACTGCTGCAAAATTAATGGAAATCAACACTAACAGTGTCGACAGCAGACCAAAAAGAGATCATAAAGGACAGGCGGAAGAGGAGGAAAACCGGAAAAATGCAACAAGAAACTACATCAGCCAATTTGTGGACGACATGGAGAACGGCAATGTGGAGCAGAGCTGTTTGAAAGTTAGAGATGAAGATGATGAACTCCTCCGGGAGGAGTCGAGCATGTTCACAAAGGAAGGAGAGTCACTGAGGGAGTCATATATGTTCTCTAAAATAGGCAAGTCACTTCAGGATGTCAGTGACTTGATAGTGAAAACGGAATTAAACCCAACGACGCAGCTTTCTTCATCACCATCCTATGAGCCTCTCCCCTTTCTATTAAAACATGCGTCCTCTTTAGTGGGCCAGTTAAGGGGGGAGTTACCCTGTCACAGCCCCTCCCTCCCATCGCCTCCTTTACTCTCGCCTGTTGAGGACTGCAGATCCCATGATGCCTTGCAAAACAGCACACGGGCAGCCGGGGGACGGAAGGCTATCACCATTCAGGAAAAGTTCAAATTCTCGTCTTTTGTGACGGAGGAGACAAAGAGGGAAGTTAGAGACAAAGACTCGTCCCTGCCTCCTAAAAAAAGACGCAGTTCTCACTCCTCCTGCTGCAGCCACCTTCCTGCTCCTTCCTCCCTCCCTTCACACAGCCTAGACGAGGGCAAGAAGGAGAATGTGCATGACTTTGTAATGGAAATTATTGACATGACCTCACTGGCACTGAAAAGCAAAGAGACACAGCTTGAAGAACCGAACCAGACAGATAACAGTGGGTCCAACCAGGACCAAGGTCCTGCATCATTAGCACAGATCAGAGAAAAGGTAAAGATGCTTAAAAATAAAAAAAATACATTCAGAAAGTATGATACAATGATCAGCCTATGATAGATTTTATACAGTGAAATCACATGCAAGTTGTTCAGTTGCAAATGCAGAAACTCAATTAAACATAAATCAGGATCGAAATTTAATAAGAATGCAAATGTTCATAATAAATGAATCAAATAATTGAATGTTTTTGGAGATACAACTTTTAAGTTCTGTTTGACCCCAAACATTCTACAAATTTTAAGGAGAAATTAATCCAAAACTAGCAAAAGTTATCTTAGTTCATTTGTTCACTGAGGTGAAGTAATTCAATAAATCGCATCACATATCATCGCTTTCAGAAAGTAATGACTAGTTTTTTTCAGTGTCTATTGCAAGTGAAGTAATCTAAAAGCTAATCAGCTTTCAGTCAACAAAAAAATGGTAGAACAACTTTTTGTCCTTTACTCACTGTGAAATATAAGTACACAAACTTTTTTTAAGCTTACACTTGGCTTCTTGGGTAGTTTGGTGACTGTGTAAGATGCAATAAAATATGCAGTTTTTTCAAATATATTTTTGTACATACTCCAAAATACATAATTATGTATTAGAGGGTGACACAGGATTGGATTTTCATTCCTGTTCCATCCCACAAAAATGTTCCTGTTCCTGTCCAGCCCCAGTCCTGGAAGAATGACTCCGGTCACATCTTGCTCCGATGTTCACAGCATTTGGCCAGCACATTAACTAAAATTCTGTCCATTACAATAAAAAAATAAGTATGTCATGGATTATCATCATACCATGCCTACCTTAGGACCTAACATTTGGCGAAAGCAGTGATTTTTGGCTTTGTGTCTCAGCCAGTTTTACAAATGTCTCTGAAGACATCTCATCCCGGACTCACTAGTGTACTTGAAGACAGCTTTGCACTTCTCACACGCTGCATACAAAGTTTCCACTTTGTCCCTCTCTCCTTTCCAAAATCTTTATAAGACCTCAACTTGTCTGACAGTTCTGTAAGTGTGATATAGGAATTGCTTTAATTTATTTTTCTTTGTAATTTCATCTTCCAGTGGCTCTCCAACTCCTTTGCTTTGCTAGCAGAACACAACCGCAACTGTGCATTGTCTTAATGCCGTCATTCACCTACAACTAACCAGCGACCGATACCCAGAGAGCAGACAGATAATAGGGGAAAAAAAGGAATACAAAAAGACAACCGTTTGACTGCTGCTATCTTAAAAATAAACAGCGTTTATTCATGTATTGTATGTGTTTTTTTTATGGTTTAAAGAACTCTAATTTATCTGTAAAACTGACCCACACTCCCGTTGACTTTTTTCCTGTCCCATCCCAATCACGTGATGAATAGTGAAAACAACTCCCATCCCATGGGAATGCCAAAAGAAAACATGTGACCCACTGGAATCCTGAAAAAATGTCAGCCTACACTGCAAAAACACCCCCACTTGAAAAAGCCAAATATTCTTAAATATGAGGAAATTTTCTTATATTGAGCAAAAACATCTGCCAGTGGGGTAAGCAAATTTTGCTTTGCTAGAATTCTTATAACTGGAAAAAAAGTCAAGACACTGAAAAACTGTAATTGACCCACAGCTGACGTGTCAAGTTGCAAGTTCTTTTAGAATCTCACAGCTTTCATACTTATTGATGATGAATAAAAAATTTCTTACAAACATTAATTCATGCAATGTCATGAGAAATCAGTTAACTTTAACATTTACCCAAAAATTCTAACAAGCAAAAATAAAAACACGGCAAGATGCATTAAATCAAACTCAGATGTTATGGATAAAATTGAAGCATTTATGGTGACAGTTTAAACAGTTGCACTGAGTTATTCTAGTGAGTTTCATCAATTTAAATGTTGTCACAGTTAACCCACAAAACCAAATGAGGTCAAATCTGACCCATCAATCTGAAGGGGCTTAACAGTTTGTAACCAGGCTTGGGCAGTAACACTTTACTGTAATTTTATTACATTTACCAGTAACTAGTAAAGCATTGCAATAGCCAAAAAACTAATTATATTACAGTTACTTATCCAAGTAACTCAGTAGCTACTGCATTACTTGAAAGGGCCATCTACATGCTGGCACTGGTGGCACTCCTGATCTCTGACAAAAACATCTGTCCTCAGATTAAGTTGTGGGAGCCGGCAAAACAGGTTGTACATCACTTTTTTAGGAAGACAGTCGGGTTGCACAAGTAATACAGTAAAGTAACTAGTAATGTAACCAAAGTAAAGTAATAAGGAAAGTAAATTTTAAAGAAGTAAATATATTACTTTTATAAGGAGTAACTGATAATAAGTAACTACTCACTGTGCCCAACACTGTTTGTAACACACTGCTTGCTGTCTATAGAAAAACTATTTAAAGAATAACACAATACAATGAAATTCGCCAACAAAAGTTTTTCCAAACTTTCTTGTTCCTCTTCCTTAAGGTCCTCGAACACTCCCACCGGCCTCTCCATCTTCGGAAGGGTGACTTCTACTCCTACCTGTCTCTCTCTTCCCATGACAGCGACTGTGGAGAGGTCAGTCAGTGCTCCGAGGACAAGAGCTCCACTCCGGTGCCCTACAGCATCCCGTCGTATATCACACCAACACAAGGCCTCAGCCTCCCCAGGGCGAGCCCTGAGATGTTTACAAGCACCAAGCAGCAAATATCTCCGTGTAACTCCTCTGCTGGCCCTCACTGCGAGAACAACTGTCGTGCTCTTGATCTGAAGTCTGCTGATTGCCAAACTAACTGTGCTGTGAATGTTAGCCACACTGAAGAGGAGATGAGTCCCTCTTTATCCCTGCCTCCGAGCCCAGAAATCAGGGACGAGGAGACCCTGTTTGCAGCCTGTACAGAGGAGGTTTACCTGGGCCCGCCCCTCTGCTACAGCATGGTGCTTAACAAGAAACCGCGGCGGATCTTGTTGAAGGAAAACTTAGAGTATTTGTCCTCCCTTGACCCTGGCTATGAAGGGAACAGTCTAACTTACTTGCCTGGTTCAAAACCAAACAATGGTCTTCAATATGTGTCACAAGAGAGGCCAAGTTCCAAACCAGGTGACAGTCTGAGCTTGGTGTTGGATAGAAACCAGGATCACCTGTATTTCCAACAATCCAGTCCCAGACAGGACACGCAAAGTCCCTTTTGCCCTTTCCTTGAGCCTTGTTACAGCTCATTCTCCACCACCTTGCACTCAAATGTCTCCGCTTCTCTGCAAGGGCTCAACTCCAAACCAGGGGATGACAACACATTCTCTCCTCTTCCTGTGTCCTCTGGCACTGAGAAAGAGAAGCAATGTGAGGACTCGTACCTCCTCTGTGATGTTGCTGGAGGAGAAGTCGTGGCCACTGCGAGTGTCAGCGTGCCGCGGGAGGAGAGGAGTCATAATGAGAGGCCTCCTTATCTTAATCCCCGGGCGCATGTCGCCCCGATAGACTCCTCCGCAGCTGAATGTTTGGCAGATACTAAAACGCTTGAATCCAATATGGGCACCGTAATGACCAAGATAAGTGTCTGCAGCTCCACTACAAATCCCTCAAAAGAGCCAGCCGCCACCGCCACGCGTATTAATCCCAAAATTAACTGCTCGGCGATGAGAGAGACAGATAAGGAGGAGGGGGAGAGGCGAGGAGAGGGGGATTCTTGGCGGGTGAAGCAGGAGGAGAAGGGGAGGGAAGGGCAGAGCGGCTCACAGCAGGAAGCTAAGACAGCAGCAGAGAAGCAGGTGAGTGTTCCATGTATTAGTCTGATCTGCTATCTCAGGACATTATACAGGGCCTTGCTACTGCACCAGGTATTAGTCTGCGCCATTCAGTAGGCATAAATGTAATGAGGCTGGTGTGCATTTCTCTCATTTCCATTTCTAAGACCAGACAGACGTGAGAGGTGATGATATGAGTAACCTCCCCTCTCATCGTTGCCATTCCCCTCCTCCTCCTCCTCTTCATTACCCTCTCTCCTCTCCTCTCCTCTCCTCTCCTCTCCTCTCCTCTCCTCTCCTCTCCTCTCCGCACTCACACTCATTCTCTTCTTTTTTCAGTCTTATGTCCTCATCTTAGCTTTTTTGTTTTTTCTTCATCTTCCTCAACTCCACCTTTGTTTCTCATCACCTCCTTCACTCATCTCATCTTCAACATCACCTTTATCCACCTCTCAAATCCTTTTCTATTCTCCCTTCATACACTTTCTCACCATTTTCCTATCCTCTCCTTTCTACCCCTCTTTTCCAGTTTTTTCTTGTTCCTCTTTTTCTCCCCTTCTCCTTCTCTCCTGTGCTCTCCTCATTTGTTATCCTCCTCTAGTCCTTTTATCTTTCTCCCCTCCTACAGGTTTCTTTCTCCTCACCACACACTTTTTTTTACACTCCCTCACTCTCATTCCTCTTCTTTCTCCTAATCTCTCCTTCTTCCTCCTCCTCCTCCTCCTCCTCCTCCTTGTCCCTCTCGTCTCCCTCAGGTGTTCATGGAAGGGGGATTTGCAGACTTCTCAGTTTTTTAGTGAAAAGGTTAAGGTCCACAGAACAACATCAGCATAATTACTATCAGTCAGATTTCATTAGGATTCATCAGCTAAGAGCTTCCTCCCATCCCGCAGTGATCGTTCACTTCATTTCATCACTGAATTAGCATGTTTGTGCTCTTTTTAAGTTTTCTATTTCCTAATGCAAATGAGTTTGGCTTTTTTTTTTTACCTTCTCTGCAACCTTGCTGCCTCCTCTGAATCAACTTTACTCTCTTAAAGAGGAACACGGCTCAGTTGAAGAGGTTTTTTCATTTCTGATTTGGTGCAGAGTGACCTGCAGTTTTTCACACAGTGCATGTTAATGTGAGCTGCATGTCCTCTGTGCTGTTTTACTTGCAACTAATGTAATTTTTACTGTGACATAAAAAAAATCACATTAATTATCTTAAGGTGCCTTATCAAAATAATTACTTTGCTTCCTAAACTACCAAATGGACAGTTAAGTGGATCCCACAAGGTGCAACTGTGTAATATTTATTTATTTATTTTTGGAGAGGATGGACACAAGCATTCATTGGCATTTTCCTTGGCTAATTCTCTAATTTTGTTTTAAAGTTAACATTTTGATGGAGACCCGACTTATAACTCAGTTAAGCAGGGCTGGAATGGTTAGGTTTCACTTGGAAATTAGTGATTTTTTGAAAAAATTTGGGAAGTTCAACACTTCACATGCAAAATATAATATTTCTGCTATTAAAGGAACATCCCAGGCTATGTTTGACCATTAGCAGAGATCATCCCCATCTTCTACAAACGTTGTTGTTAAAATTGGACCATTTGTATACCATATTTCCTCTAATAAAGAGCGGTATTCAGTAAAAGCCAGAATGCAGATAATGGCCGGGGCATGGTCAGTACGACCAAATAAAGGCCATGCCACAAATACAGGCCAGGTAAGACAAACAGGGTGATAACCTTCCCAATGACTCATATATCATGAGCGTGTCAGTTAAACATAAAAGTGTGTGTGTTGTTGATGCTTGGTTTTATGTGTAGAGACCCTAGTCATGCTACTGAAGGCGCATGGTGCTACTTTGAGCAGTATTAGTTGTTAAAAGAGCCGGTTTTGTAAGCGTGTGCGCACCGCCCCATTTTGATGCATGTTAGCGGTTTTTGGGCTGTAACTTTGCTCCAGTCAAACCCAATACACGTCGATGAGCGAAAAAAACTCTCTGGAGGTCTTCTTTGATGTGTCCGTTCAGAAAAAGACCCTGGGATCATTTTACGCCGGATTATTCCTTTAAGAACCGTATTGTCCCAGGCTGATAAAAATAGGATCAGGGAGGATGTAAATTAATTTTGGGATGAGAGATATAAACACATGCTACCATTACAATGAATCAAAATGAAAATAAAACTGATTGCATGTTTTGTGGAGCACCCACAGTCTGATGTTAATGGTACCCTTGTTTGCCTGCTAGCTAACGAGTAAGCAACCGATGTTTGTGTTTACAGTTAACTAACGAGAAAGTCAACTGCTCACATCCTGTTAAGAACCTAAGACCCCCACTTAATTATTCAGGCATACTTAACGTTACCTCTTGATATTTCTCCATCATCTGTCTGTTGCATTTTGTCCAGCAACATGTCGCTTCTCCCCATGACAGGTTCTTGTTAGCTCCTCAAACTTTGACACAGCAGTGAACAAGCTTAATATTTTTTTTATTTTTCCTCACCAACATCATTAATGTTCCCATCCAGTTATGAAGATCTCTGACCAGCATTTCTGTTCACAATCAACATGCAGCAGCTCTGAGGCAGCACATGGCTCATTTTCATATCAGCAACATAATGTTTAGGGCAAATTACATTGGCCAACAAGCCCCTGCAAGTATACCCTCAAATTTACTGTACCCTATTAGTTTTCATGTTAGCCACATGTGAAGAAAACAGCCTTCAACAGTGTTTGTATATTAATTCATGTAATTTTATTTCTCCGCCCAACAAACAAGCTCTTGACACTGAAGACTGAAATTGAATTGTGAGGTTCCTGACAATACCTAGTCCCACTCTTAATCAATTAATGCAGCACTTTTCAGTGAGGCAAATTAAAATAAAATAAATACATTTAAGGAACATAAAAATAAAACCCCCTGCAATAAAGATTTATATGACATATTATACTATCAGCTGGCCTTTTGAATAAAGGCCTGCCTCTAATGCAAGCCTGCCTCAAATAAAGGCCTGGCACATACTTCGGTTGAAGTAGTAAAGGCCCCAACCATTTTTGGAGGAAATACATTACTTAAGTAGATCTTTTTACATTTTTAAACTCCATTATGTTGAAACGGGGTATAAAAAACACTAAAGAACATGTGAAAGTTGCTAGGTATAGGTAATTCACCATTTTAAAGGAAATGGTTAAAAATTGCTGTTAACTAAAATTAATTTGGGAAAAAATGGGCGGGGTTTATGTAACCTATGTGGCCAGTGTTGAGGCATGTAGTAACACTGGGATGCTCCTTTAAGCTCAGATGATCACTTAAATAACAGTTATTATTTTCTCTTCAACTTGAAATGGATAAGATTGCTCACTCACGATTCTTCATCTTGGTTTTTATTTTGGTAACTTTAAGATTGTGTACAACAGAGGTTTAGAGGGAATAATGGACGCACACTTCTACGATGACGGCACCAAACCTACAGCAGCATTTCTGTCCTAATGTCTGATAGTTTCCTCATTAGCTTCTAAATTCAATCAAAGGGCGTCAAGCAGGAAAATAGGAAGATGGGGTAGATGTGCTTCCAACATGCTGGCATGTGTGTGTGCATGTAAGCTTGACTACATATGTGTCTGTCTTTATTTGTGTGTGTGTGTGTGTGTGTAAATTTGCAGCATTGGTGGATGTATTG
>JAQLOL010000007.1:1585832-1595909 GCA_029783665.1 Naso thynnoides | reverse complement strand
TGCACACACACAGATTACACCTTTACTCTGTGTGTCTCTGTGTGTCTGTGTGTGTGTGTGTGTGTGTGTGTGTGTGTGTGCACTCTTCCTATAGGTGTGTATGTTATTGTTAATTGGAGTGTGAGGTCCATGACAGCTATCAGCAGCTCATTCACTACATTAATGAGAATGATAGCAGCTTTAAAAAGACTGTTCCACACTCTGACCAAACTCATTAACACTGACTTGCATTTAAATACACCCTGCTCTTCTTCTTCTTCCTCCTCCTCCTCCTCCTCCTCCTCCTCCTTTTTTCCTCTCCCCTCTCTCTCTCTTTCACTCTCTTCATCTGTCTGTCTCTCTTTTTGCCTGCTTCTACTGTTCCACTGGTCTCCTCTTCTTTTTGTTTTAATTCCTTGTTTTATCTTTTTTCTCTTGTTTTTTACACTCTGTATATCTTTTCCCTTGTCTGTCTTTCTTGTCTCATCTTATGTTCACCTCTCTTGCCTCATACATTTTTCTTTTGCCGTTTTCCCCCTCCCTCTCTCTTTCATTCCCATTGCATTTATTTGTATCCCTCACCTTCCCTTTCTTCCCCACCTACTTTTGTGTTTCTTTTAAAGTTTTTTTCTTTGTTTCCTCTTGTTTATTTACACTCCCTCAGTGATCTTTCTGCAGCCTATTTAGTCTTTTTCTGATCCTTTAACTCAAGCCATTTACTCTCTAAGCATCATATACAAGTGCTCAATGTTTCCTGATATTAAAGGCAGGTCAAGTTTGTTTGCACCTCTCAACAGTGAGGACATACAAAGTGCTTCATATTAGGCATAAACACATAAAACATTTAAAGAAAGAAAAGACACACGAGGCAATAAAAGGCACAAAGAATTGCAGAAATGCTGAATTTTGATGAGACAGCAAACTTTATTTACTGGTACATTTGTCAAAACCTTATCTACATAATAAAAAATTCGGAACAAAACCCAGAAATTCAGATTTTGGGACAGAATAATTATGACTCTCAATGTATCTAATGTTTTATATCAAGAACCCACAGCAATGAAATGACACGAATACAGAACTGAAGATTGTTTTATTTTGAGAAGTTACTTCTGAAAAACAAGCCAATCAGAGCTCAGCAGCTTGCAGCTCCCACTGAAAATACTGCAAAAGGCTAAAAGCTTGTGCCCCCTTGGTGTTTTTTTCTGAGAGCACATCTGCAGCAGCAGCCGGTTTCCCCAGAGAAAAAACACAGCACCCAGCGTCTTTTTTCAGAGTGCTCCGCCTTTATTAATAACTGCTCTAAGGGCTTTCACTTAAAATTTTCTCAATTTTTTAGGTTGGCACTGGTGACATCACTGGTTCCTTTTTTTGTAATCCAGCTAATCATATTGACAATCTCCTTGCTCCGTGTTTGATCACTGGAGCTGTCATAGTGCGGGCATTATTATTACTAAGCTCATCATTCAAACAAAGTTTGAGAGACAGAATCCTCTATTTGATGCTCATGATTGAAAAAAAAAGAGATTTATAGACAGACAGTAAAAGCAACCGAGCAGCAACCATCATACAGCAGCCATTCTCAAGATAATGTCATGGAGACAGGACACGTGCAGCATTTTTCTCTAAGAGGACACGTGCTCCATCTCAGCACTCGTGGGCGCATCGCCTCTTTTCTCCTCGAAAAAACAAACAAACAGATGGACATGGGCCCTGAATGCTGCTTCTCTGTGTGTTTTGTATTTATTTAAGGCGTTTGTGTGTGTGTGTGTGTTGCTGTGACCAGAGGCTGCCTAAGCTGTGGAGTGTGAGGGTGGTGCTGCACTTACTCACTTCCTACAGCACTACATCACACAAACACACACACACACACACACACACACACACACACACACAGCATGTTGCTGAAATGAATTAATGTGAGCCAGCACATCCCAAAGTTTTTTAAGATTGCCACTTTAGGGGTACCACATTAATCGATGGCCACATGGGAAACTCTTGAACTTGTTGTCTGATTTGTGATTTGGCTCATACAAGAAGTTAAGCTCCACATTTCTTAAGTAATGAACTGCTGGCAGATATGTTTCTGAGTCCGAGACATCTGACAAAGAGTTGATCAATTTCTCCTGAAACCTCCTTTTCGTCTCGAGCATTTTACTATCTCACTTCCACATTAAAGTGCTGACTTTTCCTTCAAAATTTCCAACTGTAGCTAACAGCACTGAGCATAAATGACAAAATGTTCTGCAACACTTACGAGGTTCCACTACTTGTGCAAATGCTCTCTCTCTATAAGTCTTCATTCTTAACCTGACAGACGGATGTGCAGTTGAAGCAGTGAACTGAATGTTTCCTATTGAAAGTGAAAGTATTGAACTCAACTGCTGATAATTAAAATATAATTGGCTCATTTCTTGTCGCATTCAGGGGCGACAGTGAGCCCTCAGGTCACACTTTGAGAAACTGTGGATTAAGCAAAATCTCTTTTCATTGATTTTCATCTTTTGGCTGCAACTTCACTTTTCTTCTTCTGTTTAGAAAATATTCTCGACTGATTCATTGCCAACTCAAACACAGAGGGGTTAAGACTGTGTGTGTGTGTGTGTGTATGTTTGTGTCAATATTTGGACAGTTACCACGCAGCTCACCAGATGAGCCCAGCATCTGCTTCTTGGCAAGACTTGGAGAGAGTGACATAGTGTTTGTGTCTGTTTTGTTTGTATATATGTGTGTGTCTGCATGTGTGCACTGTGTGTGCACTGTGTGTGTGTGTGTGTGTGTTTGCACTGCAGCATGTTTGTCTTCCTCACATGTGCTCACCATCCAGTTTCATTTGGAAACAAAAGACAGATGCAGCAAGCTGAATTTTCTTTAATCTAAATTTTCTCTCTCTCTTTTACTCACCTTGCTTTCATCTCGCGTTCTCTTTCTCTCACCCATCCGTCTCTCATTTGTCTTCTTCAAATCTTTTGCATTCACTTCTTTCTTGTTTAAAATTTATAATTATTATTGTTAGTAGTAGCAGTAATATTAAACTTTGTGCTGAATTTCTCATTAATTGTTTTCAGATTTATTAATCTTGAACTGTTACCTTTTTTTCTTTTTTAAAAATTCTTTAAACATTTTTCTGTAAACATCGTCTTATCTTTGAGCATCTCCATGTTTTTTGTCTTTTTTTTTCCATGGTAACAGTTGATTGACAGCTGTTAGTTAGCTTTGCTAGCAGATCCTCTGTCAGTTTCTGTGGTGGTTAGTGTTGTCCACACAGAATAGAAACATAAACCAGTAGTGATTTTGGGGATCATGATGGTGCACCGACCTGAACAGACGTGAATACATCAGCTCCCCACTGGATTGCTGTAAACTTTATTTCTCGTCCAATTTTTACCAGTAGAAAACTCCTGTGGGCGTATGTTAGATCTATAATGTCACTCGATACATTTTTTACGCACCCTGGGCAGAGCAAGAAGAAGAAACTAGAATGTAAGACGGACGCTAAAGCTAATGTTACAAAAGCTAACGCCAGCCAGAA
Source organism: Naso thynnoides (assembly GCA_029783665.1). Classification (NCBI taxonomy): domain Eukaryota; kingdom Metazoa; phylum Chordata; class Actinopteri; order Acanthuriformes; family Acanthuridae; genus Naso; species Naso thynnoides. Next base: position 1,592,398 of record JAQLOL010000007.1, on the reverse strand, counting down.
CAATGAGCTTGACCTGGAGGATGATGCAGCGTACGGGACTGACCCCGCCGACAGCGAAGAGCTAAGCGAACAACGAGACAAACTCATTGTGGATTGTGTTACTGCAAACATAGAGAAGATACTGGACAGCAAATTAGCTGATGTAATTAAACCAGTTAGCAAAGTTTTGGAGAAACTGCTTCAAAGGTTGGGGACGATAAGCAGTGGGTCTCAGACCTCGAGGACGAGTCAGCAGACACAGCACCCCGGGTGAGAGCACTGCAGAAGGTATTAGACCACCTCGAAAGCTTTGAAAACCAAAGTCAACGTCAAAATGTGAGAATAGTTGATCTTAAAGAAGGTACAGAGGGCAAAACACCATTGGATTTGAATATAGATACCAGAATTTTTGAATATGCGAATCGACTGCATTAAGCTCAAGAGAGCCCACTGCACGGGCCCACCATCAAGATATGCTGGTAGAGAGGGCAGTTCTGGTGAGGCTGCATGATTATACCGATAAACAGAAAATTCTGCAGGCAGCCAGAAACAGAGGCGCACTGAACAACATCTCATTTTACCAGGAGTTTTCCATGGAGGTGGTGAGGAAGAGAAAGGAGTCTGTAAATGCCCGCAAACAACTGAGAGAAGCTGGGATAAGGTACTCCTTTCTATACCCTGCTGTCATCAAAGTCTTTCACCCCAACAGTACCAGCTCCGCGTTCTCCACCATCAAGGAAATCAATGACTATATTGGCAAAATCCCTACATCAAAATTATCCTCTCACTGGTGGGTAAGCACATCTGGACAGCTCCAGGTATTACAGTTAAATGCAGAATAATATGAAATAGCTTGCCTTATGGGAAACAAAGTGTTTTGTTTTTTTAGGCTTTCCACTTTTGTTTTTGCAACATGATACACTGGTATTTTGACAGTGGCAATCCAATTTGGGGGAACTGTACTTTTTTTGTTGTTGTTTCTGATCCTCATAGCTGTACTTATTAAGAAGTAATAGTACAACCAAGTTAATTTATATTATACTTTCTTTAGTTGTTTTTTTTCTGGTTATTGTTTGTTTGTTTTAGGTAAGTGAGTGTGTGTTTAAAATGCACTTTTCTTATGTGCTAACGCTTGCTGTGTTTCTGGGCTTGTTCAGTTTTTGCTCAGAACACATTTCTATGTTCAGCAAAGTTCACTTTACATTTAAGGTTATAGACTGGTCCAACCCGTATAAAATAGTTCAACTTGATTGTGTCATGCGATTCATGACATATTGGGAAATGTTTACGCCCCTAATATCCACGATGAGTCATTTTACGCATCTCTAATAAGTCAGTTAGCTGATATGGACTGCCCCAACGTGATAGTTGGGGATGACTTTAATTGTGTTCTATGCCAAATGATGGACAGATCATCCTCTCAGACTTATATGACCAAAAATGCCAAGGCTGTTTTAAGTATTAACCAGGAATTTGATCTCTTAGATATATGGGGAAACTGTAATCCACTCTCAAAACAATATACATTTCATTCTCAGCCCCATCTTTTAGCTTCACGTATTGATTATATTTTTGTTTCTAGATGACTCTTACATTTAGTTGAAAGCGCAAATATAGGCTACATTGCTTTTTCAGACCACGCTCCTGTAGTCATGGCAATGCAACCTCTTAGACCCAATGGTCGCTCATTCTCTTGGAGAATCAATACAGCTCTGCTTATGGATGACAAATACGAGTCAGAGGAAAAAAGAGCGAATGGCCAAACAACTTGAAATAGAAAACAAAATAAAACAATTAGAGGAAGCCTTTTATATAACAAAGTCAGATATAACGCTCATTGAACTAAAATCAACTAGATCAGCACTACATAATTTGATAACAAGGAAGGCAGAAATGGATGTTCTATTCACTAAACAAAAGTTTTTTGAACTTGCTAACAAACCAAATCGTCTTCTAACACAATTAGTAAGGAATGCCCCTGTTAAATCCTATATATCAGCTATACAGGATGAGAATAATCAAAGACAGATTAGTAATTGTCAAATTAATGAGAGCTTCAAAAGATTCTATGCTAATTTGTACAGTTTGGAGATTGACATGAAGAGGCTTAGGGCAGGTAAATTTTTAGAACATCTGTGTTTTCCAAAATTACCAGAGGATCAATCAAACTTTTTGTAATCTCCCATCTCCATATTAGAAATAGATAAAGCAATATCCTCATTTCAATTAGGGAAATGCTCTGAAGAAGATGGCCTCCCAGTTGAGTTTTTTAAAATTATGAAAGAAAAAATTAATAATCTTCTGTTAAGGGTTTTTAATAAATCATTTGAGGACTTTAAACTCCCGGAATCTATGTATAGGGCCAATATAACATTAATAGTAAAGAAAAATAGAACCCAGAACTGTGCTCCTCCTACAGACCAATTAGCTTCTTGAATGTCGACAATAACATATTATCTAAGATACTGGCTCTCAGGTTAGAGAAGGTTGTAGCCTAAATTGTGGATGCAGATCAAACAGGATTTATTAAGGGTCGAAACTCCTTTCACAACACAAGACGCCTCTTCCATATTATTCACCATAAAACACTGGGTGCTGTTATTTTGAATGGATGCTGAATAGGTATTTGATAGAATTGAGTGGGAATAATGAAGAGATTTGGTTTTGGATGTGGTTTTCTGAGTTGGATTAGACTGTTATATAAAGCACCTACAGCCTCAGTTCTGACAAATGGTCTGCTGTCTGCTGCCTTTAAAGTGAAAAGAGGCACAGCTCAGGGTAGTCCACTGTCTCCTATTTTGTTTGCCCTGGCTATAGAGCCCTTAGCGTTGGCCATTAGGCAAAACCCAGATATTCAAGGAGTGACGACTGGTGCGAAAAAACATAAAATTCTATTGTATGCCGATGATATTCTTTTGACATTAACAAATCCTTTGAAATCATTAGTAGCTTTAACCAAATGTATTAAAGAATTTAGCCTAATATCTGGGTATAAAGTAAATTTTGACAAGTCAGAAATAATGATTCTGAACAAAAAAGAAATACTGTACCAGCTTATATCCAGCCCTTTCACTGGGCTCCATCTGGGTTCAGTTATTTAGGAATTAAAGTCACCCCACAAGTGAATCAGTTATATGCAACAAATATGAACCCTTTGGTTAATAGTCTCAAAGAAATATTAACAAGATGGAAGAGTCTCCCTGTATCATTTCTTGGCAGAGTTAACCTCATCAAGATCACACTCCTTCCCAAAATTTTATATACCACGTCAATGATATTTGTGAATCTTAATACAAACGACATCAAAATTATTAAAAAAGCATTCTCAGACTTCATTTGGAATGGCAGGAAACCTAACATTAAATTAGAAACATTACAGCTTCCAAAAGATCAAGGTGGGTGGGGCCTACCAAATATAGAAAACTATATACTATCTTCACGAGCCAGGATTATCTCTGCGTGGGTGGATGAATGTTTAGACTCCCCCTGGCTTGACATAGAGTTAGTTGTTTGTAAACCCTTCTCTCCTGTGAACCTGCTGGGTAAAAGCCTGAAAGAGCTGCCACACAATGTAAAAAACAACCCTTTAATAACTGACATATTGTGGGCCTGGAGAAAACTTATGAAAATATTTAATAACACTTACACCCTTGGTCTTCTAACAACATTGACAGGTAACCCAGAGCTTTCATCACAGGAAGCAGGACCAAATTTTACACACTGGCAAAGGGCAGGTATTGTCAGAATCTTTGACCTCTTTGAGAATGAGAGATTTAAAACATTTGAATCACTAAAAGCTCAATACCATATATCAAATAAAGACTTTTACAAATATTTACAGGTCAGACACTTTGTGTATAAGAAAAATAGCTCACTGGAAATCCCAAGTTATTCACATTAGCTAGATAGAATTTTTCTCAAATATAAACAGCAAAAACACTTAATATCTAAATTTTACTCTGAGATGCTAAACTTGAACCTGGTGTAAATTATCATGGCTAAGAACATCCTGGTGTACTTTGCTTAAATGTGTTATAGATAATGCTGTGTTGGATGAGATTTTGCAATTCCATTCCAGAATTTCCATTTGCAATAGGTGTGAAGAGTTACAATTAAACAATAGTAACAATTTTCTGCATCATATTTACATACCTCCGTAAGTACGTATAAAACAGAAACTTCACCAAACTGTCCCAAATGTAAATATCATGTAGGCACCAGGCTGCATTGTTTTTGGGAATGCAAACATATTCAAAATGTTTGGGGAGGCAGTATGCTCATGTTTTAGTACAGCAATAGGTCAGCAGGTGTCAGTAAACCCACTTTTATGTCTGCTTGGGAAGGTCCCTGTCTCTCTTAAAGAAAATGAGGATGTGATTCAGTCACTTTTAATGCTAGCAAGGAAAGCCATAATGGTGAAATGGGTAGAGGATGATCCTCTATCTATTTTTATGTGGAAATCTCTGATCTCAGAGGTTGTGACCCTGGAAAACCTTGGAAACAATATTGATGGAAGGACTCATCTTTTTCTTCAGAAGTGGAGGAAACCACTGGAACTTTTGGGACTTGACTATAATCTGGACTTAAATAGAATGCATTGACTTTCTGTGTTATTGATGTCACAACCCTTTTTATCATATGGACCAGTCTTGTAGCATTCTTGTAATGCTGCCATTTGTTCGTTTATTTTGTATTGTTTGTACGTTTGTCTTTAAAAACCGAATAAAGAGAATTTACTAAAAAAAAAAAACTAGTAGTGATTTAATCTCTTTATAGCAATCGAAATGTTGTAAAAACATTGTTTTGTTCACTTTGTTTTCTTACTCATAAAATGGAAGCTAGTTAGCCCTAGCTTGATTCCCACTAGACAATACTTTCTGTCCTTCTATGCTGACGTGAACTAAAAACGTGAAAATCGGCAAACACACATTCATCGGGGAGCACAGGGCCCAGTTTGTACATTGGCTGTTTTGTGAGATAAAACTGCACAATGCAGCGGGCAAAGTCACTTAGGGGGGTGCTGACACTGCTGAAGAACATATTAGATCTAAAGCTCCCCTTTTTGCCCTTTTTCGTAATAACATTTTTGACAACATAACCCGGTCAGTCAAAACAAAGCAAAATGATTCAGCATGCATTAGTGTCTTAATAAGAAATGATATTTTTTTGGATTCAGTTTAGCTTTCTGCGGATTTGTTTGTGTTTTTCCTCTTGTTTAAAGTTTTACTTTTCTATTTTGAATGTATTCACAATTTGTTTTTTTCTCTTTTCTGTGGGTTTATGTCTGTATTACCACTCTTTCTTGGTCCAACATTTCCACTGTTTCCTTGTTTCTGTCTTTCCTCTACCACCTCCTCCTCCTCCTCCTCCTCCTCCTCTTCCTTCTCTCCTCCTGTTAGTATCTGCTTAGCATTGCTTACCCCATCAGGAATAATCCTCCTCTTTCCAATAAAATAAAACTATAACATAAAATAAAATCATAAAATGAGATGTAAGAGGGTTAAGGCGAATCCCAGCTCTGCTGTATAATCCACTCCTCACATGACTTCAAAGGAGGTGGCAAGGAGTGCTGGGCCTCCTCCTGTTTACCATATCAAGGGTCTGCAACTGCTGTCAGTGAGGAGGAGAAAGAAGAGCCCGCGGAGTTAAAGAGACTAGAATTGAAACACAGCGATGAGTTTGTTAAGTTATGACGCTCATTAGTAGGAGGGGAAGTGCGGGGTTATACTCATTTTCTCCTCCCTTCATCCATCCTCCTCCTCCTCCCTCTTCTCTCATCTCGGATCTTCTCCCTAGAGTTGTTTCTCTCTTGGCTGAGGAGTCGACCTCCTCCACTCGATTTCACTTTGCCTCTGTCTCATTTCTCCTCTCTTCATTCCTTCATCTCTCCGTCTCTCTGTCTTTGCTGTCGTGATGAATGGTGTTTAGTGTCACTGAGGATGGACTCACAGTACACACACACTCACACACACACACGCACACAGTAAAGCTGGTGTCTCGGCGTGATGGATTGTTGAGATTTTTGCAGAGATACTGATAGAGGAGAGATGTCCCCTCGTCCCCTCTGTCTTCTTCCTCTGTTTCTTTGCCTCTTATTTCACTTTTCTTCTTCAATTGTCCCGTTGTCTTTGGGGTTTTTTTCTAAAACATGTGAAAGTAACAAACTGCACAGCCAAGGCTGGAGATTAGATTTGTTTTCTGACCATTATAAACTGATATACATCACAAAAAACCTAAAATATTAAGCAAATGTTGCACAAGGTGTTGCCTGCTCCTGACTTCCAGAGCCAAACCCCAAAGATATCCTCTAGTTTGTCTTAACTGTCTCAAATTAATGAAAATCAATGAACTAATTAAAACAGATGGGACATGAACATGTAAAAACATGCATTGTACAGAAAATAATAAAAGGGCCTTTCAAAAACTCAAAGATGAGAAAATGTAGCAAGACAGCAACTTCCCCTGCAGACTGTGTGTGTGTGTGTGTTTGTGTGTGTGTGTGTGTGTGTGTGTCTGTGTGTGTGCTGCTCCCCTCCTCTTCCTCTGCAGCAGGATTAACTTCTCTCTGCTGTTGTCCACTTTCTCTT
>JAQLOL010000007.1:1514321-1530378 GCA_029783665.1 Naso thynnoides | reverse complement strand
CCCTTGGATAAGAGGCGAAACGTCTTCCTAGACAAATACAAGTCCAGTTGCCTACGATTCAATTTGCCCAGAGAGCTACTTATCCACTTTTGCAGAAAATAGTGCCAAGTTGATCCATAATTCGACAAGCCTCTGTGTTACCTTCACTTGAACAGGATGCAAGCTTTGTTAACATGTTGGTTACTGATGTTTTTAAGCACAAAGAGTACATTTAATCTTTTTCAGGGCCTGATAAAAGCCCCTATTACAGTCCAATGTTATTTTGAGGCAGAAAGAGGGCTAAGAGTCAGAGATGGAAATCTCAACCTTTCTTGGTGATGCCTGATGTCTGATGCCAACCAGATGTAGCCGCCTGTGTTGAATAGCAGATGCAGAAGTTGCCAAAGTATCTGGCCACCAGGTTCTGGATGCATGATGGAATGTGGAAAAACTCAAGGGCAAATGTGATGAGTTGGTGGTGGACTGAGCCATATGCATTTTCTAGGTCCAGCCAGACTATGTGCAGGTCTGACTTCTCTTGCTTGGCAGCCTGGATCTGCTCCCAGATCATGGTTGAGTATTCCACGCAGCCGGGAAACCCTGGGGCACTTGCCTTCTAATGACAATAATAATAATAATAATAATAATAATAATAATAATAATAATAATAATAATAATAATAATAATAGTATATTTCACTCATTCACTTTACCTTGAAGCTGCAGCAGCAGCAGTAAATGTTTGGTTCAGTCTTGTTGGTCCCAAATTGTGCAGATTTATATGTTAGTGGTCAAACCACTTTCATGAAGAAACAACTGTCTGATGTCTACTCATGGATGTATGACTACATACCGAAGGTGAAGATTGCTGTCCCTTCAAACCAATGAGAATTGCTTACCCAGTGAGCACGCTGAAAAAGTTCTCTGGCTACTGGATTTACTTCCTAGTAATGCGGCACCCTGAATACGCGCAGTTAAGAAAAATCCCACCAAACCTCACTTCGTAGTACAGGCCTCTAGCCTGAACCAGGAAGTGTTACAGAGAAACAAAGAAGAGCATCACATTTTAACTCTTGTACCTCATTAAAAAAGTTTCACTGTTGTGTTGATCTGATTTACGTCACAGAGGGTTAAATATACTGTATATCTGTGTTGAAAATGTTGATGCTGAAAAAGCAAACACAAGAACATCTGCGATACATTTTTTGGAACAGTGTGATATCATATTTAATGTTGTGACATAGCCTTCTATTTACCCGAAGATTCTTTTTTTTTTGACTGTGGAATCATGTTAATACCTACACTCCAATAGGCTACCTGTTTCTGTTCCGTAGACTGAATGTTGATGTGATCATTTCTGCTATGAGTCAACTCTCCAGCTCTTGAAATCTGCTTAAAGCTCGACATATAATTAGTAAAGTACATCGACCTCACTGAGAACATACCTGCTTTCTTCTTGCAGATGCCTGCATTATTTTTCTTGTTTTTTTATTTTTCTGTCTTCCACTGCAGCAATATGTTTCCTAGTCATGCATCAAGAGATCAAATCTAAAAGTAATACAATCTCTGGACTTACATCTCTGTGGTTTAATTTGAAAACAAACTCTCTCCGCCTTCTGCCGTAGCTTTAAAGCTGAAATAAGTTATGCCAGCGGTGCCCTCACTTCACCCTCTGACAAGAACAATAGCAGCCGGCTCGCCTCAGAAAACCGTGTTTTACAATAATACTCGTCCACAAAGCAAGACCGACAATGTCAATGGTTTTATGGTGTGCTACACAGTGCAGCTAATGTTCTCCTGCAAGCCAGCATCGCTTCACTGCCTTGCCCTCTCTCTCTCCTCCTCCCTGTATCTCCAAGTGTCTCTCGCCCTCTTTCCGCCTCTTGTTTTTTCTCTTCTCTTTTATTCTCCTCAGCTCTCCCTCGCTCCCTCTCTTCGTATGAAAAATCCATTCCAGCATGGGTTTTGACAGCCTGTCTTTGGTGGGTGTGTAAAATTCAAATAATTCACTGTGCATAGACAGTCACTTTGCGCCTGCTTTGTATTTTGTATTTGACTCCATGTCACTTTGAGTCCTAGTCGGCAGGTTTTAGCTTTAAAAACAAACAAACAAACAAAATACCCTGAGGGCTTATTTTATTTTAATTTTTTATATTTTTTTAAAGGCAGGAGCTGTTTTAGCTGACCAGCTGTGGTGGCTAATACATGTCAAACTTCATTATCCAACAAGGTTTTTTTTTAATTTTTAGCATACTGATAAATAAAGAAGTTTAGTTATGGACCAAAGAAATTAAATTACTTTGTTTCACAGTATTTGTAAATACAAATTATGGAAATTGTGTGTTGTTTCAAGAGCAGAACTGAAATAAAAATCGAGCTGAATACTTTTCGTCCATAATTCTACAGTTTTGTTTGTCTTACAGCAACTTGCATGTTGTTAAATCATCTTACATCATTATTGGATCTTATTAGAATAAAATATTATTTTGTTTTTTTTATTTTGTTTGTTGTTTCAACTCCTCATTGCAACTGCATGATGTTTTTGTCGAACAAAATGAAACCAATGCTTGAACTGGACAAAGTAAACAACTAGACTGTCATTTTAATCCATTATGCATTTGTTTCTTAAAACATTGCTGAATTAAAAAACGATCACACCTGTGCAGGGGCGTCCTATTGAGGGGAAAGTTTGTGCTGATTCTGAAAGCCTGTGACAGACAGGGAGCATAAAAATATTAGAACGTAATTTTTTGCTGTCACTATAAACCTTCAGTCATTAAAGAGTACTTCATGTATTGTTTATTTTAATATTGTTAATTTTTTTGGCGGTAAAAACAAACAAGACATTCAGAGCACTTGTATCACCCAATGGTATCACCTAACAACCCCCTCCATTTTCGTGAATTGGTTCAGTCCCGTCTCCAAACAAGGCACAAATGACGTTAACTAGAGCAGAGAACGGTGAGTGCACGGTGAAGAGCAGCGGTAAATCGTAAATGAAAGACGAATGGGGCCTCCCAAAATGGAAAATTTAGAGAAAGACAGGAGAGAGAAAAGAAATCTCGACACTGTCACCCAGTTCTTCAAAGAGAAAGGTGGGTTTAGTCAATGAATGCTGGAAATTTATCAGTTATGGCCACAGTAAAATTGTAGCTCCCCTTGTAACGTTAAGTTAATGTTAATGTTGGCTAACGTTATTATCTTCACAGAAAGCTTAACTCTTCTTTAAGGCAACATTAAGTCCATGCAGCGAAACTCTTAGCACGCTATTTACGCTTAATCAGGTGCATTTAATCAGTTTCCTCAGATGAAGTATCAGCTCCAGCTGCCCTGTCCTCCCGCCTCCCTCACAGAGCAGCCCCCTGAAGAAGAAGAGCTGAAGAAGATGATGATTGTAGGGGATCCGTGGCGCTTTCTCATTTCATTATAATGGGGGAAAATAAACAAAACAAAACTCAGTCCGTGTTAAGTTTTTTCAGATATACTTTTACAATTTGATAAAGCAATGATTATTGAAATGAAACAGTTTGATATTTGACAGCCATACAGATTGAAATATGGTTGTCTACTGAAGATCTCTTAATCCGGCACAGTGATATATTTTCACACCTCACCATCGGTGAATTTTGTCCAGTAGATATTGGACTACAAGAGGGTTACAAGCTTGTAAAGGTCGAGTTATTTAGAGCTTTGAATGTATCAATAAGGTTCCTGAGGTGTGGTTATGTGCTGGTTTGGCCTGTTATGAGGCCCGTTGTTTGTTCTGATAGTTTTAAGACATACATCACACATTTCGTTTTTCAAATAAAGGTTTTCCTTGGAACTTTCTTGTGTGTTCTATCATAGAGAACATATCTATCTATCTATCTATCTATCTATCTATCTATCTATTTTTTAAAGTAACATTACTTTGGCATGGTGATGGTATTTAAAGGTGCCGCCGAACAGGACAGCTGGCTGTTTTTGGCACTCGGTAAAATATGAAGCTTCCATGTTTAGTACTCTGTGGTGCTTTGTATCATTAATCTGTACTTAAAGGCAAGTGGATGTGGATTTTAGATGCACTGAGACTGGGAGGCACATGTGGACTAGCAGTAGGGCAGGGTGATGTGGCCTAAAAATGAAATCTCTGATTTTTATTATAGCACATTTGATTTTAAGACTTTTTTTTAACTGCAAAAAAGGAATTATTTAAAAAAAAGTTTTAAAAAAATTCAAACAAACATGGATTTCCATTTTGGGAATAAAGTGCAAACCTAGCTTTAACCAAACTAAACCTTTTTTTTAATAAAGGTTTGATCAAACAAAGATGAATCCCTCAATATGGGATCAATAAAGCCCCAACCTTACCTTCACTAAACTTCACTTAAAAAAAATTAGAACCAGGGGCTGAGAGAGAGAGCCATGGGCTACTGTATTTACCCTAGTTAAAGGGAAAATCGATTTTCACGATTGTCATTGTTTTACACAGACCAAACAACCTAATCTGAATTTCAATTAAAAATCGATTTATTGCCCAGAGCCTAACCAGCGGTTGTCCACACCTTGTTTACGCCTTCTCAACCTCTAGACTTTATTGTTCGTTATTTTCTACACACTTTCACAAACGACTTCCAGTTTCAGGTCTCATAATGAATTAGTAGAAAAATTATCACAGTTTTAAAACCTCATTAGAAAGAAAAGAGATGATTTTTTTTGGTTCACTGAGGTAAAGTTGCCCAATTGCCTGTCAAATGGTCATTTCTTGCTTTACTGCTGCATCTTATTTTACACTGCCTTTTTTTCTGTAACCACGTGCAAACTTTGCAATTTGCTGTGAATAATTCTCTTAATCCCTCTCAGTTTCTTAGTTTGATCTCTTTGATATTGTTTTTCTCCTTCACATTTCTTCTTTTCCATATTCCTTTCTTCCTCCTCCTCCTTCTCCTGCTCGTTTCTTAAGGCTGTCGTTAAAGAAGCTCTTCACGTTTTTTTTGTGTGTTTCGCAGTGACCCCTACTGGGAGCGGCCAGCCAATGCAGGCAGCTGCTCCGCCGCCCGGCCCAAGACTCTGCACCTGGCCGGCCAGCAGCATACCTCCTCACCATGGTAATGTTTGTGTGCGCTAGTAGTGCTCGTAGCAGTAGTAGTAGAACTTAGTTGTAGTGGTAGTAGTGTGTGTTTGTGTGTGTTGCAGTGTGAATGGTTTGTTAAACTGATTTTGTTTTTGATCTAATTTAATGGACTTGTGTTGGTGAGATGCTTCTGTTCTTCCCTTTATGGAGGCATGTTGAACAGTAGGATTGGCCTAGTTTAGCTTAATACCTAATGTCATTAAACTAATTAGAAATGTATTGAAACACTCTGTGTGTTATTCAGTTCTGTTAGTTTGTCCGGAAACAGGTCATTATGCTCGAAAGCAGCCAAAACTGCTACAGTTTATTTATCAAGTGCAGGGCTTAAATTTCTCGGGCACAGTGCTGGAAATCTGGCAGGGGGCAGCGGCCGGTTTAGAATCATAAATAATTATATGGAATTATTTATGGACATGTTTTAACTGATGCATACCAAGAATATGGTGGTTTTTACATGTATCGCCATAAGGAATCCTATATTTGTTTTTTATTAAGTAAACCCACTTTATTTAACTTTACCTTATTTAAAAAGAATTTTGTGTATACTGTCGGTGAAATGTCAGCTTGATAATGCCTGTGACTGCGCTATTTTGAGAAAGCACTTATCTAAATAGATTTTTCATTGTTTTGTATCGTCGCAAACTTTTGGACTAATTTGGTGATGGTTTGTAGACCTCTTATGTAACCGTGGCATTATTATGCTACGTGCACTGTTGAGAAAACAACAAAAGAAAAAGCCTTGGAGTGTTTAAAACAGGCATTTGAACTGTTCTTAATTGCTTTAAAAGGTGTGCTTGGACTTGGACGTAATAACCAGATGGCTTCCGACTCTGGGTGAGAAGGCTAGATAATAAATTCTCCCACAGTTTAAACCTTTCAGGGTAACGTGAGTATTCGTCTTTTGAAACGATTAGATTTGGTGCTCTTGTCTCTCTGAAGCAGGTTGTGACATGCGCCACAGCAGGCATCCCTCTGGCTGGTAGCCCACAGCTCGTCAGGTCTTCTTTAGCAGCAACCACCACAGTAACATTATCTAAAATAATCTTCTGTTTGTGTTCATGAAACATGCCTTTTTTCGTATGTGCACCTTGTTAGTGTGTGTGTGAGAAAGATATTAATCAGTAAGGTTAATAACTAATATTAATGACATGCGGCCCGATTTCGACAGTCTATTGAGCAAGGCCTAATGCGCAATAGACTGTGGGCATGTCCAAGTCAACTTTTGCTATTATGATGGTGGAAAAACGGTCACTGCACCGGCGCAAGGTCGAAAAGAGTTGGACTTACTCTCTGAAGTAGTCATGGGTGTGTTATGGGCGTATCATTCAATAAGCCAATCAGAGAGTCATGTCCCATCTCTTTAAAAGCCAGGTGCGCTTTTCGCCTTAGCGAGTTGCTATTATGACGGCGGATTTTCCAAGTGCCAAGAAAGAACACTTCACAGGAGAAGAAACTGATCTGCTCGTTCTTCTACAGATATTCTGTAAAACATTTTGGTATTAGTTATCAGGTTTCCTTACTTTGAGTAATTAACACCATGCTGATTTCACCTGTAATGCTATGACTGAACACAACCGTTTTAAAGAAACTAAAGTTGAAATTGGAAAATAAAGCTTTATTCCGGTGGACCCTCTGCCTCCACCGTCTCTCGATCCTTCGTCCAATAACATTCTCCATTTGACTGTGCAAAATGAGAATATATGAACACATGCACCGATATTTAACTGAGGAGTTCAACAAGAAATGTTCTGTTCCACTTACATAATTTTGCATCAAAGTACGAAAGTCGATTTGTTTCTCTCTCTCTCTCTCTTTCTCTCTAGTCTGGAGCAAACAAAAACTAGGCTGTAAAGCATTGTTTGGTCAGAAGATAATCTTATAGGCAACATTACACATTGCTGTAATAATCAGTAGAAGTAGAGGTTGCATATCAGAGACAAAACAAGGTATAATTCAGTTGTTGTTTTCTATCTAAAATTGTCCTTATGTTCTGCGGATGGGATCTTGGAATACTTTGGTCTCCACGACGCTTCACACGTACCTGTCGTCGTCGTTGTTGTTGTTGTTATTTGCCATGTTTTCAGACAGTCAAATCAGCTTCTTGTACTAACCTTAGCCTAATACTTATATTAATACCCGAATTTCGCTGTTCCCATTTCTGATGCAATATTTCAGAATGTGCATCAAATACGTTTATGGAAGCATGTCTAACTCGATGTTTTTCACTTGAAATAACATAACATTATCACAGAGTAGATGCAAGTAGGGGTCAGCCGGAGGTAACTGCTGCTGGAGCTACCCCATGCATCACCAGCCTACAGACAGACGAGTGGCACTCATAATGCTTATTTTTATAGAAGCTGTTAAATAATCACATCTAGATGTTGTTATATTGTGTTGTAATATCTGTTATTTTAGTCAGTTTTTGCACCTTTTGTACCGAGGCTGCTGAGAGTCCCAAGTCGACACCACACATATTGGTAGAAAGACTCCCGAAAGCTCCTATTAATCGCTACATGTAGTAATCAAAAAATAGTACTTGCTGGGTCTCCAGATTGTTATCCATCACATCAGAACATTCCTTTTATTTAATAATGCACAGTTTTCAATAGCAGGGGGTTTCTGGTCTGCCAGAGCCTGACATTCCTCTCAAACAAACATGACACCATCTTGTCTGGAGTGTGAAGGGAAAGGCGAGAGGTAAACAGTTTGTTGTTCTTCTGAGAACCAGTGATGTCACAGGTTCCAGGTACTTTAACATAAAAGAAAACCCAAGAAAGGTGAGTTGAGTAGACAAGAGCTGGTACCATGTAATGGAAAAGCAATTTATCTCAGTGTTTTATTCTAAGCCTATTCTAATACGATGTGGACAAAAAATTTAACTTTCACTGCTTATATTACTAATAGTTGCATTTCAGTTTATATGAAGAGATAGATAGATGCCTGTAAACCATACGGAAACCATACATGATATATACTTTGCAGAATGTTTGTATTCAGGTTTTTTCATCTGTCTCAGAGAATATCTTTAAATGTAAATTATTACATTTTGAGGAAAGGTTCTGTTACAATGTGCTCTCTTGCAACAAATATTTTAATGCTTTTGCTAATTAACTGTATTAAAAAGGGAAGATATTCCATTTATTTTTCTGTGCATCAAACATTCACTTTCAGTTTGCTGATGACATTTCATGCAACTTACTGAAATTACTAGTCTTGTTTGTCAGTTGTTTCATTTTCAATTCAGCTGCACTAAATACCCAAAAGTGTTTGTCACAATATTTTAAGGCTTTTCTTTGTATATTGTTCGAAGTGCAGGTCTTGCAGGTTTTTGCCTTCATGCAAGTAAAGGGGTTTAACTTCAGTTTTGTTGTGATCTTTCAGTTTTAACGTGGAGACACTTAACCGTTTCAGGTGACGATAACTCTGTTGGGTGCAGAAGGAAACAGTGAACCACATCACCTGACTGATCCAAAGAAAACTGTGTTTGAGAGAGGAGCTGTGGATCTGTTCCTGCTTACTACACCTTTCTCTCTGGGAGACCTGCAAGGCATCAGACTGTGGCACAATAATTTAGGAAGTCATCCTGCCTGGTAAGCAAATACATAAACGTCAAAGCAATTAAAAAGCATCCTCGGAAGAATAACTGTCCAACTCTCTCGAGACTATTGTAATATAACAATAGCCATGGCAATACTTCTATTGTAACCCACTACTCCCTGTAATGTGAATACAGTCAGATTATCTTGAACATCACAAATGATCACCTGCTCTTCTTGTCAGGAGAACAAAGACATCAAAGTTGTCATTTCATTGTTAGATCAACAAATCATTCCCTCTCTTTGGCATCTGTTTGGCAAACAATTTAATCATTTTAATGTAACTTCTGATGCCTGAGCTGTCAACTGTCTTGTAACTATGAATTGTAAGACTCATTGTCACATGAATAAAGAGCATTTTACATCTTTTTTAAGTCTTTACTCCACCTCCACCCAGGTATGTAGGAAATGTCATGGTGCTGGATTTACAGACGGAGCAGAAATGGCATTTTGTATGCAACTCGTGGCTCACTGTTGACATAGGTGATTGTTCGCTGGATAAAGTTTTCCCTGTTTCGACAGAGATGGAATTGAAGAGGTTCAGGTAAGGCAAAAGCATTGAAGTGCTGGACAAGAAAATTATATAAGCTATACAAGCACACTGTTGTGGTCCACAAGCTGAATGTGAAACAGTGTTTTCATTTGAATTTAGATGATGAGAACAAAGATCAAATGCAAATTAAATGCAAAGCTGGTTTGTATATCTGCTTGTTTTCTGCAAGCTCCGTTTGTGAAATATGGCAGACAAATGGAAACCAGCATCAGGATACAGCTCATCAGGCTAGCAACGTTTGACGTGTGTTTTGCTGCATAACAGCAGAAATCAGAATTTAATTGGGTGTTATTTACAACAATACTGAGAAAAACACAACCCATACAGTGCTGAGATTTACTCAGTTATTTATTGTAATTTTTTGCCAAGCACAAAATGTGTTGATAAATAAAATAATGTAAGGCCACAAGGGATTTAAAAATTCAACTAAAGGCCTATCAGTGAACAGTACACTAAGCTACAGACTATTTCATGTTTTATTTTAAATGAACTACATTGAGGTGGTAATTTACTGAAGATTCTTTGAGGCACTCATGTTTCAGCTGTAGACCTTTAATAGCAAAGAAATGCCCGAAAAAAGATTGAAAATGTGATATTTATCCATCACTCTCCATCAACCTCATTTCACTATCACACCCTGTTTTTGCTTTTATTTTATAGTAACTTGTTCTTCATGAAGACATCCAAGGATTTCAATGACGGACACCTCTGGTACTCTGTGATCAGTCGACCGCCAAGCAGCAACTTTACTAGTGTTCAGAGAGTTTCTTGTTGTTTCTCCCTGCTGCTGTGCACCATGCTGACCAGCATCATGTTTTATGGCATCCCAGCAGATCCCTCTGAGCAGACCATGGAGCTGGGTATAACTCATTTTCATAACCCTTCCATTTACTCGAAGAAAAAGACTGGTCAGTGCAGTACTGACTGTGGATCTTACATCTGGGTTGTTTGTATGAGGCTTTTTTGTGCCTTTAGAGCTCTGTTGTCCGCTTTATGACCTTGTAAAGTCACCGAAAGTTTAGTGCACATCTGTGTTTTTAAAAAATTTGGAAATAAAAAACAACTACATGATTACCAGTAACACAGAAGTCCAAGAACAGCATTTAAAGATAAAATCCATATTTATTTTCTCCTGGACAACAAAAACATTTCAAAATTGAGTGCACATCCTGTACAATCTCTTCTACCTCTCTTATCTTTCTCTGTTTTCAGGTCATTTTGAGTTGACATGGCAACAGTTCATGATTGGAGTCCAGAGTTCCCTCATCATGTTCCCGGTGAATATACTTATTGTCACCATCTTCAGATACACTCATCCCCAAGAGAGTTCTTGTTGCAAGCGCAAAACACAAAAATCAGATGTCCTTGAGCAGATTTCCTTCTCTCAGACTGTCGGTACTAATGAGACTCTATCAGCTGTCATCAAGGTAGGTACTTCATTTTGTTTTGAATATTTAAAGGTTGAGTCAGTAGCATTTTTCTAAAAAACAAAATATAGACATACGAAATTTATCCTGCTCATTCATCCCTAAAGTAGACTGTATCTGCAGAGCCTCTGCCCTCTGTCTTTATTTTCATGTTTTGGTTTAAACTGGGTGTTTCTGGGTGTGAGTAGGAACATTTCCCCCATCCAATGACAGCATGCAGATAAGTTTGGGAATGGATAAAACATTTGCAACTGCATGTGTTCAGCCTGGAAAAAATTGATGGTGCAAATGTAGCAGGACGGAGATATAGCTTAGAGAGACAAAGCAGCGAGCGGATAAAGCGCGTTAAAGAACAAGGGTGAATCTCGGTATAGCTCTCACCCACTTTTGCGGAGTTAGCCTGCTTTCTGTTGGATAGGTAGGTGCCAAATCTTGGCGGTTTGCTCGTGCTAGCTTGCTATGTAATCGACTTGTCCATTAAAACAAATGCAATATTGCCATGTAGCTTGTTGTGTAGGTACAAGTGGTATTCATATACGCCACCAACTTCTGGTGGCATTACGCCAGGAGGAGGTGCCCAATTTGAAGGTTGTGTATACAAGTTAAAAAAAGAACAGCAGAGGCTCACTTTAAAAAAAATATTTAAATCAGGTGCTGAACCAAAAACAATGTACTCAAGAGAAGAAAGGAGGTCCGCACACTGAAGCTCCCAGTGTAGAGAAAATGTATTTATCCATTTGTAACATTATGAGCGTCCTGTTCTTCATCACCTCTTCCCTCCTTTTCTATGTTTTAAAGCTGCAGTGAACAAATGCTGCTGACTCTGCCTTTAAGAGCTGCTGAATTAGCGTCTTCCAAATGTTATCAAGTTTTTGTGGACTATTACACTTCACACATGTTAAAAAGTAATACATTTCTGTAAATTTAGGGAAAATATAATACAATTTCTTTGAGAGTTTTCTATATGAAAACGTTTCTGAATATTTCTCCCTCAGGACATCATAAGAATTGCCCATTCACTCTCGAAGACCGTGAAAAACAACACATCAAGCAAAGAGTACGAGTTTGGGCCTGAACAACAACCTGATATCAACACTGTTCTTTCTGTGGTGGAGGACGTCATTAAACAGAACAACAAAACCCATGAAACCCTCCAGTCGAAAACTCAGAACCTTTATCAGTCCCAGGCACCAAGTATGTACCTGCTGTGGACAGTGAATACTCTGAAATTTTATAATTGGACGTCTTTATTGAGTTCAGTCCTCGTACAGTACAGAGTGAGGTTGATTTAGAGAGCTGAAGCCCTGTGACCTTTCCAAGCAAACATGTACTTTACTCAGTCCTCAAGGTTTTCTTCCAATATTAGTTTTAAGTGGGTTAGTCCTCATTTGAAGCCATAAATGTGCTTGCTGAAAGCATTTGTTCCATTTAATCACCTTCACTGTATCCTGAGAAGACACTAGACTGCTCAAACATATTTCATCTAGAGAAAAACATGTAAAGATAAGTGCGTCTTGATTTAATTGTCATGATGTGCATTAGGCCTAGATCTTTAAAAGGGACACATAAGACAACCGAAGTGACAGAGTCTGCACACTCATACTCCTTTTCCACAAGTCACAAAATTCAGGTAAACCCACTATGACCAGACCTTTGTGTTCAGTGGGAATGTGCACGCTTGCCTTGCACACCTGGGTCAATTTACCCTGCAGTACACAGGTTTCTCTCACCTCACTTTCCTCACCTCAGCTCAGCTTTTAATGTAAACGTGAGACCTGGGTGAACATGCTAAATTCTGACACATTTACCGATGCCCATCTTTTCCTTTTTCATCTAGTACATTGTGTCATCCAGGTGCACTGCCAGGATTTTAGTTTTTGATGGACTTAACATTTACAGAGGTTAGTTAGTTAGAACCTTTATTTAAGAACTCAGAGAGTCAATTGAGGGGAACCCTCATTTTCAATGATGCATGACAAAGACATAAGCAACAACAAAATAATCAAAGAAGGTAAATAAAAACAACAACAACAACAACAACAACAACAACAACAACAACAACAACAACAACAACAAAAACATTCAACCAGAGAGTCAAGTATAACAATTACAAGCAGGTAAAGGATGTTTTTCAGCAAAAACCCAAAATGCCCAAGTGATAAAAGAGGGTCCAGTTTTAGGTTATGTTGCAAATACTAACAGACATAAAGCTGAAAATTATTCCTGCTTGACTTGTGTGAGACAAGCTTTTAAACTGAAAGCCCAGTACTGCTCTCTCTCTCTCTCTCTCTCTCTCTCTCTCTCTCTCTCTCTCTCTCTCACTAAAAGTCAATCTAGCTTACCCTGCACACCCCTCTGTCTTCCTGCAATCAGTTTAAATAAATAATAATCCAGCCAGATCATCCAAGCCACATAGATCACTCTGTAGCTGTGGGAATTAGAGTGCAGTTAACTTTTGACACAACAGTTTGTTGCACCTGTGTCTTATATTCAACTATGAAGTCATTTACAATATTGTCTTATTATCAGTCTGACATATTTTATCTAGGCCTATCAGCATTAACGCACGCGATTAATTTGAGAAGCTGAACGTGTTAATGTTTTAAGGCAAATTGACCCCAGTGTGCAACTTTATGAAGTCAGAATTTATTTTCCTGAGCGCGCCTGTTTACCCGAGACAGCACCCTTGCTGTTTTCTTCTTGCCAAAACCAGTCACAGAGGTTCCAAACTAAGCAAAAGACAGATGAGAGAGGAGCTGACTGCAGTGAGTGTGGACAGGCATGTGTGTGTGGGTGTATCAACTCACTGTAGAAGAGGAAAGACAGGAGAAACATCAGCTGCTATCTTTAGTGCAGGAGATGCATATAAGGATATTCAGCATCAAAAGGCTATGTACTGACGAATCTAAAACAAAAATTAATGAAGTGGTAGTTAAGGTGGGGGCGTGTGTTGTCTAGGCAGCCAATTAAACTACAAGGGGCTGCAGGAAACACTGTGTAAGTTCAAAGCCTAATGGTTAGAGAAGCGGGCTTGTGTCTTAAGGGTTACAGTTTAACAGTTTCCTGCAGCTTTGCAGTGGCAAATAATGAACGATTAGTTGTACAGAGCAGTTCCTAAATTTAAAACTTGTGCTTTAACAATAAACTCTATTAATGAGTAGTCTAAAAAAAAGTTTAGAGGAAGAAAAAAGATCTCTTTAACCAATTTGTCATGCATTTCTTTATTCCAAAAACCAAACTTGAAGTACTCAAACTAGAAGTTGAGTCAAAGTATAGATACTTCTGGTAAAATATTACTCCACTACAGGTAAAAGTTGCTCAGTCAAAATTTTACTCGAGTTAAAGTGCGAGAGTAGTTGCTTTTAAAAAGACTTAAGTATTCAAAAGTACAAGTAAAAGCACATTTATTTTTCATATCAATGCATTGCTATGTTTTCACAGTGCATTTATAGAACCTTGTAACTCTCTGAAACCAACTAGCATGCACTGACCTGCTTGTAGAACGACTATGCTATGCAAAGCAGGGAGAAATGCAACCAAATCAACAAAAAGGACATCGCCCCCACCCCCACAGACCAGCAGATCTTTTTTTCTCCCCGTTCACTGAGGGAAGCAGGGTTTTACTTTACAGTCTTTTGCTGCAAACAAACTACATCTGTGCTTTCTAAAACTCACCATAGTTGAACCACTTGACTGACTAAAGAGGAACATAACACATAGCACACATTTGCCCTGTATTTTTCCTTGTTTGTGAAAAGCAATGGAAATCCCTCCAATGATTGGTTTTCTTTCTGTGGAGAACACAGCATGTGGCCAATTACATTTTAGTTAAAAAAAAAAAGAAGAAAGAAAGCTCTCACAGCCCTCCTAAAAATGTAGTGGAGTTTAAAGTAAAATACTTGTCTTTAAAATGTAGTGGAGTGAAAGTAATAAGTATCCAAAAAAGCAAACACTCAAGTAAAGTACAGATACTAAATGTACAGTATGTAGGTAATATTACTTTGTTACTGTCTATCACGGTCAAAAACGCCACACATGTATTTTGTTTTATTTCCCCCAAAATGTAAAACCAAACACTAGTATTTTAATTGGGATTAATCTTGATTAATCACAGAATTTAATGGTGATTGACTCAGTTGAATTTTTTTAATCAACTGACAACACTAATTTTATCATATTACTTCTACTCTGATATGACAACGAGTCAGGAACCTCCCGTTTGATTCACTGTGAGCAAAACAAACGTACTGTAAAGCGTTTTCACCTAGATCCAACCTTCACAAAGCCTGACACCGGGATTAATTTCTGTTACATCTTTTAGTCATTAATTACAGTTAATATTGAAGTTGACCAGCATTATGGTAAAAGTAATCATATCATTAGAGTCAAATTGAAGAGGTTTACAAAGTTTACTTGCCAGAACAATAGCCTACTGCATATCGTTGCAGCTAGGAATGTACAGACAATACTGTCTTTAAGTGTCCAAAATAAAAAAAGATGAAAGAAAGTGTCTACATCCTGTGTCCATTGTGGTAACAAAATTTGTGATTTTTTTTTTTTTCAAAAATAGCGCAAAACAAATTTTAGAGGAGCCATGCTTGTGTATAAAACCTACTGAAAAACATCAGAAAAAATTTCAGAGACACAGACTAGCCCAGAGTGGCGCAAATTAAGTATTTGCTCAAATTCTGTGGCTTTATGAATCTGAATCACAAATGAAAAGACACAAAAGGAAAAAAGAGAGAGACTCGACACACAGGTACCCTCCCACAGACACAGTTGCTGTATCTGTTGCTAGCATACAGCTCAGTTTGAGACAAATAATAGACAGCATAAAAATGGTGCTGATGCAGTTAACTTTGTGTTTTGTCCTAACTTACCAGATAACATGCAACATGTGCATAAATTCTCAAGAAATGCAACCAAAATAAAGAGAGAGACAGTTCATCCGAGTCAATATTCTGTACATTTTCAGAGGGAAGTGCCAGCATGGATCCTGAGTCAACATTGGAGGGTACTGAAAGGAAGAGTGACAAAACCCAGTATCTGTACCGGCAGCTGTGTCACATTGACAGAGAGCTGAGTCAGCTGGGATCCTCCAGCTTCCCATCACCTCACAGCTACAGCCAGGCCCTGCAGCAAGTCCAAGGCATGAAGAGCCTTCTTGAAGCTCAGCTCATCAGCAGCGTCAGCCTAGAGGAACATACAGAGAAGTACAAACCTCAATCATTTACAAGATAATGCGGATGGATTTTGCATGGGAAAGCCCATTACAAAAGTAGTTCTGCTTACATTACTGTACTTATTCATTTTTTCTCTCCAGAGTACACCATGACCTGGAAAGGGACTTGATAGCCTATAAAGTTTAGAATTAATCACCTTGGAAA
>JAQLOL010000007.1:1503406-1514221 GCA_029783665.1 Naso thynnoides | reverse complement strand
CCTTTTATTCTCTAAATATTCTCTCAAAATTGATTAAAACCAGAAATTTTACACTAGGGCTTCTAAAGGGGGCTGTATGGAAGTAATTAGTAAGATTATTTTCAATTTTTAATTTTTTTAATTATAACTAAATTATGCGGACCAAAAAACAAAAAAAAGTTAGCGTCATGTCATTGACCCAGGCTTTTTTCACACACGTTATCCACTCGCATACTGCTGTGTTGGGACAGTTTGTTTCCATGGAAGTTACATTACAAGTGACAGATTGGGATCAGTTAACAAACCTGACACATTCAGCTTTTTAAGCATGATTACTGTTGCTATGGTTACCAGCCCCTAACCCATCACAGTGACCTGAACTACCTGTGAGGTGAGCGCATGAATATTTTAACAGACGCATCCAAGCCAATCAGAAACATTCTTTCCGCAATGGAATTAACCCAATACAGTCGTGTGTGTGTTTGTGTGTTTGTCTCTCTTGCTGTCTGGATTTCTAACGTTAAGTGTATGTGTGTGTATGTGTAAGTATATGTGTGTCTGGAAGGTGAAATTGAGACAAATGCTGGAGGAGCCGAGTGGCCGCAGAGGCCCCTGATGTGCACTCCACCTGTCTGCTCTGCTTACAGCTCTCTGTGTTTGTGCGTGTGAGTGTGAGAGAGAGGATGCTGCCACACATTTAAAGTTTTCTTTGGGTTACTGTAATTATGTGTGTGTGTTTCTCTGTGACAGTATGTGTTTACATGTTGTGATTCCCCTTTGTTGTGTGTATGTTGCTTTTGATATGTGTTTCTCCATTTTACTCTGTCTGTGTGTGTGTATAAGTAAGCAGAGTTGGTGTAAAGTAAAAGAGACAGATGTACCAGAGAGAGCTCGCCTGCTTCAGCCTTGCTCACTTACCCTCTCTGTAACACACACATACACACACGCACACACACCAGGAGGTGGCTGTTATTCCAATGGTATGAGAGATAGATGGATAGATAGAGAGAGAGAGAGAGAGATTTCTAGTGAAAGAAAAGACCAGATTTTGAAGAAAAAAATACTCAGTAATGATTTTTTCAACATATATTTGGCATATAGCATTAGATACGTAGTTTTAATTCTGTGTCCATGTAAGTGTATTTTTCATTTTATGGGGTCTTTAAAATAAAATTAGATTTTATTTTTTCTTCATGGGCTCATGTTTGGTTCTAGAAGTCTCAAAATTGTTTTGATTTTGGGATGATAGATGGATTTATGTAAATTTGTTTTGTTTACATGACTTCAGCCTTCAGTACAAATGTAAACAACTTCCCGTCAACTAGAACTACAGAGTGCACTTCTTAAAATAAGTTTGCGGCTTGCACTTTCACTCCAGAAGGGAAATTCAGTTTACTTTTGTTCATTTTTATTGTTAAAATTAAAGACACTTGTTTTGAGGAATTTCGTTGTCCTTTGTAATATGTTTTTAAGAAGGAACATAAATCGATTAGATTGTGAATGGAGTTTGATGTAAAAAAAATCTGAGGTTTATTTTAAGGCCCTGCTCAAAGGACTTGTTGACTTGATTTGAGTACAGAATGTTAGCATACCTGAAGACCAAACATTTTGCATAGTCATCATAATCAGCTGCATCTTTCCATCACTGGTATGCGTTCCTTCATTCCCTGATCCAGAAACTAAACCAAACCTCACGTTAGCCTGATTAGAAAACACAAGGACAAACTAATGATCTTATATTTTCAGTTTGGAAGACGTGTTGTTGATATTTAAGGTCTTGTCACACCGCTGCGCAGCTACTTGCTGCCTCCAGTCATTTCAATGTGGGAAGGACAGCAGAGGGTAGGTGGTTTCAACCGCGACAGTAGGACCAAGAAGTAGAGGTTGAGCGATTCAAGTTCAAGTTTTTTATAGCACATTTAAAAACAGCCTTTGTTAACCAAAGTGCTGTACAAGGCATATTAACACACAGTATCAGATCAAGTACATTCAGACACAGACATATACGTATAAACAATTCCACAGCAAACATAACTGGGTGTCCCAGATTCAACCCACGTTGAAGGCCAAAGAAAAAAGGTAGGTCTTTAACAAAGACTTAAATCAACAAATATCTCCGGCAGTTTTTATGTGGGACGGAAGCATGTTCAAGAGCCTAGGTGCTGCTACCGCAAAGGCTCTGTCGCCTTTTGTTTTGTATCTTGATCTCGGGACCTCCATGAGAGGTTGATTTGATGACCTCGTTACCCTAACTGCGGTTTAAAGGTTTAAAAGGTCACATAAATAGGGTGGGGCAAGGCCATTTAAGATCTTAAAAGCAAACATTAAAATCTTAAAATCAATCCTAAATTTCACAGGAAGCCAGTGTAGGGAGGCCAGCACTGGTGTGATGTGGCCCCTTTTTCTTTTTCCAGTTAAAAGACGGGCAGCTGAATTTTGAATAAGTTGAAGCCGATGGAGGGATGACTGCCCCAGGCCAACATACAACGAGTTGCAATAGTCCAGCCTTGTTGTGATAAAAGCATGGATAATACACTCAAAGTCCTTTGAAGTCAGATAAGGTTTGATTTTGGCAAGGGGTCGTAGCTGGAAGAAGCTTGTTTTGACAACGAAACTCATCTGTTTGTCTAATTTGAATGAGGAGTCTAATATCACACCAAGACTTTTAGCAGATGGCCTATTTGAGCAGGTTAAGGGGGCAAGTTTATTAATTTTATTCAGGTCTTGCCCAAACACTACAATCTCGGTCATTCTTTCATTTGGATTCAAGAAATTTAGCTGCATCCATGTTTTTATGTCCACCAAACAGTTGATAAGAGGATTCAGAGACTCACTGTTGTTTTGTTTAAGTGGAAGATAAATTTGGATGTCATCTGCAAAACAATGGAAGGAGATGTCTTGCTTTTTGAAAATAGACCCCAAAGGTAATAAATACAGAGCAAAGAGAATAGGGCAGAGAACGGAGCCTTGGGGAACTCCACATGATAAAGGGGCAACAGAGGAGAACTCACCAAGGTAGACAGAGAAGGTTCTGTCAGCCAGATATGACTGGAACCACTTGAGGGCAGTACCTCTGATGCCAACACACTGTTCAAGGCGTGATAGAAGGATTGAGTGGTCCACAGTATCAAATGCAGCTGACAAGTCTAAGATCACTAAAATAGCAGGATCCCTAGCATCAGAGATTAAAAGGAGATCATTAAAAACTCTTAGAAGAGCCGTTTCAGTGCTATGGCATGATTTAAAACCAGACTGAAATTTTTCACAAATACTAAAATTGTCTAAAAAAGGCTGGAGTTGATTAAAAACAACTTTCTCCAGAACTTTAGAGAGAAAGGGCAACTTGGAGATTGGTCTGAAGTTGGAGAGTACAGAGGGGTCAAGGCTAGTCTTCTTGAGAAGGGGTTGCACAGCAGCATGTATAAGGGCAGTTGGATAGCCTGAAGTAATAGAAGTGTTGATGATGTTTATAATACTAGGACCAACAGTATTAAAAACATCTTTAAATAAGTTTGAGGGTATGCTGTCCAGGGGATAGCTCGTGAGACACAGATGATTAACAACCTCAGATAGTGTGCGAAAAGAAATGGGCTCAAACTGATCCAAAACAGCAGGGCATAATGGAGGAACAGAGGGGTCAGGGAGGGAGGTGGGTGGGAATCTGAGGGCAGCCACCTTATCAATAAAAAAATTCTGAAAGTTCTCACACAGTGAGAGTGATGGCACAACATTAGCAGGTGTGTGAGGATTAATAAGTGAATTAAAAATATTAAAAAGAGTCTGAGGCCTGTGCCTGTTATTCACATAGCTGGAAATGTACTGCGCTTTGGCAGATTTGACATCTCTCTGATAGTGAGATAAGCAGCTCCATAACATCTCAAAAGAGACTTGAAGCCTGTCTTTCTTCCACTTTCTTTCAGCCTGTCCACATGCACGTCTGCAGGCACGGGTGGTCTCGTTTAGCCATGGCTCAGAGTGTGGCTTTGGCTGTCTAAGCCTGAGAGGAGCAACAGAATCCAAAATGTCAGTAGATATAGAATTAAAAAGTAAGATAAGTTCATCCACACCAAGTCCACAGGTGTAATCAAAGTTGTAGAGCTCAGAGTCTATAAAGGCAGCAGGAAAGCGTGAGACAGTTAGGGAGTTGATAGCACACCTGTGACATGCAGGAGGACAGACATGGTCAGTATAAGGGACAGGGACAGTGAAATTGACTGGCAGATGGTCAGATGTAGGAGTATCACAGATTTCACTGATGGATACAGTTAGGCCGTGTGACAGCACAAGAACCAGTGTGTGACCTTTTTCGTGTGTGGGGCCAGATACAGACTGGGTGAGGTTAAAGGAGTCAATCATATTTAGAAAGTCTTTGACCAGAGGTCTGGTTGGACAGCACACATGGATATTAAAATCACCAATGATTAAAAAGTAATCATAACATAGTGAAATTCTTACGAGGAACTCAGCAAAGTCCTGGATGAAAGCCCTATTGAACCACGGTGGACGGTACACAACTCCATACAGTACGGTGGCGGGAGAGTTTGTCTCAAAAAGTTGTAGTTCAAAACTGGTGTAGCTGTTAGACGGGGTTGGCCTACAGTGAAGAGGATTTGAAAACAGATGCCAACCCACCACCTCTGCCTGTGGACCTAGGAGAGCTGAGAAACTCACACTTGGGGGAAAGAAGTTCTGAGAAGTCAGATAGCTCATCAGGACGAAGCCAGGTTTCTGTCAAAAACATAAAGTCTAATTCACGTGTGGTGAAAAAATCATTAATCAGGAAAGTTTTGTTCGAAAGCGACCTCACGTTGATTAGTGCCGTACGGAATGTACATTTCTTCCTAACACCCACATTACCTCTGTGAAGGTGGATTTTTAATCAGATTGTTATGATTACGATTTTGGTAATTAACAGATGGTAGATGGGGGTTGTATACAGGTGGATCGGTTAGTAATATGGACAGGGATGAGTGCAGTGCTTAGATCAGTGACAGGTAGAGCTGGAGTAACAGGTAACAGCGAAAAAGGAACTACAGCAGCAGCTATAGGCTGAGAAGAGGAGCCAGAGAGGTGAGTGGAATCTGGGGCATCTGGTCCCATAGCACTATTATTGTCACTCTGGACTGGTCCGAAAATGATGGTGTCCAAGAGCCTCTCAGCTTCCTGGATCTGGTAGAGGGTTGAGATCCTTCCTTCCAGCTCCTGGACCTTTCCAGCCAGGCGGGTGCAGCTGTCACAGCTGGGCGGAGAGGTAGCAGAGGCATGGATGTGGATATGATAGCCTGCAGGTGTACTGAAACAGAGGGAGGGAGAACAGCAGACAGCCAGGGAGCTATGTGCAGTCTCAGGTACAGCGACCTAGTAATAACACAGGAGGGAAACGTGCCGTGCAGGACACTTACTTGACAGGGCTCCGTCCAGTAGCCCACAGCAGTGAGAGCGCGAGACAGCAGCCCGAGGCAGGGGGGAGACTTACGGACGAGGGCCCAGAGACGGGGGCCGCTGATGAAGAGAAGCTCAAGTAAGCTTCCACTTGTGGTGGTAGCACTCTCCGGAGTCCTTCGTTGCAAGTCTGGGTTAAGCCGGCTTCTGCTGTGAGCCAAAATGGCCGCAGGAAGTATATCCAAATAATGAAGGGCAGTTTTACCCGTATGGTGGAGGTGGAAGGGCAGAAAAATGAGAATGAAGTGGAAAACCGGTGTCTCGGTGATGGTGGTGAGTCACAGAAAGCCGCACAAACTCAGAAGAATTTCCGCAATCGGGCAGTTCGATTGTTAAAAGCAACAGCCCGACTAAAAGTGGCACTACTTAAAAAGTGGAGGGTGGACTTAAAACGACTTTTAAAACATAAGAAACAAGTTTTTAAAAACGTTTTCCAGGAGAGCTGAACAGAACTGACGGGGAAATGTTGTTGCCAACATACACAGCGGCTTGCAAGGTTGGAGATCTTGATTCATTGATTTGGCTGATAGAACTGCGCCGATAGGACATTTTGGGATCTATTGGCATCCACCGATAGTGGAGGACCACTGATCGATTGGCACTGAAAGCTTTATTTTGCCTTGATCTGTGCTCTGTCGGACCTTCTCTGTGTAGCTGTGTTACATGTGCGCTTGGTTTAAGTTGCACTTAGTGCCTCACAGCCTTTAGTGTGTCATAACCCAACAGCCAAACACAAACAGCATGTGGTCATATAAGTGGAAGTTTTGCATGGAGAGAGTTGAGGAGAAGCACTATGTCAAGCAGCATACTTGTTTACAGCAGTAAGAACAATAAAGTTATTTATCTCTTCCCTCACTTTCATTCACCTGTCCGTATCAGCAGTCTCTGGTCTTTCCGTAAATCTGTTTTTCTCCTGCATCATTCACTCTGCTATTCGCTGCTCAGCTGAATCAAAGAAGCCAGTAATCAGCTGTACATGCCGCTGTTAGGCTAATTGATTGATTTTAAAGAGAAGAGAAAAGACGAGGAGAGAGCAAAGAGCTCCGTCTTAATTCCTCAGTGCACACCTCTTCATATTTTTATGAATTAACACACCTTAACGGATGAGAGCAGCTCATGTTTTAACTTATAAAATAAGTTTGATCTGTTTTGTGCTGTAGCACACGTGTCAGGAAAGCATCTAAACACAAAGGCTGCTGACACTTCATATATTCACATCAACAACTCACACAAAGCATCTAAACAACATACTTTAGCCCTAAATGGGTTTACCTGATAATGTCATCACGATTTTAATTGTGAGATGGATGAACACTGAAGAAAGCAAAACTGACTGCAGATTTCAGATTATCTGTCTTGTAAAAGGAGAAAAAATGCAACTATCGCGTTTTAACACTCCAGTAAACACAGAAAAAGTTTCACTTTCTCCATGTGCTCTGTATGTGTGTGTGTGTGTGTGTGTGTGTGTGCTAGATGGACACTGCCTGACGTACAACAGCTGTCTATCAAAGACAATTAACAGATACCCTCCGACATGTCAAGGATCATTTGGACGGGTTTTATAATGAAAGATCTTCAGAAATGTAAGTTATTTTATTATTGAACAAGCCATTTGGTTTTTTTTGGTACAGCAATATGATACAGGTTATTTAATTCTAGATTTTGGGACTATCAGCTGATGAATTGGTTATCAGCTTTTTTTTTTACTGATTCAGACCCGAGAGTATTGGTTATTGTCAGAATCCACTATTGGACGACCTCTACCAAGAAGCGGTTGCTACCCACCTGAATGCGCACAGATTTTGCCTTACCGCTCAGTGTTCACTGTGTTGAACTTGCGGTGGCAGTCACTGGGTGGCAGCCATTAAATTAAAGAGGCTGGGCAAAGCAGACCTTTGGTCTTCAGCGAGAGGATGCTAGTTAACCTTAGCACCCATTCGCTAAGGACAAAATTTTTTTCTTTATTTTTTTTCTTCTTTATTATTAAGTACTTTATCAAGTACCTATGTGTTCCTTTCTCATTGCTGGAAAAGCAGCAGGATGAAAGTTCGATACTTATTTTTTTTACTCCATTTGTTTGAACAACACGGGACACAGCACTGCAGCACAGAGCCGATTGCAGGCATTGTGGATCTGAAAACACGTGGAGGAGCCCGCAATGTCTGACAATGTCAGGCAGATAACGTTGTGTTCAGTTTTCACCCACAATGTTGTTTTCCGAGCTGTACAACACAGCTTGACTGTCATACAAGGAACCAAAAGAAATTCTTTAAATGGCATAACATTTCTGCCAAACAGATAACAGTTAAATAACCTAAATATGTAGAAATCAATAGGTACTTGTGCCTTGTGTGTACTACTGTTTCAACGCCAAGTCTTTCACCAAAGCACCTTCCTGTCATTGCTGCCACGGACCACAGCTTTAACAGCTGCTTTTAAAAATGTCAGCTTTTGGAGGAATCAACGCCTCAGAAATCTCGCCTCTTCTCCCAGCTGTGCGCCGAGATGGGAGCCGACCACCAAAGCCTGATCATCCACACAGAGGTACGCTGGCTGTCACGGGGGAAAGTCCTATCCCGTCTTTATGAGCTTTGGGAAGAACTTTTGGAATTTTCACGTGAACACGCTGTCCCACATAAGGACAAGCTCGTGGATGAGAGGTGGTGTGCCAGGCTGGCTTACCTTGCCGACATATTTGGGCATCTCAACGAGTTAAACGCCAAGCTTCAGGGCAGGAATGAAAACATTTTATCATCCACAGACAAGATTCGGGGGTTTATAGGCAAACTTATCCTGTGGCGCGAGGCTTTGGAACAGGGTTCCATGGACATGTTCCCGCTGGCATCAGCTGCGCCACAGGCAGCTAGGGAGCGTGCTGTATATGCCGAACACCTTCAGACTTTAAAAGAGAGGTTTGAGTGCTTTTTTCCATGTGTGGCTGACATCGAGGACTATGACTGGATCCGAGAACCATTCAACCAGGAATCCTCAACAGAAAAGCTCACTATGAAAGAGAGAGAGGAGTGCGCAGAGCTCCATGCGGACCGCACACTGAAACTCAAATTTAGTGAGCTCCCACTGGATCAGTTTTGGTTGGCCTCTGCATCAGAGTACCCAAACATCTCCCACCACGCAATTGAGCAACTTCTTCTTTTCCCCACTACTTACCTGTGTGAGGTGGCGTTCTCTACTCTGGCTTACATGAAGAACAACAGGAGGTCACGGCTCTCTGTTGAACAGGACTTGCGAGTGGCACTCTCCTCAGTGCCACCGAGGATTAAAAAAATCTGCGCGCACCGACAGGCACGTGTCTCACTAATTTGTATAGGCAAAATATTTACAATAGCACACGTTTCAATGCTGACATAAAATGTTACATTTATAATTTGTAGTTCAGGACAATGGACAGTGCAGCTTCTTTGCATTGATAGTTCTTTGTACTTAATTTCTGCTGAGTTTTGCCTCGTTTTTAATTTTGTGACCTGTCTGGTTTAAATGGGTGTGTTGCTGCTTTGATGAAGCCTAATTTGATGAATTTTCAAATTAATTGTTGAAATATTTTGTTTATAAATATTTCATGAGTAATAGAGTTGTCTTTGTCATATTTTATTTGGCATTAGTAAATCATTATGCACATTTACAGATATTTTACATGATATGAGTGATAACATGTGTTATAAAGGCTATTTGGCACAATAGGTGTGCCTTGAGATTTTTACTTGTCCTTAGGTGTGCCTTGGGCATTAAAAGTTTGGGAACCACTGGTCTAGATGAAGTACTCAACTTCTCAGAGTTTTGTCTTGATAGCTGAAATTTTTACATTAGTTCGAAATCTGCCTCCACATGCAATGCCGGTGATTGCCTACGTCAGAGTGAGACCATCTATAAATTCTCACCTGGCAGGTAGCTCAACAAGATCAGGACCTGCTTTTAGTGTCTGAGGTTGTGAATTTAAGACCCAGGAGAGGCAGAATGAACACACTGATGCCAACTCAGGCATTGTGTTGTCTGCATTAGTGACACACAATATGAAATAATATGAAAGGTATTTCAAATGATCATGGTATGTTTCTACAGACCGACTCTCATGTATTTGTCATTTGTCTTCCTCTCATACTCTTTCTTCTTACTCCCCTTCTTCGCGTTGCTGCTCAAAATGCCCTTTCTACGCAATTCTCCATAGGCTCATTCAGCCTAAACGTTAGCCTTATGCACAGTTTGTCTTCAGGGATTTCTGTAGCCCAGCAGTTTTACTTTTTGATGTTTGAAATCTGCCACATGCAACCATGGTGAGTGAGCGTAAAGCCATCTATGGTTTCATGTCTTGCAGATAGCTCAGTGAGATAATTACTTGCCCTCGGTGTCTAAGCTTGAGAGGTCAAGACCCTGTTGATGCAGAGTGAGCATGGTAATGCTTATTCAGGCATTCTGTCATAAGAATTAGATACACATGACTTTGTCATTTTTCTTCCTATTTTCAGTCTTCCACCTTTTCTTCCTCCTCCTTCCTCCTCAGAATGCCCCGCCCTGACTCACTGCTGCACAGCATGCTATGATTTCTTTCTAGATTCCTTTGTTACTTTCCCCACAATTTTCTTCTCATTTATATTTTTCCTTTTTCCTTCATTTCATCCTTTCTTCTCCAGTTCTTTGACATTCTCTTTTCCAATTTCTTCCGTCTTTCTGCTTTCAACGCTATTGTTTTTCTTTCTTTTATTTCTCCATCATCATTCTGCTTGCCTTCATGCTCTTGTTTGTCTTTCTGAATCTCTTTCTTCACCACATCCATCCATCTTTCCTTCCTGTTCTTTCTTTTCAACCTTTTTTAAAAACTTTTTTTCCATTTCTGTTTTTGTCTTACCTCCCTCTGTTTTTTGCTTCCTCTCATCCATCAAATTCACCCTTCTATCCCTCCCTCTCTCTCTCTCTCTCTCTCTCTCTCTCTCTCTCTCTCTCTCTCTCTCTCAGCCTCAGTTTGACGGTGGAGGTGTGATGCGTTCTGATGTGGTTTTTCTTTCTCTCCCATGTTGCATGAGTCGACTCCTGGCGTGTCGCTGACTTTGTTCAACTTTCTCTCTTTGATGACACACTTCTCTCTCCCCTCACCTTTCCTTTCTAACCTACTTTCCACCTTCCTTCCAAAGAAAAAAAAGCAAAACAAAAAAAACAAAAAAACCCCACAATATAGATTCTCTCCATGTCTTTTATTTCACAGAGAGCTCCTTGAATTCAATAATTTAACTTTTTTTCCTATTTTGTCTTTTATTTCTCTATATTTTATCATCTACCTGTGTCTTTGTCTGCCAGGAAACATGTTAATAATTGATTGTATAGCTTTCTATGGTGTGTGTGTGTGTGTGTGTGTGTGTGTGTGTGTGTGTGTGTGTGTGATGA
>JAQLOL010000007.1:1450393-1464796 GCA_029783665.1 Naso thynnoides | reverse complement strand
ATTGTCTTTGGAGCGTCTGCCCCCCTCCCTTCTTTCACATAATGGTATGATCCTAGCCTGTCCTCGCATGTGATTGGTCGCATAGTGTGCTCATCAAAACAAGCACCCGCACCTGCCTGCACAGATGTCTTTGTGTAATCCTCATATGCTTTGCGACAGCCATGTTGTCCAAGGTCACCTTTGTAATGCAATAAATGAGACGATGATATTTTTTTATATGCAAAAGACAAACAACAACACATCTTTACAATGCCTAAAAGTCATAACTTGCTTAATTCAGTGTGACTAACCAAGCATAATGGCAGTCCACAGTCCGACATGTAAAAGAAGGTACTTAGTCATGTGGTCAGCGAAGCCTTTACAGTAGTACTCGTTGGAATCACCATCTGTGTCCAGAGTAACTTTGGAAACCATTTCCCTGTAGCGCTTTCCAAAGTTGTTGTTTCCTTTGAGTTCTGACAGGTAACAGTAAGAATGTGATAACTGGTGTGTTTAGATATATTTTCCTGGCATAAATGCAGACAACCCACCAACCAGACTGGGTTCCAGTGTCTTCTCTTTAGTAAAAATTAAAAGAAAAGTAACATCTACATTCTAAGATGTTTCTGTTCTGAACTTTTGGACTAGTCACTAGTACCCAAAAAAGGGATCAGTGTCTACATGAACACATTCCTGTAGCACCAATTTCCACTCAGACAAGTAACTATTTTCTTTAAATTTATTCACTAAAGTCAGATCATTGCCTGTGTTGTTTATCTAGTGTGTGAGTCAAACTGTTAATATAACTGTTCTGATACAACCCGGCTTGTCATTTACCTTTAAGTCCTTGGACTTGATTTTGGACTTATCAGTGTCTTCCGTCTTAATTATTTTTTTGTCAGCCATGACTTCAGGTTATCAAAATGTTTTTCCACGTTTGCACCTCTGCATGGACTAGAAAACACCACTGCTGTACTTTTCACAATATCATCAAGGTCCTCCAAAGTACTTGCAGTGGTGAGGAGACCAAAAATATGCATTGCAAGATGGTAGTGTTTCTTTGCACTGTGGGATGAAAAAAAAAGTGAACACTGTATTGATGTCCAGGAAGTATATTTAGCTCTGGAACCTGCATTAAACTATAAGATGATTTATGTGACTAAGTGCAGTTTTTAAGACATGCAAGTGTACGGGATATTACCGAGTACATCATTGTTTGCAGTCTACAGGCAAACCAGAAGTAAGGAAAGAGCCTTCTAGTGTGTGTTTAATTAAAAAAGTACTTTCTACCAGTATTATTATCAGTTGTAGACAGGAGTTTGGGTTGGCTCTCTTTTCTTGTGTCTTATAATAACCTGGTAAGAGCGGAGATTTTATTGATACAGCAAGAGAAAGACATTCAACCTGCTGATGTATTTTCTCAAGTGCATATAATTTAGACTTATGTTAAACATCAGAATAGTTTAAGAAGTTCTTCTGACATAAGTAATATTTCCACTATTGGTTAAATATTACTAACAGATTATCATTACTTGATATAGGCAAAACAATTCTTTGTATAATAAGTGATGCTTACTACTTTCGGAACATGTCCTTGGCATTTTTCATGACATGGCTAAGGCGACGATGGAGAATGTGAACATCAAAATCTGCTTGTGTTGTTGTTATTATATAATAATTCTGTTTAATGCTTCAAGCTGATTTCTTCACTGTCAAGATAAATACCTGCCCCTGACCCCCCTGAGGCTCTACCCCTTGAACTTTCTCTTGTGTACACTCATAATGCCTCACATGCTATTCAAACTTTTTTGGAGCATTTTTCAAAGTCAACCAATACTTTAATTTCCTAGAGTACAATAAAGAATCAAACATCAATCAATCAAAACCTCTTCTAGTTTAAAAAGGTTTTGTAAGCCTGACATGTCAACCATCTGCACTCTTATATGCACTCTTCTCCAGAGAACAAACAGCCGCTAGGCCCTTCGATCAAGTGACATCTTGCATCTCTCTGTTCCTCGAGTCCGGACTGATACAGGAAAAAAAAGCTTTTAGCTTTTCGGCTCCCTCTGCTTGGAACACCTTTCAATCGGAGTTAAAATTAGCAAATTTGATTTCACTGGGAGCTTTCCGTTCTATCCTAAAAAATCGTCAACAGAATTCCATTGAGCAGTGCTTGTGTTTCTTATTGTCATTGTAATCTTAATGTTTGTACTTTTACTGATCTATTGTTATAATTATTGCTGATCTATTGTTATAATCGTTGTTTGCTGTAAATGCCTTGACGTGTGCTGCTGCCTTTCTTGGCCAGGTCGCTCTTGTGAAAGAGGTCTTGACCTCAATGGGTCTTTTATCTGGTTAAATAAAGGTTATAAATAAATGAAAAAAATTGCCCCATTACTACAGGGTGGCCATGGGTCCTTTAAAAGTCTTTCAGTGTCTTAAAGTGGAAACAAAATAAGGAACAAATTGAATGTAGTTTGATTTTTACCTAAGGTGAGATATGGCAACAATTTCAAACTTAATTTTTTATAGTATTGCTGGAAAACCAGAAAGTAATTCACTCTTGCGCCAATAGAGTGCAGCCATCTTCAGACAAGCTAAGTGGTGATGTCAGTGGAGTGGTTCAGGTGCTGCTTGTGGGGAGGACAAACATTACATCCCGGTGTGGATGAACCTTCCTGGCTGTTTTGATGGACAGATTGGAGTTTGGGATTACTCATACGAACATGAAAACACAAGAGAGGAACCATCATGAAGGTAGTGAGAAGAAGACTAACTTTATCATCTCTGAATGATGAGGGAACTCTTCGTTTTCAAAATAACGTTAATGTTACCGTGTTACTACGTTACTTTAGAAGCAGCAAGATCTTGTTGGTGTCCTTACATTAGGAATAAAACGACTGTTTTGTTCACTGACAAATGGATGGACACATGTTTACCGACCCAAAATGATGGCGTGGTTGGGCTAATGTTAGCTACATTAGCTGCTGACATAATGTTATATTATAGCCGTTAACATTAATCTTTCCATCGGTTTGGGTTGGTAAACATGCACCCATCCATTTGTTAGTAACAAAACAGTCTTTTCATTCTTGAAACCACCAAGATCTTGCTTCTTCTAAAGTGACAGATTAACGTAGTAATGTTAACGTTATCTTGGAAACGAAGAGCTCCCTCCTCCTAAAGAAAATTAGCTTACGTTTACTTCTCGCTACCTTTGTAATGGTTTCTCTCTCGTGTTTGCATGTCCATATGAGTAATTCAAAACTGAAATTTGTCCGTCAAAACAAATGAGACCCGGCGTTGCAGCGTATGTCCCCCCATTGACAGTAAGTCCCCCGCAAGCAGAACCACTACACTGACGTCACCGCTTAGCTTGTCTAAAGATGGCTGCGCCCTATTGGCAAAAGAGTGAATTACTATCTGGTTTTCCAGCAATATTATAAAAATTATAAAGTTTGAATTCAGTGCCATATCTAACCTTAGGTAAAAATCAGAACAACCACATTCATATTACTCCATATTGCATGTCCACTTTAAATAAAGTTAACTTCATTGTGATTAGTTAGTGTAATCATGTAAAATTTGGTGTAAGGTAAGAGACAAATATTGCTTCTACTTCTTCGACTGAAGCCTATCTTTGATAATGTTTTTTTAAACATGCCGACCCCTCCTAGCCCACCCACCCAGCAAAAGTTTTTGTCAAAAATAATTTTTAAAAAAACCCTCTGTGGTATGGAAAAAGGTATTGAGTATTTTCCTGAATATCGGTATTGAGTTTGAAATGCTAGTATCGTAACAATTTTGGTAGTTCCATCGCAGGTTTGGTCTTAAATTTTATATAAAATGGTATTTAAAAGGTCTTAAAAAGTCTTAAATTTTAACTTGCTTATATCTGTAAACACCCTGTTCCTCGATTCCATCCATGTTTTCTTCATCGTAGAAATCATAGGGCCCACTAGTGATTATTGTTGTAAAATGTAAACTCACCATGTGTTAAAAAGACTACAAGCACATTTTAAAACACAGAAGAGGGTTTGAACTCAAACTATCTGTCGTTCTTCAGGAAGTGGACATAAATGAGAGACACTAACTTAATTCCAAACATTTAAAACCATCTTAATCAGACTGTGACGAACAGTGAATGAATCAGATTGCTTGTTGTGATGGACCCAGTTATACCAGTGGATTTGTCCACTGTGTGCGTGGGGCACCACAATCATTTAAACCTAGAACCACACTTTTATGAAAGTGTCTCTGATCCACAGAAGTTCTCTCAATGTGTCGTATTTATAAAACTGATATGATTCAGTCATGTAGTGTCGTGTTTGCAGCAGTTATTTGGGGGGAATAAATCATATTTTTTCAAGGATGGAGGGGGTTGTGTGACTTCCATTCCCCATGGAATTTTCAACCATGCTTTCACACACACACACACACACACACACACATATATATATAATGCACACACGCACGGAGCAAGGTGAGACCTGTTTCACCTTGTATAAGACCCCCCCACGCACACACACACACACACACACACACACACACACACACACACACAATAACAGTCAGCGACAACAAAACAATTACAAAGAACAAGGCCACACAAACATGGACACACACAGAGTTCAGGAGGATATTCATTCTTTAGGGTTAGTCAATAAAAGAGAGAGAACACACACACACGCCTACACAAACAAACACACAACCCTAAGAGTGTGTTTTATGTACTCTACATGTTCTGTGTGTTCTTGTGTGAGTACTTGGGAAATTAGGAAGGACAATCTGAGTGCATTTTAAGTTGTGTGTGTGTATGTGTGTTTGTGTATTGTAGTGTTCAGTACAGCTCTGCATGTTTACGTAATTTTTGTGTGTTTGTGTGTATATGTGTGTACGTGTGTGTTGTTCCAAATGATGACTCCATACTCTTCATATGTGATCCACTGAGAAAATACCTTTTTTTCCCCCTCTTTCCCCTGTCTGTAATTAACTTTGTCTCTGATGACTTTTTTCTTTTCATTCCCATCTTTTAGTTCTGTTATTATCAGCTATGGTATTTTTCAATTCATCTTATTTTTAATTTTTTCTAAATTACTGTACAAAGATTTATTCCAGAAATAGTCATGAAAATGTTGCAATTTCTTTTTTAAACATAACATGAAATTTCTGCTCAAACTGTGAATAAAACAGAACTTTATTTCCATAACACGAGTACAACAGACTTAAAATGTGATAAACTGTGGAAAAAGACAGAAGCAGCAAGCAGGTATCAGCTGTTTGGATCCAGTCTGTTGTATATTATCAAAACTCCCTGAGTGTGTGTTTGTACACGCGCATGGTTGTGTGTGTGTTTTCCCAACTCATTTCACCTGCTTTCTTCCTCTCTTCCTTTTTATCTTTTAAATACCTTTGTACTTCCTGTCAGCTCATTTTCTTGTTTTTGCTTGTATTTCCTCTCTTTCCCATCTCCTTCACTCTCCTCCCTCATATTCTTAGGCTTCCTCTTGTCTTCATCATGTTTGTCCATTTTTGTCTCTCTCCTCTCTCATGTCTTCATATTCTTCGTTTATACCTGTTGTTTAAATATTTTTCATTCATCATCATTTATTCCTGTTTTCTATCTTTACTTCCTTCCTTCTCACTTAATGCCATTCTCCTGCTTTTTTCACATCTTTTCCCTTTTCTTCTCATTTGCCTGTTTCATTCATCCTACCCCACTTCTCCTGCATTTACAATCCTCTCTTTGTTTCTACATGCTCATTTTCTTTTTTCTCTGTCTTTGTCCTCTCCTCCTCTGTCTGTTGTCCACTTCTTCCTTTTGTTTTTATATCTTCCCCCCTCCGACTGCCTTCCTTCCCCTTTTTTCCTTCTGCCTGTCCTTCCCCACATCTCCTCCTCTTTTTTCCTTTATCACCTTCATGGCATACAACTTTTTCTTCACCTCCACCAAGCCGTCTCTTCCACTGTGTTAGCTTTCTCTCTCTCATCCCCTCCTTTTTATCCCTCCTCTAATCCTCCTCTATTCCACAAGTCCTTTCATTTTCTCATTTTCTTCTTCTTTCTCCTTTCTTCATTTTCATCTCTTTCTTATTCCTCTGTCTGCTTCCTTCCCCCATCCCCATCTTCCTCTAATCAGCATCCTCATCTTCCTAATGTCCTCCTTTCCAATCTCTCCACTCTTCTTCCTCTCTTCCTCTCATCCTCTCCCACTCTTCCTCCTTTGGTTCTACAGTGCTTCTTCCTTTTCTCTTCCTCTCCTCCTCCTCCTCCTCCTTGTTTGATCTTTATCCCCTCATCTTCAATGTCAGTGTAGTGTCTTCCCTTTTTCCTCTCGCCTTCTTT
This sequence comes from Naso thynnoides, assembly GCA_029783665.1. Classification (NCBI taxonomy): domain Eukaryota; kingdom Metazoa; phylum Chordata; class Actinopteri; order Acanthuriformes; family Acanthuridae; genus Naso; species Naso thynnoides. The sequence goes on along the minus strand of JAQLOL010000007.1, from coordinate 1,458,472 downwards.
TTCTCCCCTTTCTTCCTCCCTCTTCCCTCTTCCTACCATGCTCCTCCACCCTCCCTTGTTCTCCTCCTCCTCCTCCTCCTCCTCCTCGTCCATTGACCTTTGCAGTAATTGACCCATCAGTTGCTCTTCTACAGTTCAGTGTTGGAGGTTTTGACTTCCTGTCAGAGAGTCTCCACATCTGCTGCAGGACGCCACACAAACAACCATGACCTTTGGAGCATCCTGACACCCAGCCTGTGTGTGTGTGTGTGTGTGTGTGTGTGTGTGTGTGTGTGTTACACGACTGACCGCTCACCATTTCAGTGTGTGACTGAATGTCGGTTGGAATGTTTGTGTGAGAATTTACGGCTAAGTGTGTGTGGTTCATATGTGCATAGTGTGTGTGTCCAACAGTATGTGTGTGTGAGTGTTACAACTTCTGTGTATCTAACAGTCTGTTGTGTCTGTGCATGGGTGTGTGTGTGTGTGTGTGTGTGTGTGTGTGTGTATTTGAGTGAGTGTGTGTGACCCAGTCCGACACCTGGCTATTCATTATGCATGCAGAGAGCAGCAGACACCAAAATGCCACACTTCATGAGCCAGGCTACAATAAAGACACACTTTCTCTCTCTCTCACACACACACACACACACACACACACACGCTCACTGTAGTCTGCACACATAAAAACAACAAACACACACTGACACAGGTTTTATGCATTCTTTACTTTCACAAATACACATGTACATATTAAAAACTCACACACATGTACCTGCATGAATTCACATGCACACACACACACACACATACAAAGACACACTGGGTCATTCTTATCTTTGCTACTTTACATTCTGTATAAATATTTTCTCCCTCGGTTATTAAAATATAAATTATGGCTTTTTTTTATAAGACCCACAAACAGATTTATGGCTCAGTGTTGGAGCTCATGAGGCAGCAGGTGATGTGCGGTGTGTGTGTGTGTGTGTGTGTGTGTGTGTGTGTGTGTGTGTGTGTGTGTGTGTTCAGGGTCATTTCATATAGTTTTCCTGTGAAGATATTTCTTTTGTATGTGAATATGTAGTTCTGCAGTCTTTGATTTGCTTTAAGCTTTTGGGGCCAAAATCAATATTTACAATCAGATAAAACGTATTTTAATCTTCATTATTGACTCATGTGTCCGGATGTTTGGTCACTCACTCACGCTCACCTTGGCTCTGATTCTGCAAGGTTTTTCGTCATTTATATCTTTTTTTTTCTTTTTGTTTAAATCTACAAATAAAAGCAGAAACAAACTAGTTATGTCAGTGCTGAGGATTTTAATTCACTTGTGACTTTCAAATAACAGTTTTCTCCAAACATTACAGGAATTTATTTCAGAAGATTTGAAAGTTTATAATTTATTTGTGTCAGATTAGATTTCTATCAGAACCATTTTTTTCATAAAATTATTTTTCAAGATTTCAACACCAGAAGTTTGACTTAATGGTTTAGTGTCAGCTAGTGCTGTCAAAGTTAACGCATTAATGAAGCGTTAACGCAAATGAATTTTAACGCCGTTAATTTTTTTAGCACGTGATTAATGCGTGCACGTCTATCAATGCATTGCAAATCATTTTCTCCTAATAAAAGCCCAACCCTAATCCTGCTAGCTCATGAATGAGCAGCTGATGTTTGCAGTTAAGTGACAGTGAGCTGAAAGTAGAGTCAACAGCTCAAATCATGTTACAAACTAAGACTCTACTAAGACTTAATTACTTTGACCTACTTAGGTTACTCCTTCTCCATCGTCTCTCCATCACAGTTTGTCCTGCAGGTTCACCTTAGCCAACACCCAAGTTAGCAAGCTAAATAATTTTAATAGTTTGTTTGCTTAGCAACATCATTAATATTCCCATCCCGTAATGCTGATCTCTAACCAGCATTTCAGCGTTTTCCGCCTGCAGTCATAATGTAGCGCATGGCTAATGTGCATAAAAAGCACATGGCTAATTTGCATGTAAGCTAGCACATAGTCTTCAATCAAATATGTATCACAGTATTTTTCATTAACTTGGATTGCTGCAATAATAATAAACATTGATGTACATAAAGCGAGTATATCTTTTTTGGGGGGTGGGGGAGTTAGTTTTTTTTTTTTTAAAGTTTTTATTAACTGACCATTTAAAAATGTGGGATTAATTTGTGATTAATTGCAAGTTAACTATGGAAATTATGCGATTAATCGTGATTAGAAATTTTAAACGACTGACAGCACTAGTGTCAACACAAAGCTGTTCATAAAAAAGAGAGTTTATTTGAATTATTTTTACAGAATGTATCTGAACCCTAAACTTCTCTCATTAATCTTATCGAGAGATCATTTTTCTTCAGTGTTTCCCAGTCTTCACCTGCTCTGTGTGTCAGCAAACAGACTGAGCGACATGTCACTTATCTGAAAAACGCTCCCCTTGGCTCTGATTCTGCAAACTTTTTCATCATTTTTGCTTAAATCTATAGATATATCTGGCTATTAGCTTGATGTTACCTAGATTCGAAAATAACTTTATTACTCTGACAGTGACACTTAATCTATTGTACTTATTAACGTGCAATCTATATAAAATAAACGGTGTATATATCACCAAAAATTTTCATTCTTTCTAAGGAAATGATTTGAAACTTTAGAAAAATTAAATTAGTGGTAAATAAATAACTTCAACAATTATTCTTAAAGAGAAAACTAACAATTGGCACAATAAACAGGTCTGTCAGATTCCTGCGCTTCAGAGCTGTTAGATCGCTTGCATTTTATCCAAACTGGAGGTAACATTATCTGGTTATTTTCAGTCTTTGACTGAAAATCTGTTGAATTCCAGCATATTCCAATCTCACAGTCAAAATGACCAATGAAATCTTTCTAATGGGATCAGAAATTAACACTGGCCACATTCTAAATGAGGTTAGCAGTGTTTCCCCTATATTCATTTTAATAGCCGTGCTGCCCCGCTGTTGAATTTTGCACCCTGCTGTGAAGCTGACTGACTGAGAAGAGAGAAAAGGATGCCTCTTCATACAAATTAACACACCTAAAACTCGAAGCGAGATGAGAGCACCTGTCTTCTAACTTTGAAAAATAAGTTTTATCTCGGCTATTTGGCGCCGTCATACATGTGTCAGTACACCTTCTTAACCCAGAGGCTGATGCGTCATATCAGCATCAATTCACATGAAGTAGGTTAGGCCTACTTTAATAATGCTTACCTGATTATGTCACTGCAACAATTTTAAGTACAAGAAGGGGTGAAGATGTCAACACTGAAGAAAGCAAAGCTGATTGTGGATTTTGGATTATTAATCTTGCAAAAAGAAAGATAGCAATACTCCAAATTCACATGAGTATGGCACTTCACCATTAAAGCAAACACAACTTTTTCATAGATAAAAAACATGCGTGAAATTTAAAAAAAAAAAAAAAGAAGCATTTTGAGAATCCATGTGAATGGCTCTTTACTCTGCACACAGTCACACAACAGTAGTTTCAATTCTCCTGGAGACGCATGGGGCACCGTGTGACAACTGTCAATCAAAGACAATAAACAGAATTCCTTGGATATATTAACAGTTGTTTGAACAGGACTCATTTGTTTAATTCAAAGTAATACAAGAGCACTTGTAATTACTTAACTTTTGATGCAGGTTAACTAATTCTAGAAAAAAGGACAGCTAAGTAAGGGAGGTCTGCCTCTGCAGAGTGACTCAAAACCATTTAATGCATACAGATGAGTTGACTATCCCGCTTACACCATGGTCAACAATTTAAAATGAAAGCATTCATTAAGTTTTGGTGAAAGCTCTATGCTCAGAATCATTTTAATATTCAATCTATAAAGTTTTAAACAAGTAATAACTGTGTTTCCCTGGCAACACCAGAGGGTTTGACTAATACCTGAAACAATCATTACAATCTATGCAATCCTTATGTAATGAAAATGTAGTACACTACTCAAGTAAATAGAATGGACCATAGATACGACAAAATGGCAGGCGACTGTCTCCATTGGGAGTTGAGGGTTGAACAGTGAACAGGACTGAGATGATTGACTGATATCAGTAAGTTCAGATGGACATTGTAACAGGGCTGTAGAGGGGAAGAAACGCACATCCCGTCACCAACCTTTTTAAAATCAAACACAGGGGTGACTCACCTATTGATGACTCACTTATGATCGGACACTTTGTCAACCAATTGTATTTTACCTCTCAACAAGTGGAGGCTACTTCTTGCAGCTTGTGTGTTAAAAGCGCCTCCCTGTGGCGTTCAGATGATAATGCACTAACTATACCCGGTGAAAAGATATTGTGAAAAGTTTTAGGCTTGATAAACTCCTCGAAGGAAACAGAGTTGAACTTTTTGCCTTTTAAATCAATATTTTGAGACTGATTTAACTGTGATGTTTCATCAGGAAGATTTCTGTTTTATGTACCTGTAGCATAATTGTGCACGGAGGATACATACTAACATATTCATACTGAGGAGTTAGTTTACATGTTGCTATGGGTACAAGTTGGGTAGCGGATTAATTTCTAACAGTGATTAAACTTGTGCTGACATACCTGTGTGTTAAACGATTTCGTCGCATAGCTGTCAATTAGAAAAAGAGTATTCACTCAGACCATGGTATAAGAATTAAGGACTGGAAGAATAAATGCGTGCTCATTAGCTGCTAGCTAGCACCTACTGGATGTAAAGGATCAGTCAGCAGTTCATAAACCAATAGCTTGTTTATTAAATCACGTAGGATAGGGAGCTCATTCAAAAGTAAGTGGGATTGGAGGAGAGTAATGGGCTGGAGGCAGACATTAAGGAGTGAGTATTAAGTAAATTTGACGTACATGCTTTTAATTTGTGAAGGCTGTATTTTTGGCTATGTATTTGTGTTTAATAAAACAGAATTTTTCTAAATCCAGAGAAAGCTTGATATGTGAACTAGACAGACATTTTCCCTGTTCATTGCTTTGCACAATGTAGTTAGTACTTAGGCCTCGAGCTGTTGGCTGCACATATATTTGAAACATCCCAGCAGGGCGCAAATGCAAATTTTAAAAAAGTCTTTGCACCCCCAAATGCCTTGCTGCTATGTCTCATTCCTAGGGGAAACACTGGGTAGATTTTTTGTTTGGATTTTAAATTTTTGGAGCATCCTGACACGATGGCGGGTGATTTTTTTTGCTGCTGAGCTGGTGAGGAGAGGGAGTGGTGGAAAGTTTGAATGACAGAAACATATTTTTTGATTGTTTCACAGCGGATAAAAAGCCTGTGCTTGATTACTGTGGAGACAGAAGCTCTTAGTTTCAGTTTCATCTCCCTCCTCTGCCTTTCTCCTTCGTATTTAATGTTATCCATTTATCTAATCAATGGTCAGATGCATTGCTGAGAAGCCGGTGGCAGGAGCTTCAGGGCTCTGCTGACCGAAACAAGTATATTTTTAAAGTAGAATTATGAACATCTGTTGAAGTGACTTTTCATTTAGAATGTTTTCAGTAGAGAATATTATAGGTTAAATCTGCGTGACTTGATGATGTCATTCTTTATCTAGACTGCCTTTTTATTAATTTATTATTTTATTTTATATTTTTTAATCTCAATATTTGACTGGAATTTATCAAATTTGTCCAGAAAATAAAATCTTCCCGGTCACTTTGACTGACACCGAATTTTTCTTAATGCAAGCACTGATCTGGACATTTTTTCATGCGCATAGAGTTTGCCTGCTCGTTGTTTGTGAGGAAGTGTTGTTATGGTGTTTGGGTAGAAGATGTTGCCCATAAGTTTATCTGTCAGCGCTCTCTCTATGGAAAGCATCACAGGATGGTTTGTCCCCTATCATCTTGCTACTAATCCAGCAGACCTCACACTGGCACCAGTGGAAGTCGGTACCTGATCTGTAACATCAAATCAACACTCTGCATGTGCATAAAAGTTCTAACACCTGACTGATGGGTTGTTCTAATGCTTACCTTTCCTGAGCTAATTGTTCTAGGGCTGCATGTTTGCACATGAGCTGCTCTGATCAAGCAGCAACAGTGGGTTGATTCTCTACCATTTGAATTCAAACTGTTCAGTCAAATCAAATTCTCATTTCCGACTTACTGAGAGATTTCATATTCAGTCAAAGGCATGAATCTTCTCTTCAATATGTTGCTGCAGCTCACATGTGATAGAAACAGCTGCACATCTGAGATCATGTTGTGAAACATCATCTACATTTTACAATGATGTTCACTGACTTTTCTGGGCTAAAAAAGTATGTTTTTACGTGTGTGTTTTCCCATCCACTTAGCATTACATACAGCCAGACTGCCACTTTATACAAAATCAACCTCCTGCTTAGTGAGGCTGTAAGTGCTGAGAGAGAGAGAGAGAGAGAGAGAGAGTGAGAGAGAGAGTGAGAGAGAGGAGGAAAGAAAAGAGGAGCATCAAAAGAAAGAGACTGAGGAGAGAAATGAGGGGGATAAAGACGAGACGTGGGAGAAAGAGAGAAAAATAAACGAGACAGTCAATTAGAGAGACAGAGGCTATCAGTGAGGCTGAGAAAGAGAGGCAGAGAGACAGAGAGTGAGAGCAGCAGGAGTCTCGTCTCGTTATGATCCATCTCATCTCTTTGTACCAGCTGACGTTTTTATGATGCGGCCTGCTGGCTGGGCTAATGGCTTCCTCCATTATACTGAGGGAACATAGTGACCCCGACACCCGGATAAACACTGCGCTCACATCAAACCCCACCCACCTCCCCAACCCAGCCTGCAGTCAGGTTGTGATTAGTGCTGTTGCGCTGAACTGAGCTGGACTCTGAGAGTGAAGAGAGGAGTGAGGGTCAGTGGCTCTGCAGGGACTGAACATCACAAACTAAACCTCGTTGATTGGCTGAGTCCCACCCACCACCACCACCACCCCACCCCCCACCCCCCGTTTTATTGTATCAGCCATGTACACTTACATTTTTGATCATACTGCCCACTGTGCAAACCTGCCACTTCTTGCACATATCTTTAATGGGGCTGCTAAATGATTCAGTTTTTTTTTTTTATCACGAGTAATTGCTGAATTTAGTTGTGATAAATTGCATTTTATTGCATGCTTTAATTCTATTATTTTGCATTTCACAACAGTTTTTAAGCTTCATTCAGTTACGTTATTTTAATTTTTTAACAGATGTTTTGTGTTGTTTTGTTGATCTACATACAAGCACATCTGTGGTGGTTTGCACTGTTGGGATTTAAAACTTAATATTTTGGCTATCAAAATTAATTAATGATTATCATAGATAATTATTAATTATATTAAATAATAAGATCAATTTACATTAAATCGCCTCAGGAACACCACCCTTAAAAAGGGAAGAGATAGCCACTTCGTTGATTTTGTCTCATTAAAAGTACTTAACCGTCAATTCTGAATTTGATCAATAATTAACTTAATAACTAAAATCAAATTACCATGTTAACAACTAGTAAAGGTTGAAGGTTTTCAGAGTTCTTGTCAGTGAAGAGGCTGGTAACATTCACTCTTGTACAACATTAAACAGACAGCATGTAGTTTTAAGCCTTTATTACACAAGCCCATATTACACAATTTAACTAAACATGTACTATATATGGTGTGTGTGTATGTCAGTGCATGTGTGTGCCTGATTGTGAATTTGTGTGTAGGCAAACTACAGGTAAGATGGCTGACGAAGGGAAGGACTTTGGTCCAAGATGGCGTCTGAAAACCACGTTTCTTTGTAAGAGAGAAACAAAGAAAAAAATGGTGGAGCTCAGATCATGTGCTTGTGATTTCACATGTGGGTGTGACAACGAGTCAAGCTAAAGGTTGTGTGTGTGTGTGTGTGTGTGTGTGTGTGTGTGTGTCACAGTGCTAGGTTATAAAGATTGTTAGCTGCATGCAAAGACCTGGTCTTTGAGGAGCAAAACTTAACTACCAACTTGGCAAAGCCAACTATTAATAACCTAAGTACAGTGATATCACATTAACACTTACACAGTCCTGAATACATTCGACATGTGACCAAGGTTAATGGTCCTGTGCTTAGCCGTGCTAAGATGATGCTATCTAGG
>JAQLOL010000007.1:1414495-1426500 GCA_029783665.1 Naso thynnoides | reverse complement strand
GAAATGCATTCTGCTCTGGCTGTTTTCTGAAGTGTTGTTCCTACTTAAATCTGAGGCGATTGTTTTCTAGAGCTGAGAGCACAAAAAATGACTTTAAAAAAATTAGGTATGTTTGAAGCTGAATTTCTTTCTCTCTTGGACAAACTCTTTGTCCATGAGGAATTATGCTGTCTAACTAAACAAAAACAAATGTGTTTAATAGAAAAAAAAATAAAGTTTTTTTTTTCCAATGCATAGAAAACAAGCAGATGGAGGAAAGGAACTTAAGACCTTTACACACCAGATTCCTTTATTTTTTTCAATCCAATTAATTTGCACATCAATAATACTTTTTGAACTGCTGATTAGGCTGGAGTATTTTCACCCAGAAGGCAAATATCACGCTGCGAAAAGTGATCTTTTTCCAAATCGAGGTAGATTTTTCTGCACAGGCATCAACCATCACGAAGGTTGTGCGGAGGGAACATCACCTCCGTCTCCCACTGTGGAGCAGAAGTTTGCATGACCAGCATCATGTTTTGAGAGATATTTCAGACGTGAAGGGGACCAAAACCCCCTCGTAATTGAAAACCATGCAATATGAGTATATGAGTATTTTGCATTTTTGTGTGGTTTGTGATGCTCCCCATGTATAACAGCCTTTAAACACATAGAGAGCAAAGAGAATCCAGTGAATTCTTAAAGTAAAATACCAAGCGGACTTTTCAAGCATTTTCAAGCATTCTGTCACACCTGTTTTAATAAACAGATTTATTAATATAGTTTGGATGAAAGTCTGGTTTTGCGTCTGACATTCTCTGGCTGCTCTCCCTCAACTCTCTGTGTTGTACTGATTTTTCTGAGCTGTAGCTGCTTAAAAAAAAGAGAAATTCTAACAGTATAATCTATTTCCACATCTCAGAAGCACCACAAGCAAATGACTAAATCAACAAAAACCCCATTTAGCTCAGTTTGGGACGGCACACATTTATTTGCAATGCTGTTGTCAAAAGTCGTGGATGATACATAAAACAAATTAATTGATCCATAGCGTCCTACTTCTTGGTATCCTTCTTTTTGGGGGCTGACACACTGATACATCACCAAAAGCATGGAGCTACACACACTGCAGCCGTTGACCGTGAGCAGGCAAAAAGTTGTTTTTAAGTGTCGTTGTAGAACTGTTATCATTTCCGTCAGTTTTCTTTTTCTTTCTTTCTTTCTTTCTTTTTTTTTTTTTTTTAAGCAAAAAAGTAACCACATAGTTTCCCAAGACACCTGTTTGTAATGTTTAACAAAGTTTTTGGATTTGAAAGGAGCCGCCGCTCCTTGGGTGAGATCATCCTGTCATCTCGCAGCAGCAGCCGTCCCTTTGCTTCATCACCCCAGAAAAAAAATTACGTGATGAACTGATGATCTGTGCAGCTTTTTGGAGATTAAACGCCGTCCGTAATGCTTTTATAGCATTTTAAAATTGATGAAATTCCTTAATAGAAAATAAATATCACAGTTCAAATCTGTAAGTGTAGCTGCTACATTAGTTTTTTGAATGTACAGGTAAGATGGAACAACGCTGCTGCCTCTAAGGCTCTGTATATACAGATATTACCATATTTTCATAAACAGATTTATTAATATGAATTTATTAGTCTCATTGTAATAAAAATAGCCCCATGGACGTTTCGGGCCAGGCACTCTTCCTCAGCATGCAACAGCAATGACACAAACCGTGCACAGGTGTGCTTAAATATAGATGTTAAACCGGACTGACACAACATATCAATCCCAGCAGGGGGAGTCCCAATCACATTGTGTAGGTGAAATACAGAATAAATGTTAGAAAACAACAGATTAAAACAAACAACACAAACGGTTAACCCTTCATTTAACAACAACAACAAAAAAAACCCTCCTCATCATTTAACTCGGAAGGAATGAGAGGATCTAGGAAATGTATCCAGAACAAATTCTGTCTCTGTTACCACCTCTGCATGGCATATTCACTGTTTCAATGTAATGTAGATCACTAAAGCTGTTATCATGACTACTAAAATGTCTCGTAACTGATGAGTCATCGTTATAATTACAATTAGAACATTTGTCCACGTTTTCAACTGTTAAATATTTTCAAATGTTTAAACCCGGCAGTGTTGTCCTTACAGAAGTACTATTAGGCTACATACCTGCAGATGTTTCCTCAGGTTTGACATGGAAACTTTGTATGTCAGTAGCATTATAACAGCTGATAAATACAATTACACTGCAGTGTTATGTTCGCGCCCTCTTCTGATTTCTGAATAAAATGTTTTTTAATATTCAGAAATCATCATCCGTACACATAATGATTATTCAACACATGGCCTAAGCTTTTTACAGTAACCCCCTTTTAATCATTAACATTTTCATGAGTAACTAATTTAATTACACTTTTTTTTGCTCAGTAACTGTGACAGATTACAGTTAGATTTTGTAATTGAATTACGTAACTCCATTACATGTAAGTAGTTACTCCCACACACATATTTAGTGTAACATGTGATTCTACCTCTAACTTTGACGTTAACACCAGACTTCAGATAAATTGACGACCCTTCATCCTGGTATGAAAGTGTGCACAACTATGACAAGAAAAATTGCCACTGGGGAAGCACGTCTGGACGTCGGAAATGTCTGTATGGAAACTCAATTAAAAACATAAAACTTGAAGTGCTGTCCTTACCATCTTTTTCATAATTACTGCTTTTGAAGGACTCAGCACCCAGTTTTTATGATCTTATTGTGGATTGGATGTGGTGTATCTTAATTTTTGTTAAAAAAATTAAAAAAAAAAAAAATCAGGTCTGTCACTATAGAGTGTGTACCTGGCTTATGAAAACACACACACACACAAAGCTCAAGTTCTCATGCCAGTTTGAAATGTTTACAGGCTGGTGTGTGCCAGTTCGTTCTGTGTCCTACTGACTCAGTGAGTCATCTAGTTCTCAGTAAGTTCAAGCTCAGTTAAGTTACGTAAAATCTGTGTCTTTGTCCTGCTGTCTGTCTGCATACACAGGATAGAACATAAACATGACCACGTTCTGAACTGAATGTCCCTCTGTGGTTTAATCAGCAGTGTTTTGACAAGTTGTCATACACTAACTGAAATTCATATCGCATTTGACCACTTTCAAAACTACTGCTGATGGCGATCACCTGTATCAGTCTGCTCCAACAGTCAAACAGTAACCACTTAAAGAGAAGTATGGCTTGGTTTAAACCTGTTTCTTCATCAGCTTTTAAAAGCAGCCCTTTGAAAGTGAGAAAAAAAGACTTTTGAAGAGGAAAGCAGAAGATCAACAAACTTGTCAGAACTTCCCAACAATGGAGCAGAGAAAAAAGACTCATCGTGTGTTTACCTGGTGAAAAAACAACATTCATTCAGGTTGTACTAATTCAAAAACCCACTGTTGACATGAGTTGCTACATTTAACAAATCTCATTACTGATTAACATGTGAAAAATGCTGTGGGACTCTGGAACTTTCCTAAGCAAAGAGAATTAATTATGTCTTTCTTTTTTTATTATCTTGCTGGCATATCAAACACACAGTTTTCATTCATGTTGACCCAACATGTTATCTTTTGACAGTAGACAATAATATATCAGTGACAGACCTACGTACAGCACACACGCGGCTGTCAGCAGGCTGTTTCTTCAGTTAACCTTATCACATATACATCTGCGGAAAAGTACAGCACACTGACCGGCACTGGCCTGTGTGTGTATGTGAGGTCACACAGAGGTCCTACACTTGAGCAACAATTAGGATGGTATAACTTGAAATTGTACTTCAAAAATTAAAACATAGGTTTTGGGGTATTGAGTTTCTGAGCATTCAAAGACTCCCTCCAATTAAAATCAGCTATCTCTTCTTCTTTTTTAAAATTGTTTTTATCCTATATCCTTGCTAACATGATATTAGGCAATAAATGTGGTTCCCAAACATTTCCACTCTGGAACTGCAGTGTATCAGTCTCACAAGCATGAATTCGGACTTTCAGGTTTTATACGTAACGTAGGTCAACCTAAAAAAAAGTTGTCAATTTATGAGAAAGTCGGAAATTTATGAGAATGCAGTTGTCAATTTATGAGAATAAAGTCGAAAATTTACAAGAGTTAAGTTGGATATTTACAAGAATAAAGTTGGAAATTTACGAGAATAAAGCCGGAAATTTAGTCTCTGGGTTGTTTTAAATGAGAAATATCAGAAGACCAGTCTCCTGCGTCAAAGTGATTATAACAGAGCACATCATGTAGTATGTTTCTCAGATAAGGAAATTCTTAATCTTCTGATGCAAAAGCACCACTTTATTGTCAGTATCATGACTTTGAAATTAACAGATTTATCCCCAGACTGCAGCCATAAACTGTAGCTTAGCTGCTGGGCTTGCTAACGCCCTGGATAACTACAGGTAACCTAAGTTAACTAGCTAATATCTGCTCATAACAACATAACATGACCTCAGTGTTTATTATTTAGTTTGTGGGGCAAACAATTGGCAGGCATACTTCTGGGCTTGTAAACTGTTTGGGATTTAACAGGGAATGAGGGCGTCCAGAACAGTTTTGCCCACAGCATATCATTCACACTTTTCAGCCTTTTATTTTTGAAAAGTTAAAAAGGCACATCTCCTCCAAACTTCACCAAATAAGAGTGCCAATTTTAAAAGTGCCCCAACCAGAACATTTAACCATGAAAAGCTTGAAATCCACAGAGCCAGCCTCACACTGAAGAAAATCTTGAAAGATTGGGCTAGTTTCAGTAAAGCATAGTTATTGGATCCCGTGATGCTGGGGCCCTGTTTGAGGGTGGAACTTAGAGAACTTTACAATTTTGTTCTCAAAAATTTACAAGTTTGTTCACAAAAATTTACAACTTAATTCTCGAAAATTTACAACTTTATTCTCATAAATTTAATTTATTCTCGTAAGAGTAAATGTACCGCTTCATTCTTGTAAATTCATGATTTTATTCTTGTGAATTTATGACTTTATCCTCAAAGTCTGCAATATTTTTTCTCAGTGTGGCCCTAATACTTCGTTGTAGTGGGTCCTCAGTGAAACTAGGAGTATTTTGCAAGCTAAGTTTTACAATTCTTAAAATGAGGACTGAGACATATTCTTTTCTAATTGCAAAGTTGCTCATGTATTTATTTTTACCAAACATTTAACCAACAGAGCCCCTTTGAGAACAATAAAATATACAATATCAGTGTGAGATGATCCAAACAATAGCCACCCAAACATTAAAAACACAAAAACAAAACATCTAGTTTCAATTTACGGAATCACATGCCTACAGACTCACTGGAGCAGCAGAGGTAGCTATGGAAGATATTAGAAATTGCATTTAAATTCACCACCAAACTTCAATTTTTAAATACCCCAAATTGGATCAGCCTGTCCAGCTGCAGGTCTGTCTGCAAGTGGTTACAGGCTGTGGGGGCAGAGAAAATGAAGGCCTGTTCCCCATTTACTGCAAACCTTAGGGATGGACATGAGAGAGTATTTATGGCCAGACAACAGTTACTAGTTTTTAGTGAGATATACTCGCAAACATTAGAAGGTCCAAGGATGGATTTGTAAACAAATATTTACCAGTAAGAAAGAGTGCAAAAGACCAGCTTCTGGTAACTGACATATTGGATGCTTTAGCTGTGACAAACCTCAGAGTGCTGAGGTACAGTGTGTCCACACTATGCAGGTGCTGGGCAGAGGCCTGCATGTACAACACATCACTATCTATAAGCAGGGGGTAATGCTGGGCTACTGTGTATTGCAAAAGTTTTTTTTATAATTTGGGAGCCAATCTGTAACTGGTATTAGCCGTTTATACAAAACCTTGTTTTGCCACAAAGCTTTTACTTAAGCCTTACCCTGTTCCATCCATTTACCCCGGGGATATGACAAGTATGAGGCAACATGTTGGTCACTGGGTTAGTTTATTTTTCCTGTGTGCTATCTGTTGACTGTGTCCATACAAATCGGCAGTGTGCTTGATAGTGTTAGCCAACGTAAGCCTGCCAAGTTATACTATGACACATTTCAAATGCTGACAGGACATTTTATGTGGCTTGGAGGTGTTACAGCAAACTTTATTTTGAGCAGTTTCTCAGATAGCTAAGCAGCTGATAAGGTTTGTGTGTTTAATGAGCAGAGCCAAAACTAGTGGTTAGAGGTAGAAGGTTGGGTGGAGATAGAAGCAGGGACCACACAGATCTTTACCTATTACATGAGAGCAAAGGTTTAGAGTTTTGTTTAGGCTAATGTAAGCTATGGAGAAATTATTTGTGGAAAAAAACAAAAATATGTATTTTGATTGAAAAAGATGAGTTTTAATTAAAGCCTGAAGAGAAATTTTAAAGATTGGTTTGTTTTTTTCTTGTACTTTTTTCATGAAAGAACCTTCAGTCTGGACCCCCAACAAGGGCGTTGCTAGCAGCGTTAATTTTGTCAGACGAGACTAGACGAAATATATTCGGCAACAATGGCTTTTTTTCATGACGAAAATGAGACGAAGACAAGACGAAATCAATACCCTTAAACACTGACTGTGACGAATTAACATGCATTTTTTGTTGAGGAAAAAAGACGAGATGAAATCTACTTCATTAAATAAAAACTTAATAAAATGTCTCTTTCCTTTTTCATCATAGACTTTTAAATTACAATCCAAAAAGTCCATTCATTGCATGCGCGTTACTTTTTTCTCCTCCTGCGGTGCTGTGTGCTCAAGCAGGTCTGTGTGCTCATGCTGGTCTGTGTGTGTGTGTGTGTGTGTATGTGTGTGTGACTGAGGAGCACACACCTACTGGCGCTGTCTGAAGCGTAGCGCGCCGAGAACAAAGTTAAAACCTGCTGCCACTCAATACACAGTCATTTCACGTGTTAAGCTGTGTTTGTGGTTCATATAATAAAATATGCAAATTAGAACATGGATGTATTTCCGTGAATATCAGACCAGGTAACTTTAGCAACGTAGCATTCCTAATCATTCAACATGTTGAACTACTTCATCAGGTAATAATCACATAAACCTTAGAGATGAGTGGAAAAGACTAAAATTAATCTATTGGTTAGACTAGATTTTTAAATTAACATTACTGTCAATCTGCATTCAAAGACTAAAAAAGACTATCGACTAAAACTAGAATAAAATGCCAAGACTTTTCGTCGACTAAAATGTGACTAAACAAAAAAGAATACAAGTTGACTAAATATGACTAAAACTAATAAGGGCATTTTACACAAGACTAAGACTAAAACTAAACTGAAAAATGGCCGTCCAAATTAACACTGAGACACGCCATCTCTGAGCTGTTCTTTTTTGTTTGTTCATTTCTAACTTTTCTTCCTAGTCTGTTTCATAACAGATATTTGTTTATAGGTATCTTCTTTGTTTTGAATTTTCTCCTCATCTTTTCTTCCTACATCTTTCCTCCTCTCTTCCTCTCTCCCTCTTTTTTCCTCCTCCTTCCTCTCTTTCATTCCCTGTCTTCTCTCCATCTTTTCATTTCCTCCATCAATCCTCCTTTCACTCTGCCTTTGTCTTTCCACCTCCTTTTAACTGTCATTTAATTTTTTATACACATTTTTAAGGTGGATTTTTAAAAAAATCTAAACAGAACTATATGAGTGTGAGTATGTGTTTGTAACCACATCTCTCAGGAGTGTGTCTGTGCTGCACATTCAGAGGTCTTGCTGCAGACAGACAAGAACAACATGGACACACACACACACACACACACACACACACACACACACACACAGATGGCTAAACGCTCAGAGCATCGCTGGAGGGGCTGAAGCACATACACACCAAACTTGTTTACTACCAGAGAGAAAAAGAGAAAGAGGTTGTCACTGTTACTCAGTCTTCTGTTGATCTTCCTCCTCATCCTTTTTCATTCTTCTTTTCCTGTCTTTCCTCCTCTTCCTTGGGAGACTTTTAAAAGACCACTATGACCTGGAACGAGAGGGTCACATGATAGATAGAGACCAATGAAAAATATTTTTGAAAGACTTTTGGGTAAACTTGGTCACTTCCTCTAACTTCTTAAGTGAAGAGGGAAAACAAAAAAAACAGAAATGAAAAAAACAGAGATGAAGAGGAGGACAACAGGTCTCAGAGTGGACATGCAGCAGGTAGACAGCGAAGGCAGGGAGGTACAGAGGATGAAAAAGCAGAAAGGAAAGACAGGATGAGGAAGAGGAGTTGAGGAAAAGAGGATAAGGAGATGACAGAAAAATAAAGAATGCAGAATGGCGAGAATGGGAGGTGGGCAAAGGAGGTGGAGAGGGAGAGAGAAAAAAATCGTAATACAAACAGAATGAAGAAAAGCATGAGGAGGAGGGTATGATGAAGAGGAAGAAGATTAGGAAGATTTGTACGCATAAAATAATCTTTCCTCCCATTCCTTCAGCTCCTCCTCTTCATCCTCATCCAGCCTCATCCAGCTAACTCTCTTCTTTCTCTATTTTTTCCTTTTCATATCCTCTTTCTCCCACTCCTCCTCCAGCTTTTTCACCATCTCCCCTTCCACTTTTCTCTTCCTCCTTCTCTTGATCTTCATCTTCCTTTCAGTCACTCCTCTTTTCATCATTCTCCCCCACACATCAAAAACTGTTGGTGCTTCTTTCAACTTATTTTCCAGTGTTTTGTCCACAAATGCCTCCACAGTTTTGGTGTGATAAGTTTAGACTAAATCATTTTTAAGTTTTCTTTTATTTACTTTGAAAGTTCTTCACTCCAGATCATCAAACATCAACATTATCTTTTTCTTCCGTGCGTCTGACGTTCCCATGAGGTGAGGATGAGCTCAATCACCCCCTCCTTTGTCTTTTCTCCCCTCACCCTCACAAAGGCATTTCATTACATCATTAATAGAGCCTAATTCAGCTACATTACCCCCCCCCCCCCCCCAAAGACAGGAGGGGTGTGTGTGTGTGTCTGTGTGTGTGTGTGTGAGAGAGAGAGAGAGTGTGTTTAAATTCAGTGTAATGAGGTCTGCAGGGAGACGAGGACGGAGGTTGTGTAGAGAAGAGAAAATTACCTCAGGGCACAAAAATCTCTCTTAGTGAGCTTTAATGCCCCTCTGTCTGACTGTCTCTGTGTCTGAAACTGTCTCACAGTCTGCTACTGTCTCTGTGTCTGAAACTGTCTCACTGCCCCAAACTGTCTCTCTGTCTGAAACTGTCTCACAGTCTGCTACTGTCTCTCTGTCTGAAACTGTCTCTCCGTCTGAAACTGTCTCACTGTGTGGAGCTGTCTGTCTGTCTGCAACTGTCTTTCTGCTACTGTCTCTGTCTGCCTGTCTCACATTCTGGAGCTGTCTTGCTGCCTGGAGCTGTCTGCCTGTTTGTCTCTGTGTCTCTTGCGTTTGTCTTGGTTAAGTCACATTTGTTTCTTTCTGTCGCAGTTTTTCTTTCTTTCTCTTTTGCCTGGGGGCGAGGTAAATTTTTCAATCCGTATTTTCATATAGACAAACTGGATATTATTTACATTAAAATGCATGAGGCAACAAGTGGCATGAACAAAAGAAAAGGCAACAACAAAATGAGAAAAAAACACTCAAGGACAGAAGACGTGTCCTTTCTGCTGTAGAACTTCCTGCATCACTTGCGCTGAACACCAGCCCTGGATTTAATCTGTGTGTGCTGTAACTGTCTGGCATCAATGTAGTTCTCGGGATGTTGGACTGTTGTGGCGAGACGAGTGAATATAAAAGTAGTTTTTAGGAATTCCATGCAGCCTGCTTTAGAGCGAACTGACCAGTAACAGACAGCAGGGTGGTGTTTTGTGTTTTCCCTGTTTATGTCGTCTTCTGTTTCAGTTTTTGTGACTTTTTTCAAGGCTGAATCATGTTCAGATGTACAGAGTGTGATCCAGTGATAAAGGGAAGTTTTTAAAATCCAAATTCTTCCTGTCTGTCTCTCACAGTTTCTGGCTTTGGCTTCCTCTCCCGGGAAAAAGAGTGAGACAGTCTAACCTGAGGGCAGATTTTTTACTCTCTCGCTCTCTGGCTGTTGTACTTTCTGTTTTTCTCTTTAAACAGAGTTTTGCCCTCAGCGAGAAATTTTAGAAAGCTATAAACCATTTCTCTCTTTCCCTCTCCAGAGATGAACAGTGATGGATAGAAAGATGAGAATAATAAAAGGGATACTGAGAAACAAAGGAGAGAGAGATGCTCTTTGGTTTCCTCAGCTCAGATGCACATGAGAGTTTTTCTTTAGCTACTCTGTCATCCTCTCTCCATCGGTTATTTGGCTTTAGGATGGGTGATCAGAACAAAGCAGTTGTCTCACATTGTTGTCTCCTTCCTTTATAAAGCTCAATGAGTTTTCATACACACTTGAAATACACACACTTTGCCTGCATGAAAATGCATTTGTTGTAGTTGATTTTTCTTGTAATTTTCAAGTGTAAAAGTTTTCCTTAGATTTTGATGAATGACTTCACTTTTAAATGTGTTAGCATTATTATCTCCTCATGTAACTCAATAGCCAGTTTAAACTGTATTAGCATGAAGCTAATGTTTCCTGTTGGTTTAAATGAGGAGGGCTAACAATGCTAACGTATGGCACTGTTCCACACTGTTCTGCAGAGCTGACCTCACTGGTTCCTCTTGTCCTGTGCCATGTGTGTTTGTCACGCTAGGCTGTATAAATGTGAGTGTGTGTGTGTGTGTGAGTACCTGTATGTGTGCATTTGTGTGTGTGTGTGTGTGTGTGTGAGAAAGAGAGCTTTGCTCGTATCAATGTGTCCGAGTCTCACCGTTCTTCTTCTGTCCTGTCCTGTGCTCTCTCTTTCTCCTTGTGCGTGTGTTTGTGTGTGTGTGTGTGTGTGTGTGTGCGTGTTTAGCTATTGGTGCCCAACGAAGGAGGAGTCCCAGTGCCGTTGCCTCGGAGATCTTCGAGCCTCACCTGGGCAGCCACATTTTACAGGTAGGAAATTTTAAAGGCTGAAGGTTCACTTTATCTGAACACATATTTTGAAATACGGTTCTAAATGCATTTGGATGCAAGATATGTGTGCAGATTCAACCACGCTGTTGTAGACAGCTGCATAATTTAGCACGCGCACACACACAGACACACTTAGGCACACAAATACACTCACACTTTATCCAGTAAAACTTTGATTGGCTTTGCTTTCCTTTGAACATTTCCCGTTGTTTTTTACATTGTTGCATCACTAAACATAATGTGGAATCCATATACCACACGTACACAGGCACACACACACATCTTGTTCATGCTGTGGACAGTACTTAGACTTCTACATTCACATTGCACAGCTTGTATTAAGCTGTGTTAGCAGTAAGGACGACACTCATTGCTTTATTTTGAAAAAGCACAGCTCTTTTTGGACCTTCTTTTAGGAAATAAAGACATTTCAATCAGGAGAGACTGTTAAACAAATGAAAAGAACAAGATCAGCAAACCTGAGAAAGTAGACTTTGACACTTAGGCCCTGGCAGGATGCAGGTCACCATGAGAAACGTTCTTACGAACTGGGTGATTCCAACATAGAGGAAACTTCCCCACAGAGCCTAGAGACTGGTGGTGGTGCTGAGAGGGAGCTCGATGTTGGAGCCAGATCATTAGGGAGAACTGCTCCCTGGGTTTGATTGAAGATGGCCAGCGCTCCATGGTTAAGGTGGTGAGGGGGTAAAGGTGGGTCACAAAAGCCATATGATGCTGAAATGACTGAATGACAGCCAAGATAGAAAACATTTTTAATGTTTGACAGCTAGCAGGTGATTGGCTACAGCAGAGCATGTCAGGTTGTAATTGGATAGAAACAAGATTGAATAGGTGTGGTGTTGGACAGAGCGGAAAACCTTTATGAAGCGGAAGACATGCGCAAAGAAACTGTCTCCCTGACTGAACTTTTGCTAAGATACATTTCAAAAGCAAACTTATCGCTTGCAAAACATTGCAGGAATTAAACAACTAGAGAAATTATAAAAACATCACGTTTTGTA
>JAQLOL010000007.1:1282677-1293241 GCA_029783665.1 Naso thynnoides | reverse complement strand
TAAACAATTAACCAACATTTTAAAAAAATAAAAAAAAAAAAAAGTGCAATTTTCATGTTATTCAACATTCAAAACCAGCATCACAGTCTGGCTTCAGCTTTTCACTAAGCATTAAAATTTTAAGGTCTCATAAAAAAATCATTAATATTATTCAGCTCTTTAAAGTCAGCATGGCAATTTGGTGACCGCCACTCAGCTTTCAACAATCAAACACATCTCTTCTTTTTCTAATTTTCTTACATTCTCTCTTCACTGAACTCACCTCATGAAATCATAATGAGATTAACTTGATTGTGTTTTTTCTGTGAAATCGTAGCAAAGTCCCCCTCTTAATCCCTCACATGTTGTCTGGGTACATCCTGAGGATGAGGAGGGTGAGGAGCTCAGACGTCTGGAAAACATAAATATAATACCACACGTGTTTTCAGATATTTAAAGGTCAATATTCTGAGAAAAAACCATAAGATATGTCTACCCTGTTACGAACATATACATTACAGTAAAATATGTGTACACTTTAATATTAAGATAAAAAGTAACATTTTCTTAAAAGTATAATGTGCCCTAATTGAACAAGGTTATCTGTTTACTTTCAAATTTTAAATTAATAATGTTTAATGTAACCCATCTGTTTTTAAAGAAACAAATGTAGTTTGCTTGCATATTTTTTTGAATTTGGAGGAAACCGTGATATCCTGACGAATTTCTTTATTTGCATATGACTGCCCCCCACTCAGCAATTAGACGCACTAGATTATTTATACAGATATTTACCAGTATGATAGAAAAATCTTTTAAAAATAGCAAGATGACAGGGTGAACAAGAACATGACAGGGTGGACACATAAAGCAGAAAACCCATCAGAGAATAAACACAAAGAAATTTAATAGCTAATTAACCAAGAAATGTATCATCCACACACTGTGGATAATGTTGTTTGCTTAATAAATTGAGCTGTACTGACAGGGAAGAATAAAATATAAAAAATCAACACTGTAAAAAGAATTATAGCAGTACTAATAATAGTTTCCTGTAAATATAATTACAGTAAGGTACTTGTTTATGTCTGTCTGTAAGTAACTGTAATTTCACATTAAATTTTTTACAGTGCAACCTGTCACACGTATGTCCACCCTGTGGACAGAATGGACGACGACAGGGTGGACATTTTGAGCTTCAGTTAGCATATTAGCTCATAACAAACTGTAAATAGGTAAATAATTCATCTGTTTCTCAAAGAGAATTTGGTATGGTTGAACTTATTATTTCTGGCAGATATTACAGCAACAGGGTGGACAGGTTAAGCTTTGGCTGAGCAAGTAAACAAACTCATACTGAAAAAGTTTGTCAGTGGAAAAGTCAGAAACTAATTCACTTCATGTGCTCAGTTTCCTGTCACTAATAAAACTGTTGTCCTTAACTCCCTGGAGCGGACGGCCTTTTTTTAAGGTGGCGTATTAACAGATCCGACAGGGTGGACATTCCTTGGAGAGAAACACACCAAGTCTTAGTTTTTATAAAATGAAAATATTATTTTATTGTCAAATGATTCCTGCATTTAAGTTGAGTACTATCCTATTTAATATATTACACGCATACATATATTTATACCTAAACATATATATATATATATATATATATATATATATATATATATAGAGAGAGAGAGAGAGAGAGAGAGAGAGAGAGAGGGTAGTGTAAATGCTGACTGTATTGTGTAAGTAGTGTAAGTATAGATAAGAAATACAGTCAAACTGAATTATATGAAGCAAATTCATTTTATAGTTTCTGATTTCATCCTCTCATCTGTGAAGTTATTGTCAGGACAACGTAACATTTTACTTTGACGGCCCCCTTACAGATACTTTACAGAGTATTTGTAACACGTTGACACACAGTTGAATTAGGCTCTGTGCTTAGAGTTAGAAGACTCCTGAATCTCTTTCCGTCACTTCGTATTTATTTGTATGAGTAAATGTAGAAAGCTGATCTCTGGTTTGTCACATTTGCTTGTGGCAAACAAATTCCTACCCGCTAAAACCTTCTGAGGAAAAATACTCGAGTTATTCACAACTCGTGTCCTTGACAATCCACAGCAAGCAAACACTTCGACCTCAGTGAGAAAAAATGTCTTTTTAACAGACACTCTGGAGATGTTTATCCACACAACAAATCAGATGAAAACAACAGAACAGGGCGAAATATTTTACGGCAAAGTTTAATAATGCTTATGTCTTAGTTATTGAGTTAATCGGTTCATATGCTTCCAGATTAATTCTTCATTTCAGTGGTTCAACAGCTAATTTCAACACACAAAGAATAAAATTTCATGGTATTTCATTATGCGCAAAAGGAAATCAAATTTCACAGCTTGTGTTTTTGTCACTCAGTGATTTATTTCTGTTTTATTTCTTTAAATGGTCAATATAAAAAACTAAATGGTCACTATAAAAAAAGACTGAAATAAAAAGAATTTATGATCTTGCTAGTTTTGAACACATTCTGAGAAATTATTTAACTTTATTCTGATGAAAACTTGGCGCTTCTTATTCTCAGGTGATAATGTATTGAAAAAAGGAATATATTAAACTTCTGATATATTCTGTCAATGGAGCCGCCTAATTCTTGCACACTGGATCTTTAATACAAGCAGTGGTTATAGTTCCAGGAGATCCTGGTGTTCCTCTCAGTGTAGCTGTCAGTTGTCATTTCAGTCAGCGCTCGACTGGAATGGCTCACCTCCTCGTTCCATCGATCCACCTCCGCGTCTGACGAGCTTCCTCCATCCTGTGGGTCACATCTATCCGCCCCTCAGATACAGTCTCAGTCTTCCTCATCTCTTCACCACCCGTGTCTCCAAACTTCCTCAGTGACATTCCTAAAGATCCTCACCTCACTTTGAAGAGATGATAAGTTTCATACTAAATGTAGTTAATTCACACTGGGATCTAATCGTTAAACAATCTTTACAGTATTTCTTCAGATTTTAATTTACTGTGCAGTCGAGTTTTTCTACCCATCTGTGCAGCGTTGACCTGAGACTCAGCAGCCTCGGAACAACACAACATGTTAAAAACACCAAAGCACTAAAACTGATGTAAACAGCAGAAACCTCAACACAATATAACTGCATTGCACAGTTGGCTCGTGTCATTGTGTCCGGCTGAGACAAGCCTAAGCTCCCCCGGCAGCGGTTTACCTCCGAGCCTCCAACTGAACACCATCTAACGTTACTTGATGATAATATGATGTTATTTCAACTTAAAAAACGTCTAATTTTTTTTTTCCATGATGCATGGTGGGTCAGAATCTCAATCAAAAACACAACATGACAACATTTATGTTAATTTTACAGCTTTATCCCCGAGTACATAGGCCAAAGCTGCTGCTTCGTGCATCTATGCGGTGATAATATGATGTTATTTCAAGTGAAAAACGATGCATGGTGGGTCTGAATATAACAACATCTATGTGATTATTTTACGGTTTGTAGAAAAATAAACATTATCAGTTTATTTTCAGTGCCACTCTTGCTTGTGCTATTACTGTTTGCAACCCAGAGTTTGTGCACAATGCATCCTGGTACATGTAGGCACTGCAAGAATGGCTGTGTGGGCGGGACAACTGGAAAAGTCACTTTTCTGTGTCAATATCGTACAAACTGAGGAATTTATTGCTTCACTTGACTACAATTACCATCAACATTGATCGGACGTCCATGTGAAAGTGGTGTATCTTCCCTTTAATAAACAAACGCATTGTATTTCCAGCTCTGAAAGCCATTTTTAAAATTAGGCTCTTCTGATTGGAGGGGTCCACAGCCGGCCCACAGGTTGGTGTTCAGCCTCTCCTCATACGCAGCAGATCTGCAGATCAAACAGGAGTCTCGTCTCGAGTCTCTCATTATCAGTTCATATTGTATTTTTGATCATTTTGAGGATTTATTTTTTAAATTTATATGTAGCCACAGTGTTGCTCCTGCATTGCTCTGTGCACTGTCGAAATAAAATCATTACAAAACGTCACAAAGTGAAAAATCCAGTACTTCCTTTATCAGTGAACAATGACGGATAAAACAGCGTGTGAGATCTTTGAAAACTTAATGTATCACCTCATGTCAAAGTGGAGTCAAAGGTCAGGTCTCGGTAGGGTTTAAGCCCATCAGAAAGACTTGCCTATCTGAGCAGCCGCTGAAAACCCACAGAGACTAATTAACTAATAGACACCAGGCAGCTTTCTGATCCCCAGTAGTTTGACAAACGCCAGGGGAGTTCCCACTCATGAGCACCTGCCACCTGCCACCCCTCTGCCACAGAATAACCTAAAACCTGTGCAGGATCCGTCGAGTGATGACGGATCCTGAAGAAAAGTATACCGCCAGAGAAATCGTACATAGTCACAAACACTCCAAACACATCCAGAACATGTCCATCACTGCATTGTTATCATTCCCATAAGCTCTCGATTGATGCCCATTATCCGCACACTGAGACTCCCTGCTGCGTTTTTCTGAAAGCACGTTTGAGCTGATCATCTCTAGTGAAGGGACAGCTTCTTTTTCAATGCCTTTGACTTGTGATGAGCTCTCAGGGGGCGCTGGCTCTAGACAAGAGCAGCGCCCACTCACCACTGACTGGCAAAATGCATTCCTGATGGCTTTCAGTCGAGCTGACAGGCGACCTGTCAAACTGCAGCGGGGTGCTCGACGACACAAAGCTCCGTTAGAATTGGTAGATTAGATTGAAAATGTAAACCTGAGTGAATAAAAATGTGACAAGAGAGCGAACTGGGAGCATTTGACATTTATGTGAGGAGGTCAGATCTCCTCCAGAAAAGTGCGGTCATAACTGTTAAACAAGTGATATTTCAATTTTTGTTTTATATTTATATTAATTTACAAAAACATTTGAACTTTTGTGATGTTCTAACATGCTTTTACCCATTCTTTTACTTTTTCAAGTTGCTATATGGAAGATCTCAGCACCATTTACAGCAAATTTCCTTGTATATACAAGGCTGAGGTTTATGCCATGCTATATATAAGTACAAAGGTGCATTGCAGCATGAAGACATGAGCTGTTACCACCATTAAACTTGGTTAACTCCATGTACAAATGAAACAGTTAATAAGAAATATGGTTTTGCTGCTTCAGCCACTTATGAAAAAGGTTTCATCCCCTCCGCAGCCTGTCGTGGCCCCTTCGTTGTCAGCAGCAATCGTCGGACAAACATTTTCTATCAACATTATCAATGCTTACTATCAACATTTCAAACATCCCCTTATATATGGTTAGAGACCAATTATTGACTGATAAAGCCTGATTGATTCTTCTGTGTCGGTTGCATGCGGAGCCAACGCCGTAAGCTACGCACATGGCTAATGCCGGTGAAAGCATTTATGTCTGCATTTCTGTGCAGTTCACCCCTCTGTTTGCACGTTCTCACAAAGGGTCCGCCGCATTAAGGGCCGTCCCAAGCAAGGCGGCGCGGAGTGTAAGTGGACTATTAAACCCTTGCATAGTGAGCTCGCATCGGTGCAGGCTTACGGCCATCCTGAGAAAGAAGAAGAAAACAACACACAAATGAAATCTGTTTTTTTCCGGTTGAACTATTCTATTGCACCCTTGTCACGCTGACAAACAAAATCACCAGAACTGTGAAAAATTCAGATCTGTTACAGTACTGACAGACAATAACATAATAATTAGGCAGCAGGCTATCAGACATCTGTCGCCATAGTGACAGCTGCATACGAGTGTAAAGGGCGTTCCATAGTTTGGCTATATAAATGTATACCCTTCAGTAGAGGGACCCTCCACAGCTGCGAGTGTAACTTGATTTGGAGTGACACTTGGTAGTTAAGTGGCAGTGGGTAGGGAGCGTTTTGGGATTGGACCCTGTGTCCGCGTGGGTTCCCACCGGGTTCTCCGGCTTCCTCCCACAGTCCAGATACATGCAGGTTAATCAGTGACTCTACATTGCCCACAGGTGTGAATGTGAGGGTGAATAATAATATTAATAATAATAATAACTTAGATTTATATAGCGCCTTTCATGGAACCCGAGGTCGCTTTTCAAAGGTAACAACAAACAAAAACCAACAACAACAAAACAAAACAATACAGGAGGGAACTTAAGATAAACACTTAAACTGGAAAAGCCAGGGAGAAAAGATGAGTTTTGTGGTGTGACTTGAAACTGTCCAGAGTCGGGGAGTTACGGATTTCGGTGGGGAGAGAGTTCCAGAGGGTGGGGGTGTTTTTTTTAAAGGTGTTTGTTTTGACTTCTGTGGTCAAAAAAGCTGGGCAATGTAAATATATTATATCATATTGAGACATGACTACAGTATATATTGTCTTAGATACTGGATGTCGTCATATCCTGATATGGAATAAATGGTATTTTTTCATGGTTTTAAATGCTGCGTTTCAGTATAGTGATGTCATTTTCTCAACTTGTAAGACAGTCCTACTTGTTGTAATACTCGCTTTTGCCCACTTAGTCATAATATCGACATTACTAACAATTTTTGATCAAAATGGAATTGTGTTCATATTTTTTTGAAAGTAAGAATAGTCATCCCTACAATATTGTCACATGAGAGGGAATTTGGTCAAAGAAATTGTAATGTTTGATTCTGTCTCCCAGTTAAAGCATTTAATGAAGAGCTTTTGAGAAGATTTAAAAATATCCAGATATATCCTAAAACTGACCCACTGACTTGAACCCTTTTGCTCTTTGGGGAGCATAGGTCATCATGAACCTCTTCCAGCTGGTTCAGTATCCTAAAAATATTGCGATATAATTATCAGCCCATATCACCCAGTCCCACCAAAAAAAAGATATTTGGTGTACATTGTAAATTGGCAGTAATAGTAGGTGTTTTTCAGATCTCACTTGCCCGAGATTGAAACTATGTCGCCTGAGTGACATTAGACAGTTGTTGGTCCATAGTCAGCAACCTTTTTTACATTTGATTGGCCATAGTAATTGTTTCCATGGTTACGCTGAGAGAGATGGAAAAAAACAGTCACTGTCTGTTGTGTTTGCTCCTTCTACTTTCTCTGTTGGACCAACCACTGCTGAGTGATGGAAAATGCATCAATAACTGTGCGTCACTTGTGATTTGTCCAGGAAAGTCACCACAGACACTCAGTTTATAACACTGCCGATGGAAGAACTTTCAGAGGCTCAAACACCGCTGTGCTACCTCAGCTGGTAAGAGAAAGCGACTGAACAGACATTACACTTAAATCTCAGCGTGCATCATTAGTGCAGTACCATTGTAACAGTCTCAGTTCCAGCAGTTACACCCATAAATTCCACCAGATCTCTGCCCCACAGTGGCAGCAGAGCTGATAGGTTTCACTCTAGTCAGTGTGTGTGTGCTTCCACTGACTGCTGCTGCAGTGCTTTTCTACTCTGTCCCAGCTCGGGTGATCCGGAGGCCTCTGTTCTTGCTAGATGACAGAACACAACGTGGCAATTCAGCACAGAGGCGATTGAGTAGGACAGGAAATCAGACACAGATACAACATTGAAACAACCAGTAAATTTTCAGAATTAAGCACTCCATGATGACGCCAGGGTAACAGGTGGTTTTAGTCGGATTGCTGTCAGCCTCATCTGTCACCTCAACATCGTGTTCTTTGCTCTGTGAATCAGTACAAACTGAAATAATGAAATATAATACTTTGTTGGAATCGGTGCTTACTGTAGCAAGCTTTGAGTTCACAGTATGCAGTATGTGCTGTTTGTCTGTTAAAAGACATGCAAAACTTTTGCTATCACAGATGGTATGGCTGTTGAACTGTTAAAGTGGACAGATCATTTCCTGGCAACAAGTGGTCAGTCAACTTATGCCATTGGAAATCCCCAGAAATGAACAAATGTGCTCAGTAGCTGTGTTGTTATTCACAACATTTTACACTCATTAATTTGTAACACGTGAACTATCAAAACATGGGCCCTACCTCAGTGAGTTTTTAGCAAACAAATGTCAGTAAAGTTTCTTTTTATCTGCTGCAGTTACAACAAGACATGACAAAACCAAAACATGTCACACACCTCAGCAGAGAAAAGAGAAACCATAAAGCTCCCTGAAACTTTTTCAATTACCTTCTCCAAAACTTCCTGAGCTCCGAGCATCCAGAGTGGCAATCAGGAAGTGACTCTACGGTGGCCCGGCAGGGTCAGAGGGAGAGAGGAGGAGGGAAGTTAGGATGTGTAAAACACGGAAAAAAAGGAAGTGAAATATGGAGGGAGATTATTCCTCTGTGTCTGCTGTGAGGATGGGAGGTCAGGGAGGCGAGCCGGCAGCCAGCGGTTTAAATGACTTGGTTTTAGTCGAGCGTAGTCTAATACAGCACCTTCAGTCACCTCGGCTGCTCGTTTTATTCTTCCTCTTTCAAAATTAATTTCCTCTCTGAAAGGGGGGCTTTCAGAAATGGATGGCTACAGGGCTCTGGAGGTGCTCCGTGTCTTTTCTCTCTTCATCCTCACCGTCAAATGGAGCGCAGTCAGATTGTTCTGAAATTGGCCTTTCTTTGGGGCGGTTTAATTCGCTGGCTTTATGAACTCACTGCTGATTGTGTGGGAGCTGATTTCAGAGGAGCAGACTAATGATTCTCAACTGTGTTAGCCAACTTGTAGAAGCTGTCTGCCTAATTGGATGCTGACAAGTCTGGTTTGTCCGTGAAGAGTGTAAAGTCTGAGCTGGTTACAGGCAGAAAACTTCTTCTGTTTGTCTTCAGCTTTTTATGGTTTTGTTGATGTTCTTGATTTGTCTTTTTCAAATCAAGGAGCTTCCTGTTCTTCATGCTGGTTTGTGGCTGTGGCCTGTCTTAATGCACTAAGATTGGGGTTTTGTGTGCAGTGGGAATGAATACACTCACCATTTACGCTCGGGTCAATTGACTTTGTAGCAGACTCAGGTTTTTCTTTTCTCGCCTCGGCTGTTAATGTAAACATAAGACCTGAGGGTGAACATGCTAAATTCTGACGTATTTCCCAGTGCCTTTCTTTTCCTTCTTCTGGTGCATCATGTCATCCAGGCAAGGCGCAGAATTTCAATTTTTGATGGACTTTACAATTACAAGAAGTAACACTGACAGAAATGGAGGTGAAAATGATTCCTGTCTGACATGTCTCTATAAGCACAGAGCGTTTCTGTTGAGACAAGCTTAAGCTGACAGCGCAGTGCACCTCTTGTTTTCTTGTTAAAAGTCAACCTAGCTCACCCAGCATACTGTTCTCTCTCCCTGCAGTCAATTTAAATGAGGGTTGAGCGATAAGTAAAATTTGCTAACTGTCCGCCATTAGCCCGTCAACTAGCGATTGCTAGTATATTAGCGCAGGTCTGTGTCAGCATGTGCAACATTAGTCACCACTATTTATACTCTACACCGAGTGTCTCACCATGTAACATTACAGCGCTTTTTTCTCTCACAAGACAAGCATGAATTATCACGCTGAGAAGCACACAGTAATGAATGGATTTGTGCCTGAAAAATACAGATACCAAACGCTGCGAGTGGCTTTATAACATTTTTTGGACTGGCATAATTATTTGCATGTATAATCTCAGCTCCTCAATGCAAAGTGGCCAAGCTTCTCTGCTCGTAAACCTGCTCAAGCAACTCGCATGCACAGCTGTGCTCTACAGACATTCTGCCGGTAAATAAGCATTTATTTTGATAGATGAACAATATGTTGCTGTGCAACTTTGCTGTACAACAGCAATACCAACAACGATGAAGTAAATGATCCATGGTGTTTTTAAAAATTTAAGTGGTTGAAATCAAAGCGTAGTTACGTAGGTCCACTTTCACTGGATGCATGCACCTTTCCCCAGCAGGAGACACACTTCCTATCAGGGGTAACAGTAACTTCCTTTTGCAATGGGTCAGTGCTGCTCCTCGACTCCTTTCTAATTACTGTTAGAAAACCACAGACTCTGCCTGTTCCTATTTCTGCCGCTTACAGGTTATATATTTATTGAATGAAATGTTTGAGAAGGTGTACGATTAATTTTGCAAAATTTAAATGTCAAGAATAGACCAAAATATAGACGCAAGCGGCAATTATCACAGTCCTAGCAGAATTTGCGGATAACATAGAAATGGCAAGTTATGACTTCAAATGACCTTCAGAAGTAATTATGAGTTTAAGTGCACAAATAGAGTTGAAGGATGGTGAACATAAAACTGATGTGATTTCAGCAAAATAAAAAAAACAGGTAATTCTTGACTTTGTGACCTTCAGAAGAATTTAAATGCACACCACATGTATACATTTCCACATAGTTAATGTATGCACACTGCTCACCTTGGAAATTGAACCAGTGAACTCCATACTCTTTGCAAGGTGACCTACTCTATGCGCCACTAAAGACAAGTGGCTTTTCTCCACATCTCAACACATCTTCTTTTTTTTTTTTCCAATAAGTGTGTTTATTAGTTTCAGAAATAGTCACACTACAACAATTACAGGTGCAGAACATAACAATCACAGTAAGGCTTGTCTTCAATAAGGTACACATGACAGGGCAGTAAGTATATGAAT